>JANAVB010040217.1:6813830-6929664 GCA_029216955.1 Iris pallida | reverse complement strand
CCCGCACGACACTGATTGTAAAGGAGTCATGTAAATGAAGTTTTATTATCAATGAAAAGTTTATTTCTATTTCAAATGGGTCAATCAATTTCTCTGCGTACTTTAACTCGATGTTGAATTTCGGATAACCTTATAACTATGCCTTGTGCGATCGCAACTTAGGTTCACACGGCATCACGCCCGGGGACACTATCGATTCTACGGAATTGGGGCATGACATAATGGTATCAGCACGGCTTTACATTCTTTGGCCTCATATCTAGAGTTTCAAACTTTTGACCTTGCATCCATGAGATAAGTTGTTCCATATAATGAGTCCGTAATATTTTGAGACTGATGTGTTTGCCTTCGTATTGCAGAAGTGCCAGAACATGCGGCCGAACAAGAACAGAACGCTTCTAGCGGCTCGAGCAGTTCGCGGGCCGGAGCTTCTAACAATGCCATTGAAAGGATGCTGCGCATGATGGAGGCATAGCAGAAACAGTCCGAGCACCGACATCAACAGACGGAGGCGCGACAGGCCCAGTTCGAATCTCGCTTCGACGCATAAACTAAGCTGCAACAAAAATAGTTATACTCTACAGCAGATCGTCCAGACAATTGTGGCCAACGGAAACTCTACGACTGTGCCTACTGTCACCGCGCCTACTGTCACCGTGCCGACGGCCCAACCCGTCGATGCCGATCAAGAGGAGCCAGAGCGTCAACCTGCGACACCCAAAAGATACAACTTTGAAATGTCAGAATTTAAGAAAGCATGCCGCACTTCTTTCAGCGGCACCGGAGGCCCTTCTATTGCCATCGACTGGCTGGAAGAGCTGGAAGATCACTTCGAGCTCCTCAGCATTAAAGAATCAAAGCAAGTCCCCTGCGTACAATTTCAACAACGGTTGAACGCGCACGACTGGTGGGCCGTGCACAACGAGCGATCCGACGCGACAATAACACAGCGCCGATCTCTTGGGCCACGTTCCACAGAGCCTTCGAAGTCGAGTACCTTCCTTCAGCCATTTGTCAACAGAAGGAGACCGAATTCATGCAGTTGAAGCAAAGGAACCTGACAGTACAACGGTACGCCGCAGAGTTCAACAGTTTATCCAAATTTGCTAGTGCATTTCTCCACATAGAGGAGTGTCGTGTACGACATTTCAAAGTGGGTCTACGACCCTCTATTGCTGCTCATGTGACAGTCCCGGAATACAAAACCATGGGCGAGGCTCTGAATCGTGCTCTTCGTATTGAGAGTCAATACCCCCCCCATCGCTGTCGATGTTGTGAATCATTCCAACCACAAGCGTCCTAGCTATACGGGAGGTAACAACTACACATCAAAACATCCAAACCATGGCGGCAACAAAGGAAGAACCCTACCGCTTCCTTGTACCAAATGTCACAACTACGATCACCATGGCAATGATTGTTCTGTTCACGACGGAGGATGCTTCTACTGCGGAGCAAGGAGCCACCAAGCACGAGAATGCCCCCGAAGATTGAATCATAATGCCCCGCCATAATAAAACCGTCAAAAGAACCGAGGACAGGCGCCCCGACCTCCTCAGCCCATTCAACCTAACAACCAAGATCAGCGTCCTAATCCTCAAGGGCGCGTCTATGCTATGACTCGAGATGAGGAATTCGCCTCCGATATTGTTGTGATAGGTATATTGAATTTTAATAATATACCTGATCGTGTGTTATTTGATTCAGGCGCTTCGCATAGTTTCATATCGGCAGACTTCGTCGTCGAGCACAAATTTCCTATAATGTCGTTAGACCTCGATCTTAGCGTAAGTATGCCTTTGGGCGTGCCACTACTCACAAATTTAGCCTGCGGGGGAGGAATCATATGTATTGGGGGTCAAAAGATCGGTCTTGATGCGATAGTTCTAGATATGAAGGACTTCGACATCATACTGGATATGGATTGGCTCATTCCTTGTAACGCTACCATCGACTGTGCAGGAAAGAAGGTCACCTTTCGCATGCCTGGGGTGCTCGAATTTTGCTACTCGTGTGGTGAAGCATCGTCGACGTGCATGGTGATCACGAAAATTTTTGCTCGGAGGATGCTGCATTCAGGATGCGAAGGCTACTTGGCGTCTGTTCGAAATACGTGAATGGAAAGTGCAAACGTAGGTCAGACCGACATTATGGCAAAATTCCCCGACGTGTTCCCAGACGAGCTACCCGGAATGCCTCTCGATCGAGAAATCGAATTCACCATTGATACATTCCCCGGCACCCGGCCGATCTTGAAGGCTCCGTACATAATGGCCCTTACAGAATTGAAAGAACTGAAGGAACAACTACAGGAATTACTTGACAAATGGTCTATCCATCAAGTGTCTCACCGTGGGGTACACATGTTATTTGTCAAAAAAAAGGATGGATCAATGTGGCTCTGCATCGACTATTGTGAATTGAATAAGGCCACCGTCCGGAACAAATACCTCATGTCCCGCATCAACGATTTGTTTGATCAGCTCTAAGGTACCACGATGTTTTCGAATATTGATCTTTGATGATTGATCTTCGATCGGGTTATCACCAGCTCAAAGTCAAGCCAGAGGACGTGCCGAGGTCTGCCTTCCGCACTCGTTACGGCCACTACGAGTTCTTGACGATGCCATTTGGCCTAACGAATGCTCCTGCCATCTTCATGGATCTAATGAATCGGTGTTCCGTCCATTCGTCAACAAATTCGCAGTATTCTTTATAGTCGACATTCTCGTCTACTCGAAGGATCGAGCGCAACATGCAGAACACCTGCGGACGGTACTTCAAACCCTTCGAGAGAATCAGTTGTATGCTGTCATGACCCGTACCCACTGTGAGGGTACGAGAACGTAACCACGCCCAGCCTACGCCGCAGTGTCGGCGGTAGAACGCTGTCCTAGGTCAATCATCTAACAATATAAAGGTACCTGTACAGTATATACACTCCGAATGGAGGTGACATAACAATTTACAGTCTCAATCACATCTAAGGTAGAATGATGAAAATAAAAGATAGATAGATACTGGAATAAAGATCCACAGGATACAATCAGAGAGAAAGAGTCTAAGTGTCTACTGCCATACAAACTAAACATCCAACTCAATACAAGTCTCTAAAACCGAAATGAAAGAATATACAATCAGATCTCAAATGACAGAAAATGTAAACCTAGACTAGGGAGCCACAGTCTCTAAGCTAGTGGATCAGACTGGAAATCTGGGTCACACATGACATCTACAGCTGTCCCATAGTAGGTGTCTATGCAGGCCTCCTCCTCATCCTCTGTAAAATTTTCAACAGGTCCAGTCAGGACGGGAGCGAGCACAAAATCTCACGCAGTTCATATCGAGTTAGGAAATATAAAGCATGCAATAAGTAAAGTACATGAAACGCTGAAAGAAGAAGATATATGAAAAATAGTAGAGATTTGATAACAGGAAATATCTAGATACGATAAGTAAGAACTGTAAGGAACATGTGATTTTAGAGTACAATCTGGTTATATAAACGGGCTAAGAAAATGCAATGGTAACTCCATTGTACGTGGGTGTACAATAGACATATACAATAGTTATACAATGTTGTACAATAGGATTTGAGTACATAACCAATTCTACTCCCCCTCCCCAATCAATACACAAGTATCTACTCCAGTTACGTTATCTTATAAAATAGTGTACAATGTTATACAATGGATGTACAATGTTATACAATAGTATACAATGGTCTATCCCTGGGGCTCATGTGATAATGAGAGTACAATATGCACAATGAGCATACAAGGATATGGGTATTCAATAAATACAATATGGAAGTGAAACGCACGTCACAATATGTATTTAGTGAATACAAGGAGATAACATCTCAAAAGGAGATCCATATAGTACCAATCCGTGATAACGGTCGTGTCAGCATCAAGTACAGTAATCTAGAGCAAGAATGTAAATCCATACAAGTATGAAACGGTCAGAGAATGTACTCACCTGATAGCCTGAGTGTCTGAAGAGAATATACTGTCCGAGGAGTGGTGTCTGTCTCCTATAGAACAGTACAAGTCACAACAAGTCTAAAATGATAAAATGAAGCTCTACTATGCATTCTACATGATTCTAGGTCAATCTAGGCCAAAGTCAACTCTTGGTCAACTTGACTGGTCAAACTAGGTCAATTAGGTCAAGTCCTAGCCCAACAAGTCTACTAAGTCTCACTAGGCCTAACCAAGCCTAGTCTAGCAATCACACACCAATCACAAGGCTATACAAGCCTAGACAACCATCACACATTTACCTTTAGGCTAAGCCACTACACTATCTACATCATACCTCATTACTAGTCACACTAGGCTATATATATATATATATAATATATATATATTATATATATTACACTCACATATACATGTATATAGGGAAGTTATTAAGAACTAGATTACAATTCCATATCACACTACATATTACCTAGGTTGCATATATATAGATATATACATATATTCATATATATACATAGGGGGAATAGGTAATCATGCAAATGGGTGTGTGTGCATGTGCCCAAGTGTATGTGTGTCATAAACATGAGTGTCAAGGAATGAAGGTGTGTGTGAATGTGAGCATGAACAGTGAATGGTGTGAGAGAGGATGAGAGTGTGTGTGAACTTGAGTGATGTGAGGGTGAGTGAATAGTGAGAGAGGGGCTGTCCAATTTGACAGGACCCTGTGTGTTCAAAGGGTATGTAGGGGCTGTGGGGACAGGGAATTGAGGGTGTCCAAATGAGAGTGTGATGTGTGAGTGAAAATTAGTGAACAACTGTGAGAAAACAGTGAGCAATGAATGTGAAAACAGTGTTGGGTGTGAGGGTGAGCAACAGTGTACATGAGGTAAAAACAGTGTAAACATAACTCAGGTAATACATGCCCAAACTCAGTCCAATATTCACCTAGGGGAACTTGTCACCCTCAATTCCCGTATTTCCTATATTTTCCTGTATTTCATATTTTTACTCGTATCTGGATTTTGGCATGTATTTTTATTTTTCTCAGCTTGTGGGATTTTGGTATTTCTCGTATTTGGGTTTTTGGCTTGGCTCGGTTTTATTGGGGATGGTTCGGTTTGGTTCGGTTCTATGTGTGGAACACCCTAACCCTAAGCTCCACCCTCAAGCACACCACAACACCCTCTTTATAACTCCACCCACCTCTTCTCTCTCTTTATAACCATCATTAATTTCTTCTTCTTCTTCTTCCTCCGCACAACTTCCCAACCCTTAGGCAAGTGCATCTTGCCACTATATGAGGACCCTCTTTTCTTTGTCCATTTGCTAGTTTAGGGCATGGAAATCAATATTAGTTATTGGGTTTTTATGATTTGGAGTCTCTGTTGATGTAGATCTAAGTTATTGTTATTTTCGGATTTTACATGTTTTGATCCATTTTGGTTGGTTTTCTTTGAGTTCTGATGTTTCCATGTGGAAGAGCTTTCAGCTTCACTCCAGTTGGAGCCTTGGAAATCCGAATTTGGAGTTCGGATGGCCAAGTTATGAACTTTTGAAGTTTTGGTTTCAGCCATGTGTTCTTGCTGTTTGGAGAAGACAGTGAGCAGTGTGCAAAGCTGTTTAGCTACTCACACTGAGCTACGCGCGCTCTTTAGCGCTGCGTACGCAGGCTTGAGTACGCTTCCTTTTGGAAGCGTGTCTCCCTGAGCGTGCGTGACTTTTCATGTACGCTGCCCTTGAGCTTGCGTAACTTTTCACGCAGCTGTTCCCTTGAGCTTGCGTGACTTTTCACGCAGCTGCTCCCTTGAGCTTGCGTGACTTTTCACGCAGCTGCTCCCTTGAGCTTGCGTGACTTTTCACGCAGCTGCTCCCTTGAGCTTGCGTGACTTTTCACGCAGCTGTTCCCTTGAGCTTGCGTGACTTTTCACGCAGCTGCTCCCTTGAGCTTGTGTGACTTTTCACGCAGCTGCTCCCCTTGAGCATGCGTGACTTTTGTACGCTGCTCCCCTGACCCCTTGCTTAACCTATTGACCCTTAGAGTTTTAGTTTTTATTTCTTTAAGCTTGGCTCTTTTATAACTCTGTCTTTTGATATTTTATTAGATATTTTATGCCCATTTTAATCCTTACGCCTTTTGTCATGAACTTGATTTTACTTAATATGTTTGGAATGACTATTGTACATGGCATGATATGACAAGGAACTAGCATAACACGATAGTAACCCGTAGTGGACCTTGGTACACTCCTGACATGAACCTGACCTGATAGTGGCCCGTCGTGGCGCACTCCTGACAAGTACCCTGACATGATTTATCTTGATAATTTAACTTGACCTGTCTTGACACCGTGGATGGTTCTTCTTGCTTGCTTGTTAAATCTATTTGTCCTGTCTTGTATCATGTCTAGGAGGGGACTCCTGAGTACCACGGTCAGGAGTACCCACTAAAATGGATTAAGGTTAATAACTAGAATAACACAGTAGTCATGAAGAGATGACACAGCTACAGGCAATCCCGTTACCTAGGCGCTCTTGGGATCTGTAGCCTGCCGTCGAGTAGGGCACATTTCCAGCGCACCGTCGAGTGTTGCACCCTCTAAGTCACCTAAGGGTACATTTGTCTTATGGGCGATGTACCCACCTGAATTCAACCCTAATCTTTCGTCCTGGGTAGCCTGGATGGTCTGCAGGGCTTGTGGCTGTGGAACAATCTCACTGCATCTTGTTAGTAATTAGGCCTATGATAACCCTAGTTAGTTAAAGTAGCAAGCCGTAGTAACTGCTTGGCCGTGATTGATTGAATGAAGTATAACCAGTCTAGTCATGTCATTGATCCCATGCAAGATTGTTCCCTGTCTTGATTTCTTACATTACTTATCTTGCCGATAAATGGTGGAAAACCAAGCTCTGTTCAGATGAAGGGTTACAACCCCGGTCCTTGTTTGGTTTACGGGTTGTAACCTGGCTATCGGAATAGTTCCATGGTTATCTCATCGTATATCATCCTGACATGTTTTCATAATTCTAGTTTTAATATTATATCTTCTTGTGTTAATGCTGGCTTTTGTTCTTATTTTGTGGCCCCCTTGTGGCACTTGCTCTTCTGGGGTTGACCCAGCTGGTTTTGTGTGGCCAGATTTCGGAGCAGCTCCCGAGGATCTACCAAGCTTCCAGCCCAATGGTGGCGACTAGAAGGAACCCGGGCTACGAGTGGGTTTTCTATTTTGTTTCGCTCACTCTATTGTAAATTTATTCTTTTGAGGCGTTTAGCTGACGAGCACCTGTTAGCTCGATGCACTTTCCTTACTGTCTGCCTACGGGCTGTAAACATGATGGACAAATCCTAGGGTTGATCATGTATGACTAAACTCTTGCTAGTCCTAACATTTTGTACGACTAGCTTCATGATCAGCTGATATGTAATATTTGGGACGCCTTTTATTGTATATTTAATGATCATACATCTTGTAATTATATTATTTGCTTGAGATTGAGATAATAGGCTTGACCTTAAGAGACTGTTGGCTTGTAGTAAACCCTCATATCTAGACAGCCGTGACCGTATAGTTGAGATGTATTCTATTTCAATATACGTAGCTGGCTATGTCTGCCCCCGCTCTTTAGGATTCTGGTTCTGGGGCGTGACATGGTTTAAGTGGTGGCCCATGCAGGTCTTGTCAATCAAGAAATGTGAGGGTTTACCGAATAGATGTCTCAATCAGTATTCGCCCTTGATCTCCGCCCGTATTTTCAAATCCCTGAAATTCTTGCCCTGATTACATGCTTGTATCGTTGATCTGTCCTGGTCCTTCCTTATTGTTTTCCTGTGTCGTCTTCTTCAGCGGCACTGTACCTGACCCTGCCGATCAGCAAAGGAGAGCACCTCCCGTGGACCAGCAGCAACCTGGAGATCAAGCCCAACATTCCGGGGTAGCCTCTAGAGTTGAGCCTACTGGAGGAGAGTCACCAGTTCGGCCCGTCCAGCCCGCAGAGCCAGATGATGGTACCTTGGTAGGCCTCATCAGAACCTTAATAGCTTCCCAGGATCGTCGAAGCGACGCCCTGCACCAGACAGTTCAAGATGCTTTGACCCGAGGCGGACATCCAGGGAACCAGGCGACGAACAGCTTCAAATGCTTGAACCCTCCTTTCTTCGACGGCACCGAGGATGCGATTGCCGCGGATGCATGGCTTCAGGATACCGAGGTGATTCTGGAAGTAGCCAGGATACCTGAGAATGAGAAGGTGGCGGTAGTACGCCTGCAGTTGTTGGACTTGGCTCGCAATTGGTGGGCGGCGCAAGCCATGGGATTAGTGGCACCCATTGCTTGGGCAGTGTTTAGAGAGAGATTCCAGACGAAGTACTTTGATGCTGTGGCTCGGTACGACCTGTAGACCATATTTACCAACTTGAAGCAAGGAGGCAGATCAGTCGACAGTTATGCATCGGAGTTTTCTAGGCTCAGTAGGTTTGCCCCCACCTTGGTGGCGACCGAGTTTGATAGGGCCCAGCGATTCCAGCAGGGGCTGCATTTGGAGATCTTGTTGGCGGTTGAGCAGTTCGAGCACCAGACGTTCGATGCAGTCTTGAGAGCAGCTAGGAGGCATGAGTACACCTCCCAGAGGATCGTGGATAGGACCGAAAGTAGGAAGCGGTCCCATAGTCAGATGCACCAGTCATCAGCTCCCGCCCCGGCAGCTAGGGGATTGACCATTGGAACTCTGAGGCGGGCGGCCTCAGTAACGTCGGTTCAGCATTCGACCCCGACGTACCCAGCAGCAGAAGCAGAAGCAGACTTCCGTGATGGGATGTTCTCATTGCGGGAAGCCAGGGCATGTGGTGGCAGATTGTCGCAGGGCACAGGGATTGTGCCTGGCTTGTGGAGCAGCAGATCATAGGGTAGGGGCTTGCCCGAATAGGGGTGGTTCATCAGCATCCAACCCTTCTAGCTCTTCGGTGAGAGGACCGGCCCCAGCACCAGTTCAGCAGCAGCAGTATCAGTCTTCGAGGCCCTTGCCGCCTCAGTCTCAGGCATTCCAGCAACAGCACCCCCAGCAGTATGCACAGGCCCAAGCTCAGACCCAGAATAGGCAGAGAGGTTTCCAGCAGAGGGGACCAGCAGCCAGAAGACAAGGTCAGGCCATGATGATGGCTATGGAAGAAGAAGCTGCACCAGGTGAGGTAGTGGCAGGTACTATTCTCGTCAACTCCTTTCCAGCTTCGGTATTGTTTGATTCTGGTGCATCGCATTCATTCATGTCTGTATGATTCGCGACACGGATAGGATTGGAGCCCGAGTCATTATCAGTGAGGCTCAATATACTTACTGGTAATGGTCTTGTGGGAGTAGATCGAGTGTTTTCTTCGTATCGGATCATAGTTAGCGGTAGGGAGTTTCCCGCTAGATTTATAGAGTTTCCTATAGCAGACTATGATGTAGTCCTAGGCATGGATTGGTTGAGGAACCAGTATGCTAGGATAGACTGCCATATTGGCAGAGTTGTCTTTAGTATCCTCGGCGAGCCAGAGTTTTCGTTTTCTAGAGGCGCAGTGGAGCCGTCTTCCCCAGTATTGTGGATGGAAGTAGCAGCAGTACAGTTACCCCGGATAGTTGAAGAGTTTCCAGATGTCTTTCCAGAGGAGCTTCCAGGGATGCCGCCAGAGCGGGAGATTGAGTTCACTATAGACTTGATTCCCGGGACACACCAGTGTTAGAGCGAGTCTACAGGATGGCGCCTTCAGAATTGGAAATTTTGTACAAGATGATTGAAGAACTGAGGACCAAGGGATTTATCCGTGCGAGTGGATCGCCTTGGGGAGCCCCGATGCTTTTTGTGAAAAAGAAGGATGGTACGTCCAGGCTATGTGTTGATTATCGTACCTTGAATTCGGTGACAATCAAGAACATATACCCTCTTCCTAGGATAGATGACTTGTTTGATCAGCTTAGAGGGGCTTCAGTGTTTTCGAAGATCGACTTGCGGTCAGGATACCACCAGATCAGAGTTAGAGAGCAGGACATCCCGAAGACAGCATTCAGATCGAGGTATGGACATTGGGAGTTCCTTGTTATGCCCTTTGGAGCGACCAATGCGCCGGCCGTATTCATGGACCTCATGAATCGCATTTTCATGCCTTACTTGGACCAATTTGTGATCGTGTTCCTAGATGACATCCTGGTCTACAGCAAGAGTGAAGCAGAGCATGAGCAGCCCCTCAGAGTCGTCCTTCAGACGCTTAGGGAGCATCAGTTGTACGCCAAGTTCAGTAAATACGAGTTCTGGCTCGATCGCATTTCGTACTTGGGTCACATTATTACCCGAAGAGGAGTGGAAGTGGATCCCCAGAAGATTGTGGCTATCGAGTCATGGCCGGTACCCAGCTCAGTGGCAGAGGTTCGCAGCTTCCTTGGATTGGCCGGCTACTGCCGGCAGTTCGTTTCAGATTTCGCAAGGATTTCAGCGCCGATGGCCCAGTTGACCCGCAAGGATGTGCCGTTTGTTTGGACAGCAGTGTCAGGAATCATTTGAGAAGTTGAAGCGAGGTTTGATAACGGCTCCCATTCTCACCCTTCCAGATGGGACCGGAGGATTCACAGTTTATTGCGACGCTTCAGGCAGAGGATTGGGGTGTGTCTTGATGCAGCATGGGAAGGTAATATCTTATGCGTCATGTCAACTTCGTGATCATGAGAAGAATTACCCGACCCACGACTTGGAATTGGCGGCGGTAGTGTTTGCTTTGAAGTTGTGGAGACACTACTTATACGGAGATAGAGTGGAGATCTTTACTGATCATAAGAGCCTGAAGTATGTTTTCACCCAGAAGGACCTTAATATGTGGCAGAGAAGATGGCTCGAGCTATTGGTGGATTATGATGTGGATTTGCAGTATCATCCCGGGAAGGCCAACGTTGTAGCAGATGCATTGAGCAGGAGAGCCGAAGTTTATTTCCTGACGGCGCAACCAGAATTATTGGCAGATCTTCAGAAGATGGGAATTGAGGTGGTTCTTCCAACCAGTGTGGCATTGATGGCCAGTCTACAGGTTCAGTCCAGCATAGTTGAGAGGATCCGGATGGCGCAGTCAGCAGATTCCAAGCTTCAGCGACTCAGAGCAGAGTGTAAAGCAGGAGAAAGGCCAGAGTTATGTATCCATGTAGATGGTACACTTCGGCACGGCACTCGTCTTTGTGTACCCAGTGGAGATATCAGACAGGAAGTCATGGCAGAAGCCCACAGTTCGCAGTATTCTATTCATCCGGGTGGTACGAAGATGTACCGTGATATTCGTCAGCATTTCTGGTGGAATGGCATGAAGAGGGAGATAGCCCGGTTTGTCTCTCGGTGTTTGGTTTGCCAACAGGTTAAAACTGAACATCAGAGGCCCGCTGGACTTCTTCAACCCTTACTGATCCCAGAATGGAAATGGAAACATATAACCATGGATTTCGTGACCGGATTGCCCAGATCTCCGGCCGGCGAGATGCTATTTGGGTAATTGTGGACAGGCTTACCAAGGTGGCACACTTTCTCCCATTTAGAGTTGGACAGTCGACGGCACAGTTAGCAGAGATGTATCTCAGGCAGATCGTCAGGCTTCACGGTGTGCCAGTCAGCATCACCTCAGACAGGGATTCAAGATTCACATTACACTTTTGGCGCAGCTTGCAAAAGAGTTTGGGAACTCACCTTCAGTTCAGCTCAGCTTATCACCCGCAGACTGGTCAGTCAGAGCGCACAATCCAGACTCTTGAAGATATGTTGAGATCCTGTACCCTTGACTTCGATGGTTCGTGGGAGAATCATCTGCACCTGGTGGAATTCTTGTACAACAACAGTTATCTGACCAGTATCCAGATGGCACCCTTCAAGGCTCTCTATGGCAGGAAGTGCAGATCCCCGCTAGCATGGGACGATGTCGGGAAGAGGCAGATGCTCGGACCCGAATTGATTTTCCAGACGATTGAAGTAGTCAGGAAGGTCAGAGATCACCTCCGAGTTGTCCAGGACCGCCAGCACCATTGGGCCGATGCTCATCGGCGTCCCTTAGAATTTGCTGTCGGCGACCATGTATTCCTTAGGATCTCGCCTAACCGCGGCGTCATTCGCTTTGGCGTGCGGGGAAAGCTTAGTCCTAGGTATATAGGGCCGTTCGATATTCTAGAGCGAGTAGGAGATGTATCCTATCGTCTCGCTCTTCCGCCGTCGCTAAGTGAGGTACACGATGTATTTTATGTGTCCCAATTACGACGGTATATTCCGGACCCGAGCCACATCCTAGACCATTCGGAATTGGTTGTTGGTACCAACCTTTCGTATGAGGAGAGACCCGTGTCTATATTGGACCGGAGGGAAAAGATACTAAAGAACAAGACTATTAAATTAGTCCGTGTTGCTTGGGGTCATCACTCTCTTGGTGAGTCAACGTGGGAGCGTGAGGACGACATCCGATCGCGATATCCCTACCTGTTTGACTCGTGAGGTATAATGTCTTTCTTGTACCTTATATTCTCCCTTCCTTGCTTGCATTGTATGATTGTATGATTGGACTGCTTAGTGTAACTTGCTTGTGCTTAGTGTAGCTTGTCGTGGCAATCTCTAGCTCCTTGATTAAATTCCAAGGACGGAATTCTTTTAAGGTGGGTAGAGTTGTCACCCTCAATTCTCGTATTTTCCATATTTTCCTGTATTTCGTATTTTTACTCGTATCTGGATTTTGGCATGTATTTTTATTTTCTCAGCTTGTGGGATTTCGGTATTTCTCGTATTTGGGTTTTTGGCTTGGCTCGGTTTTATTGGGGATGGTTCGGTTTGGTTCGGTTCTATGTGTGGAACACCCGAACCCTAAGCTCCACCCTCAAGCACACCACAACACCCTCTTTATAACTCCACCCACCTCTTCTCTCTCTTCATAACCATCATTAATTTCTTCTTCTTTCTTCTTCCTCCGCACAACTTCCCAACCCTTAGGCAAGTGCATCTTGCCACTATATGAGGACCCTCTTTTTTTCCATTTGCTAGTTTAGGGCATGGAAATCAACATTAGTTATTGGGTTTTTGATTTGGAGTCTCTGTTGATGTAGATCTAAGTTATTGCTATTTTCGGATTTTACATGTTTTGATCCATTTTGGTTGGTTTTCTTTGAGTTCTGATGTTTCCATGTGGAAGAGCTTTCAGCTTCACTCCAGTTGGAGCCTTGGAAATCCGAATTTGGAGTTCGGATGGCCAAGTTATAAACTTTTGAAGTTTTGGTTTCAGCCATGTTCTTGCTGTTTGGAGAAGACAGTGAGCAGTGTGCAAAGCTGTTTAGCTACGCACACTGAGCTACGCGCGCTCTTTAGCGCTGCGTACGCAGGCTTGAGTACGCTTCCTTTTGGAAGCGTGTCTCCCTGAGCGTGCGTGACTTTTCATGTACGCTGCCCTTGAGCTTGCGTGACTTTTCACGCAGCTGTTCCCTTGAGCTTGCGTGACTTTTCACGCAGCTGCTCCCTTGAGCTTGCGTGACTTTTCACGCAGCTGTTCCCTTGAGCTTGCGTGACTTTTCACGCAGCTGTTCCCTTGAGCTTGCATGACTTTTCATGCAGCTGCTCCCTTGAGCTTGCGTGACTTTTCACGCAGCTGTTCCCTTGAGCTTGCGTGACTTTTCACGCAGCTGCTCCCTTGAGCTTGCGTGACTTTTTACGCAGCTGCTCCCCTTGAGCATGCGTGACTTTTGTACGCTGCTCCCCTGACCCCTTGCTTAACCTATTGACCCTTGGAGTTTTAGTTTTTATTTCTTTAAGCTTGGCTCTTTTATAACTCTGTCTTTTGATATTTTATTAGATATTTTATGCCCATTTTATATCCTTACGCCTTTTGTCATGAACTTGATTTTACTTAATATGTTTGGAATGACTATTGTACATGGCATGATATGACAAGGAACTAGCATAACACGACAGTGACCCGTAGTGGTGCACTCCTGACATGACCAACCTGACCTGATAGTGGCCCGTCGTGGCGCACTCCCTAGGGCTCATGTGATAATGAGAGTACAATATGCACAATGAGTATACAAGGATATGGGTATTCAATAAATACAATATGGAAGTGAAACGCACGTCACAATATGTATTTAGTGAATACAAGGAGATAACATCTCAAAAGGAGACCCATATAGTACCAATCCGTGATAACGGTCGTGTCAGCATCAAGTACAGTAATCTAGAGCAAGAATGTAAATCCATACAAGTATGAAACGGTCAGAGAATGTACTCGCCTGATAGCCTGAGTGTCTGAAGAGAATATACTGTCCGAGGAGTGGTGTTTGTCTCCTATAGAATAGTACAAGTCACAACAAGTCTAAAATGATAAAATGAAGCTCTACTATGCATTCTAGATGATTCTAGGTCAATCTAGGCCAAAGTCAACTCTTGGTCAACTTGACTGGTCAAACTAGGTCAATTAGGTCAAGTCCTAGCCCAACAAGTCTACTAAGTCTCACTAGGCCTAACCAAGCCTAGTCTAGCAATCACACACCAATCACAAGGCTATACAAGCCTAGACAACCATCACACATTTACCTTTAGACTAAGCCACTACACTATCTACATCATACCTCATTACTAGTCACACTAGGCTATATATATATATATATATAATATATATATATATATATTATATATATATATATATATATATATATATATATATATATATATATTACACTCACATATACATGTATATAGGGAAGTTATTAAGAACTAGATTACAATTCCATATCACACTACTATTACCTAGGTTGCATATATATAGATATATCATATTCATATATACATAGGGGGAATAGGTAATCATGCAAATGGGTGTGTGTGCATGTGTCCAAGTGTATGTGTGTCATAAACATGAGTGTCAAGGAATGAAGTGTGTGTGAATGTGAGCATGAACAGTGAATGGTGTGAGAGAGGATGAGAGTGTGTGTAACTTGAGTGATGTGAGGGTGAGTGAATAGTGAGAGAGGGGCTGTCCAATTTGACAGGACCCTGTGTGTTCAAAGGGTATGTAGGGGCTGTGGGGACAGGGAATTGAGGGTGTCCAAATGAGAGTGTGATGTGTGAGTGAAAATCAGTGAACAACTGTGAGAAAACAGTGAGCAATGAATGTGAAAACAGTGTTGGGTGTGAGGGTGAGCAACAGTGTACATGAGGTAAAACAGTGTAAACATAACTCAGGTAATACATGCCCAAACTCAGTCCAATATTCACCTAGGGGAACCCAAAAAAACAGTTCAAAACAGTCCCTAAATCAACTTCCAGTTTTAGGATTCAAAACACCACAAATCAACCCCAACTTGACATATAAGTAGAACTATATAGAAGAACTATATTAGGATGTAAACATGCAATTAGGAGCATTACATAGGATGAAAATAGTTGCCAAAGTTCATTTCTGAAAACTGGAAATGACAGGATACATAGGACTGTCACAGTATCACAATTTCCCAGTTTTCAGTCCTAGGCTTAATCTCAGTTTTTGAATCACACAATCATCAAAACAAACCCAAATTCCTCATACCATTAGATAATACTTAGGTGTACATATTAGGGCTTAAATAACATATAATAATAGTGTTGATTAGGTTAAAATGATTGCTAATATTCCCAATCAAAATCTGGAAAATCAGGAAAAATTAGGAATGAAGAACTGACATTAAGGTTTCAGAAAAATGGGAAAAAATGAGAATTCAACATCAAAATTGAACTAAAGTGCCACAACACAGGTTGATAATGTAGTTACATACTGTGTACGTGTCCTAGAGTCCATCATGTGTCCATACCTACGACACAAATGTGTCCAGATCAAGAAACCCAACCACTGTGACAGTTTATGTATCACTATTCAATAAACAACCCAAAAATTGATCCTCAATGACCAAATGCTCAATCCAGTCATAGTTTAGCATGTTCACTAATCTTAAACATGTAGGTAGGTTCAGATTAACATTCTATCATCATTAGACAGGTAACCAATAATTCAAATTCAGAAAAAAATACTTTAGAACATGGTATCAGTGAAGTATCAGTCCCTATTGGGCATTCGAGAAATCGAACTCAATTAATCATCAAAATTACAAATAAAAGGTTGGTAAATAGTGTCGCATATGTACACGTGTCATGTGAGTCGTTTCGTGTCCAAAAACTGTGACACAGACGTGTCCAACACGTTGCAAACACGTGGGGTGCACCCAGTGTTGCACAGTGTCGTGCACGAATGCAATCGAGTGTAGGACACGACACACGACACTTCGTGTCACGTGCACACACCCACATGGTCTTCTATAGTAGGGCTACACATAGGATAGCCTGATACGTGTCCACAACGTGTCTACAGAGGATACAGACACGTGTTCGTACGTGTCTGTGCAAGTGTTCAAACGCCTGTGTGCGACAGCGCGCGGCCAGTGCGGCCCCGATTTCTCGCGCACAGGCCACGAGGCACTCCCAAACTTTGGGAGCAGGGAGTCAGTCGATGCCCCTCTACCCACACAAAATTTCGGATCAAAAGACCCCGTGTCGTGGCCATAGTAAGGTTCGGGTAGCAGGGGAAAATGTGGGCTGTGCACAGGCCGTATCCAACACCAAAATACGACACAAGGGGACACGAAAATAACCTCAGAGATTAAGAAATCATTAAGCAATATTAGAACCAAGATTTCTATTCAAAAAGAATTCAAAATATAAGGAATGAATTCATTCCAGCATTCAACCAATACTCACAGTCACGACTGATACGTGTCCGATACGGACACGTATCCGACACAATAAGGCACCAAACTTGGTCAGGTTGAGGTGGACACCTAGGGTTACATGAATATGCAATAAAACTAGAGTTTCAATGGGTTTTTAGGGTTATACGTGAGTGTCTTCCCAGCCTCCAGAATTTCTCCAAAGCTGAGAGGTTTCCCTAGCAATGTAGGCTCCCAAATTGCCCCTAGGCTGGGTTTGCTCCACAAGAACAGCAAGTAGGGATTGGTTAGGTGCTATTGCAAAAGATTAGAGCTAAAAAGGATAAAAATGGATGAACTATGGATTGGGAAGGAGTCTATACCTCTCTTTCTTCAAGACTTGCAAGAATGATAAGAAAAGAGGCAAGAGTTCATCATGAAGGTTTATATAGAGAGAAAAACTACTACATGGCTGGTCATCCTAGGGTTTAGTGCCCAATCTATGGCTCTCAATCTCCCACTAAGGATCTATGGTCCATATGGATTCTAGGTTTTAGCTATACCAACTCAAGACTATGACTAATCCTAGTCATGACTAGTCAAGTCATAAATCATGACTAACCAACATTAGTCAATGCTAGCATGACCTTCAACTTAACCAAGGCTAATCTAGGTTAGTCTAATCTATTAGGGTAGGTCCTTCTAGGTTAGGCTAAACACATCACCTACCAAGCAATTGTTCACATACATTCAATAAGTTTTAACAAATCCTATTAACTTAAATAAATCCCCAAAATTACCAAGTATCCTCTAGGCTAAAATGTACAAATCAAGCATCCTAATCTCATGACTAGGCTCTAGGTCAACAGTCTAAGGCTACACTAGTCAATGCACCAAAATCACAAGTCATGATTTAAATGGTTTAAAAATGATTAAAAATTACCAAAACATATTATCAATTAAATATCATAATTAAATAAATTAAAATACAAAATTTCAAAATTACCCCATTTTAGAAACTGGGTGTTACAAGTCTACCCACCTTAGAAGAATTTCGTCCTCGAAATTGAAATGGTAGTAGTCCTTCTAGGTCAAACACCCCACAATCAGAGTCTCAAACATACCGTCAGATAATCATATGCGTCTGTCCAAACCATGATACTCAGAATCTCTGTCATGCCAGTGAGCAAGGCTACGATAATCACAGAGTCCTCAACTTGGTACATACCTCTAGAATTGTGGTTTTTAAAATTTTTGCATTGCCGCACGCTTGGCGACGAAAACCTTAAATTCCTACACCCGAGAAATACATCCATAGTCCGACTATATGTCCACACTATGCCTGCTAGCATGACCCTAGAGGATTCTAAAATCTAACAATCGAGGCGACCTAGCCCATGACTTATCTCAGAAGAAAATTAAATCATAAGAAACACCAGATCAAACTTATCAACAATGAAGCAGCAGATAGGAATAGATGGAACTGAATTTTTAAGATAGGAATTGCAGAATTGAATCAAGAACGGAACCTGCAACTAGATCTCCAATGGCCTGAGCATCCTCGGCTGTCATGGCGACAGCTCGCCCTGGCTGGCCTCCCCTGGCCTGCTGCTGATGCTGGACGAACCTCTGCTGCTGAGTCTGCAATGGTGGTCCCCTCTGCTGCCCTGCCGGAGCTCTAGCTCCTGGTGCTACCTGAGCCAATGATTTCGGGTTCTTGGGACACTCTCTACACTGATGCTCCACTGATCCGCAAAGTAAACACATACCCAGCCTCTTCCTGCAGTCGTCCCACCCATGTCCTTACCTTGCAGAAGTTGCACACAGTGTTCTGCTGTTGCCTGGGTGCCTGCTGATACTGCAACTGTCTCTGTCCCTGATACTGAACTGGCCTCTGCTGCTGCTGCTGGAAATGGGCCATCGGCTGCTGATACTGCTGCTGAAACTCATACTGAACGTGCGACCTCTTGGTCGGTCCTCCGCTGCTGCTGCCCCCAACTGGGTCTCGCCCCCTCTTGAGCCTAAGCTCAAGATCATCCTCCGCCAATAAGGCTCCCGTCAGAATCTCCTCGAATGTGGCATCCCTGTTGCCCTTAGTCAAGGACTTGACTTCCTTGACCAGACCCTTCCGGAACCTCTGGGCCTTCGCCGTCTCGCTCAACCCCTCAACAAACCTGCCAAGATAGCCAAACTCTCCCGCATACTCCTCTACTGAGAGGCTCCCCTGGACCAAGTTCTTGAACTGCATCTCCAAGGCTCTGACTTCTGAATCTGGGAAGAACTTCTTCTTGAAGAAGCCCCTGAACTGCTCCCAAGTCTGCCCTGGTACCCCCACCCTGGGGTCCGACTGATACCAGGTACGAGCAAGGTCTCGCATCCGTAGCTGCTGCCTCGATCTGAAGTTCTGCTGGAATCCTGGCCAAGCGGAAGATCTCCTCCATATGCTCGATCCATTCATCGGTATATAGGATCCCCTCTGTCCCCAAAAAGTCTCGGGGGCTCATCTTCTGAAACTGCTCGATCCCCGGTGTCTTCGGCTGCTGAACCACTGGTCGAGCTGCGGCTGTCGTGACGGCCAACTCCATGTCTCTATCCTGCCGAGCCTGCTGTCGGTCCATGAACTGCTGGAAATATGCGAACATCTGAGCTGCGTCCACATGTCCTGGAGGCGGTGGCGGCTGGAAAGGATCCTCTGGAATGACTGGGTCCTGCCTCCGAACTGGTGAAGGCATACCCTCAGCTGCTGCTGCTACTGCTGAAGTCCCAATATGAGCAGAGGTGGCAGGAGCTGTAGCCTCCCGACCCTGCTGAACTGGCTGAGAGGTAGCAGTCCCCTTTACAGTATCTCCATGAATGGCACGCTGTAATCGCGTCTCCACCATCCTGAAGACATATCAAACAAATAATTGCTAAGAATGAGTCGAAATAGCAAAAGGACAGTTATATTCAAGGAGAACAATATCAGCAAGAACTGAGATGGCATGAATTTGATATGAGTTTTTTCCTAGTATGATTGAGTACCTTTAAAAAAATATCCTAATCCTACTGCAGGCTGTAGTGATACTCTAATTCGAATACCACTACATAAACTCGACCTGCATGGGCCACCACTAAAAACGTGTCACGACCCGCACCCTGTGAGGGTACGAGAACGTAACCACGCCCAGCCTACGCCGCAGTGTCGGCGGTAGAACGCTGTCCTAGGTCAATCATCTAACAATATAAAGGTACCTGTACAGTATACACTCCGAATGGAGGTGACATAACAATTACAGTCTCAATCACATCTAAGGCAGAATGATGAAAATAAAAGATAGATAGATACTGGAATTGATCCACAGGATACAATCAGAGAGAAAGAGTCTAAGTGTCTACTGCCATACAAACTAAACATCCAACTCAATACAAGTCTCTAAAACCGAAATGAAAGAATATACAATCAGATCTCAAATGACAGAAAATGTAAACCTAGACTAGGGAGCCACAGTCTCTAAGCTAGTGGATCAGACTGGAAATTGGGTCACACATGACATCTACAGCTGTCCCATAGTAGGTGTCTATGCAGGCCTCCTCCTCATCCTCTGTAAAATTTTCAACAGGTCCAGTCAGGACGGGAGCGAGCACAAAACATCTCACGCAGTTCATATCGAGTTAGGAAATATAAAGCATGCAATAGAGTAAAGTACATGAAACGCTGAAAGAAGAAGATATATGAAAAACAGTAGAGATTTGATAACAGGAAATATCTAGATACGATAAGTAAGAACTGTAAGGAACATGTGATTTTAGAGTACAATCTGGTTATGTAAACGGGCTAGGAAAATGCAATGGTAACTCCATTGTACATGGGTGTACAATAGACATATACAATAGTTATACAATGTTGTACAATAGGATTTGAGTACATAACCAATTCTACTCCCCCTCCCCAATCAATACACAAGGATCTACTCCAGTTACGTTATCTTATACAATAGTGTACAATGTTATACAATGGATGTACAATATACAATAGTGTACAATGGTCTATCCCTGGGGCTCATGTGATAATGAGAGTACAATATGCACAATGAGTATACAAAGATATGGGTATTCAATAAATACAATATGGAAGTGAAACGCACGTCACAATATGTATTTAGTGAATACAAGGAGATAACATCTTAAAAGGAGATCCATATAGTACCAATCCGTGATAACGGTCGTCAGCATCAAGTACAGTAATCTAGAGCAAGAATGTAAATCCATACAAGTATGAAACGGTCAGAGAATGTACTCGCCTGATAGCCTGAGTGTCTGAAGAGAATATACTGTTCAAGGAGCGGTGTCTGTCTCCTATAGAATAGTACAAGTCACAACAAGTCTAAAATGATAAAATGAAGCTCTACTATGCATTCTACATGATTCTAGGTCAATCTAGGCCAAAGTCAACTCTTGGTCAACTTGACTGGTCAAACTAGGTCAATTAGGTCAAGTCCTAGCCCAACAAGTCTACTAAGTCTCACTAGGCCTAACCAAGCCTAGTCTAGCAATCACACACCAATCACAAGGCTATACAAGCCTAGACAACCATCACACATTTACCTTTAGACTAAGCCGCTACACTATCTACATCATACCTCATTACTAGTCACACTAGGCTATATATATATATATTATATATATATATATATATATATAATATATATATATATAATAATATATTACACTCACATATACATGTATATAGGGAAGTTATTAAGAACTAGATTACAATTCCATATCACACTACATATTACCTAGGTTGCATATATATAGATATACATATATTCATATATACATAGGGGGAATAGGTAATCATGCAAATGGGTGTGTGTGCATGTGTCCAAGTGTATGTGTGTCATAAACATGAGTGTCAAGGAATGAAGGTGTGTGTGAATGTGAGCATGAACAGTGAATGGTGTGAGAGAGGATGAGAGTGTGTGTGAACTTGAGTGATGTGAGGGTGAGTGAATAGTGAGAGAGGGGCTATCCAATTTGACAGGACCCTGTGTGTTCAAAGGGTATGTAGGGGCTGTGGGGACAGGGAATTGAGGGTGTCCAAATGAGAGTGTGATGTGTGAGTGAAAATCAGTGAACAACTGTGAGAAAACAGTGAACAATGAATGTGAAAACAGTATTGGGTATGAGGGTGAGCAACAGTGTACATGAGGTAAAAACAGTGTAAACATAACTCAGGTAATACATGCCCAAACTCAGTCCAATATTCACATAGGGGAACCCAAAAAAAATAGTTCAAAACAGTCCCTAAATCAACTTCCAGTTTTAGGATTCAAAACACCACAAATCAACCCCAACTTGACATATAAGTAGAACTATATATAGAAGAACTATATTAGGATGTAAACATGCAATTAGGAGCATTACATAGGATAAAATAGTTGCCAAAGTTCATTTCTGAAAACTGGTAAATGACAGGATACATAGGACTGTCACAGTATCACAATTTCCCAGTTTTTAGTCCTAGGCTTAATCTCAGTTTTTGAATCACACAATCATCAAAACAAACCCAAATTCCTCATACCATTAGATAATACTTAGGTGTACATATTAGGGCTTAAATAACATGTAAATAACAGTGTTGATTAGGTTAAAATGATTGCTAATATTCCCAATCAAAATCTGGAAAATCAGGAAAAATTAGGAATGAAGAACTGACATTAAGGTTTCAGAAAAATGGGAAAAAAAATGAGAATTCAACATCAAAATTGAACTAAAGTGCCACAACACAGGTTGATAATGTAGTTACATACTGTGTACGTGTCCCAGAGTCCATCATGTGTCCATACCTACGACACAAATGTGTCCAGATCAAGAAACCCAACCACTGTGACAGTTTATGTATCACTATTCAATAAACAACCCAAAAATTGATCCTCAATGACCAAATGCTCAATCCAGTCATAGTTTAGCATGTTCACTAATCTTAAACATGTAGGTAGGTTCAGATTAACATTCTATCATCATTAGACAGGTGACCAATAATTCAAATTCAGAAAAAATATTTTAGAACATGGTATCAGTGAAGTATCAGTCCCTATTGGGCATTCGAGAAATCGAACTCAATTAATCATCAAAATTACAAATAAAAGGTTGGTAAATAGTATCGCATATGTACACGTGTCATGTGATTCATTTCGTCCAAAAACTGCGACACAGACGTGTCCAACACGTTACAAACACGTGGGGTGCACCCAGTGTTGCACAGTATCGTGCACGAATGCACTCGAGTGTAGGACACGACACACGACACTTCGTGTCACGTGCACACACCCACATGGTCGCCTATGGTAGGGCTACATGGGATAGCCTGATACGTGTCCATAACGTGTCTACAGAGGATACAGACACGTGTTCGTACGTGTCTGTGCAAGTGTTCAAACGCCTGTGCGCGACACGCGCGCCAGTGCGGCCCCGATTTCTCCGCGCACAGGCCACGAGGCACTCCCAAACTTTGGGAGCAGGGAGTCAGTCGATGCCCCTCTACCCACACAAAATTTCGGATCAAAAGACCCCGTGTCGTGGCCACAGTAAGGTTCGGGTAGCAGGGAAAAATGTGGGCTGTGCACAGGCCGTGTCCAACACCAAAATGCGACACAAGGGGACACGAAAATCACCTCAGAGATTAAGAAATCATTAAGCAATATTAGAACCAAGATTTCTATTCAAAAAGAATTCAAAAAAACAAGGAATGAATTCATTCCAGCATTCAACCAATACTCACAGTCACGACTGATACGTGTCCGATACGGACACGTATCCGACACAATAAGGCACCAAACTTGGTCAGGTTGAGGTGGACACCTAGGGTTACATGAATATGCAATAAAATCTAGAGTTTCAATGGGTTTTTAGGGTTATACCTGAGTGTCTTCCCAGCCTCCAGAATTTCCCCAAAGCTGAGAGGTTTCCCTAGCAATGTAGGCTCCCAAATTGCCCCTAGGCTGGGTTTGCTCCACAAGAACAGCAAGTAGGGATTGGTTAGGTGCTATTGCAAAAGATTAGAGCTAAAAAGGATCAAAAATGGATGAACTATGGATTGGGGAAGGAGTCTATACCTCTCTTTCTTCAAGACTTGCAAGAATGATAAGAAAAGAGGCAAGAGTTCATCATGAAGGTTTATATAGGGAGAAAAACTACTATATGGCTGGTCATCCTAGGGTTTAGTGCCCAATCTATGGCTCTCAATCTCCCACTAAGGATCTATGGTCCATATGGATTCTAGGTTTTAGCTATACCAACTCAAGACTATGACTAATCCTAGTCATGACTAGTCAAGTCATAAATCATGACTAACCAACCTTAGTCAATGCTAGCATGACCTTCAACTTAACCAAGGCTAATCTAGGTTAGTCCAATCTATTAGGGTAGGTCCTTCTAGGTTAGGCTAAACACATCACCTACCAAGCAATTATTCACATACATTCAATAAGTTTTAACAAATCCTATTAACTTAAATAAATCCCCAAAATTACCAAGTATCCTCTAGGCTAAAATGTACAAATCAAGCATCCTAATCTCATGACTAGGCTCTAGGTCAACAGTCTAAGGCTACACTAGTCAATGCACCAAAATCACAAGTCATGATTTAAATGGTTTAAAAATGATTAAAAATTACCAAAAATCATATTATCAATTAAATATCATAATTAAATAAATTAAAATACAAAATTTCAAAATTACCCTCATTTTAGAAACTGGGTGTTACATATGCGAAGAGAAGCAAGTATAAATTTTGGCTGAATAGCGTCTCTTTTCTTGGGCACATCATCTCCGCTGCGGGCATCTCAGTCGATTCAAAGAAAGTTGAGGCAGTTTCTAATTGGAAACGGCCCGCATCAGTTAGCGAAATTTGAAGCTTCCTATAATTGACGGGATACTACCGACGCTTTGTGAAGGACTTCGCGAAGATTGTATCGCCGTTGACTCGTCTCACCCAAAAAGGACTCGCATTCGAGTGGTCAGACGACTGTGAAGCTTCCTTCCAGGAGCTCAAACAAAGGCTCGTTTCGGCCTCGATACTTGCTCTTCCTGAAGGGACTGAGGGATTTCAAATCATCAACGATGCTTCTGGCTGGAGCTTGGGGTGTGTGCTCATGCAGCAGGATAAGGTGATATCTTTTGCTTCCCGGCAGTTGAAACCGCACGAGAAGAACTACCCTATGTACGACCTAGAACTAGCGACGATTGTATTCGCGTTAAAGCTGTGGCGTCACTATCTTTATGGCATGGCGTGCAAGATTTATACGGACCACAAAAGCCTCATGTATCCCTTCACCTAGAAGGAACTGAATTTGCAGCAGAGACGATGGCTCGAACTGATTAAAGACTACGAATCAATCGACTATACGCCGGATAAAGGAAATGTTGTAGCGGACGCGCTAAGCCGGAAGTACTTAGCTTCGTTACGCATCAACATTCGACTGCTGTGTGACTTGGAAGCAATGGGCATTGAACTCCGAGTTCAGTTTAGAGACGTAAAACTGGCACAACTGCGGCTGGAACTGAGCCTATTGGAGAGAATCAAGTCTGCTCAGAAGGACGACCGATACCTGGAGAAGATGAAAGCTGATATCAACAGGGAAAGCGTCCGGCTTAGCAGAAGACGAGTCGGGAGTGTTGCGAGTGAAGGGTCGGCTATGTGTTCTGGATGACGCAGAACTTAGAAAGGAGATAATATCGGAGGCGCATTATGCAAAATATTCCTTGCATCCTGGTAGCACCAAGATGTACAAGGACCTCCGTGTTGTCTTTTGGTGGCATGACATGAAGAGGGATATAGTGCTCTTTGTGTCGAAGTGTATAGCCTGTCAGCAAGTTAAAGCTGAGCACCAGCGACCGGGCGAAGAGATGCAGAACCTTGCCATTCCAGGGTGGAAGTCGGATCATGTCACTATGGACTTTGTTGTTGGCTTGCCGAGGACACCGCAGGGAAACGACGCCGTCTGGGTCATCGTCGATCAACTAACCAAGTCAGCGCACTTCATAGCCATTAAAATTACTTGGAGCATTGACCGCCTTGCTCAGATATACCTTGATAAAATAGTTCGGCTACACGGGGTCCCAGTATCTCGTCTCGGATCAGGATGGACGGTTTGTGGCACGCTTCTGGGGTAGTCTTCATTCAGTGTTGGGGACCAAGTTGAAGTTTAGCTCAGCTTATCATCCTCAGACTGACGGCCAAACAGAACGGGTGAACCAAATTCTCGAGGACATGTTATGACTCTGTGCGATCGACTTGAAGTCAAGATGGGACGTTTATCTACCATTGGCCGAGTTTGCATACAACAACAGCTATCAATCCAGCATCCAAATGGCACCGTATGAAGCTTTGTATGGCCGAAAGTGCAGATCGCCCATTTGCTAGGATGAAGTCGAAAACGACAGATACTTAGCCCGGAACTGGTTGAGCAGACTGTGCAGAAGGTCAAGTTGATACGAGAGATATTGAAGATAGCACAGAGTCAGCAAAAGAGCTATGCCGACACGCATCGATGCCCCCTCGAGTTCTTTGAAGATGCCTATGTATTCTTGAAAGTGACGCCCATGCGTGGAGTTACCAGATTCGGCACGAAAGGGAAGTTGATCCCAAGATTTGTTGGTCCGTTCGAAATATTGAAGCGAGTCGCCCCGGTAGCTTACCAAATTGCTTTGTCGCCTGTACTGTCGGAGGTACACAACGTCTTTCACGTTTTACAGTTGCGAAAGTACGTACACGATCCGAGCCATGTGGTAGATTTGGGTCAGCAGGATCTGAAGGCAATTTGTCATATGTCGAAGAGCCTGTGCAAATCTTGGAGCGCAAAGATAAACTTCTTCGCAACCGTGCTATTCCTCTCGTCCACGTCCTCTGGAGAAACCATTCGATCGAGGAGTCAACATGGAGCTTGAGTTAGAAATAAAAGAAAAAAATTTAATCTTCATTGTTCTCGTAGAGGTAAGTTCTATTCTTAAGTTTTGAGGATGAAACTTTTTCTTAGTTGGTTATGGTGTGTCCCGTCCCTACATCGTGCTCCATTCTCCGTCTACGGGGTATGCGAGAAGGAACACTGTCGCCATCGATTTGGTCAGAACCGATAGGTCTGGATCGATCGAATCGGTCGAACGGGAATGGTTGAATTAAGATCCATTCCACGTTATGGAATGACTTCTTCGGAACGAAGTCCCATATTCAGTGGGTTGTGCCTCAAGGATTGTGTCACGCCCCAGAACCAGAATACTGGAGAGCGGGGGCAGACATAGCCAGCTACGTATATTGAAGTGCAACCCACCTCGCTGTACGTCACGGCCGTCTAGATACATGAGGGTTTAACTACAAGTCAACAGTCTCTTATGGTCATGAACAAGCCTAGTGTCTCAATCACAATCAGTAAGTAAGTGTTACAAGATGTAAGATCACCAAATATACAATAGTAAGGCGTCCCAAACATTACATATTCAGCTGATCATGAAGCTAGTCGTTACAAAATGTCAGGACTAGCAAGAGTTTAGTCATACATGATCACCCTAGGATCTGTTAATCATGTCATAGCCCGTAGGCAGACAGTAAATAAAGGTACAGCCGAGCTAACAAGTGCTCGTCGGCTAAACGCCTCAAAAGAATAATTTTTACAATAAAGTGGGAGAACAAAAAAACCCTCGTTGCCAGGATTACGCCTGGTGGTCACCATCTGGCTGGAAGGTAGGTAGATCCTCTGGAGCTGCTCCGGTATCTGGCCATACAAAACCAGCTGGGTAAGACCCCAGAAAGAGCAAGTGCCACAAAGGAGGCTTCACTTAGGAACTAAAACCAGCATAACCCAATAGAATATAAAAGATAATAAATAAAGAACTGATAATAATAGGGATAACCACAGTAAACTGAGTACGAGGAAACCATTCAAGTAGCCAGGTCACAACCCTTAAACCAAACAAGGACCGGGGTTGTAACCCTTCACCTGAATAGAAACCCGTCTCAAATACTATTGGTATAGTAAAGACAATAAACGAAGAGAAGATACAGAACTGCTCCGGAAGCCAGGTTATAACCCTTAAACCAAACAAGGACCGGGTTGTAACCCTTCGCCTGAACAGAACTGGACCCCTGATCTTTATTGTTAAGGCCAACAAAGTAATAAATCTTACTATTGAAGTGAAGTAAAACGACGAGCATGGTATGGGGTACACTAAGACAATAACGAAGAGAGGACACATAACTGCTCCGAGAGCCAGGTTACAACCCTTAAACCAAACAAGGACCGGGGTTGTAACCCTTCGCCTGAACAGAACTGGACCCCTGATCATTTATTGTTGAGACAGGCATAATCAATCGTGTCATGTCACAGTCTTGTACAGGATCAAGATAAGACTAAGCTGGAATAAACTCTATCCAATCAATCACGGCCAATCAAGAAGTACGGCTTGATACTCTTAACTAACTAGGGTTATTACAGGCCTAGTTACTAGTAAGATGCAATGAGATTATCCCAACAGCCACAAGCCCTGCAGACCATCCGGTTATCCGGGTCGAATGTCCACCTATAAAGGGTGCACCACATGACTGTGTGCTGAAAATGTGTCCTACTCGTCGGTAGGCTACAAGTCCACTTAATGTGCCCAGATAACAGGATTGCCTGTAGCTAGGAATCTCTTCATGACTACTGTATTATTCTAGTTATTAGCCTTAGTCAATTACGGTAGGCATCCCTGACCGTGGTACTCAGGGATTCCTATCCTAGACATGATGCAAGAGAGTACTGTTTATTTGTCCAAACGTAATCGCCACGGTGTCCAGATCATTCACACTTGTCATGTCAGGGTAGCTGTCATAACCGCATGACGAGATGTATCGTGTCAATTTTTTTGTTAAGAGTGCGCCATGGCGGGCCACTATCATGCCATGGTTCATGTGCAAAACTTGTATAGTACAAGTATTCTATAAGGTTAGAACCTGAGTATAAATGAGACTGTCCAACATATAATAATAACAAAATGAGGAAAAATGACAAGGACTCGGAAGGAGTTAGACATCTAAGGAAACCAAGCTCCTACAGCTGCAGGCTCATGCGGCTAGAAGAATGGGCGTATGCGGCTGGAGGATGCAGGGCATATGCGATCGTTATGAGCAAGCGCATGCGGCTGAAAGAACGGGCCACATGCGGCTTGCGGGGATCAAGTCATATACGACAGCGGAAAGACTGAGCCCTATGCGGCTGGAACTTAATGCGGCTTTATGCGGCTGGAAAGGCAAGTGCTTATGTGGCTAAGGGCCAAGCCCTCTCATACGACTGAATGAAAGGCAGAGCCATGCGGTAGAGTTTCAATTGGAGTCTTATGTGGCTGAAGAATGTCAATCTTTATGCAGCTGAGATGAGTTGTCTTCAAGCGGCTGAGAATTAATGTGCCAAGCGACTTAGTCAAGTCAAGACCTCATGCGGCTGAGTTGCTGTCCATGGCCTTATGCGGCTGGAAATACTTGCCGCATGAAGACTCATGCGGTCAAGTATTTCCATGCGGCCAGGACAGCTATACGGCTGTACTGTTCTTCTTCTTCACTGATCCGAGAAGAAGAACACCATGAATCCAAACTTCCAAGCTCCATAAACCCTTCATCCGGAGTCCAAATCCGAACTTCCATAGGTCGAATTAGGGCAGAACGAAATGCTCTACAACATGAAACCAACAAAACTTGGAAATAACAATGTTAAGTAGATCAAAACCCAAAAGTACAAAAATACTATAAACTTAGATCTACGTAAATTGAACCATGAAAATTAGAAATGCCAAATAAAGTATGTTAGAATCTCGAGAGGAAGAGAATGGAACAATAAAAACGAAGTTCCTCCATGAAGCAAGCTACACTTGCCTAAGCTCTCTCTCTCTCCTGGTGGTTGAAGAAGTAATGGTGGAGAAGAAGAAGTAAATGAGAGAGAGAATGAGGAAAATGGATTAAATAAGGAGGGTGGTGGTAGGTAGGAGGGTTCACCTGATGAACCAAAGCAAACCAAGCCAGCCGAACCAACCCAAGAATAAACCAGCTAATGAAATGCTAGAATAAATCAAGCAGGGGAACATGCAATACGGGTCAAATTACGTATACGTATACCAAGATACGTAATACGAACCACAGGCATTACAACTCTATCCACCTTAAAAGAATTCCGTCCTCAGAATTTAATTAAGAGGCTAGAGGGACAAGAGCAAGCTATACTAATCACAAGCAAGTTATAACTAGGCAATCAACCATTCATTCAAGCAAGAAACTAAGGGTGTAAGGCATAAGAAGGACATTATACCTCACGAATCAAATATGTCGGCATATCGCGATCGGATATCATCCTCACGCTCCCACGTTGACTCACCCAAAAAGTGATGACCCCAAGCAACTCGGACTAACTTGATAGTCTTGTTCTTGAGTGTCTTATCTCTCCGGGCCAATATAGATACGGGCCTCTCCTCATACGAAAGGTTGGTACCAACAACCAATTCCGAATGATCCAGGATGAGGCTCGGGTCCGGGATATATCGTTGCAGTTGGGATACAAGGAATACGTCATGTACCTCACGCAATGACGGCGGAAGAGCGAGACGATAGGATACATCTCCTACTCTCTCCAGAATATCGAACGGCCCTATATACCTAGGACTAAGCTTTCCCCGTACGCCGAAATGAATGATGCCACGGTTAGACAAAATTCTCAGAAATACATGGTCGTCGACAGAAAATTCAAAGGGACGCCGATGAGAATCGGTCCAATGACGCTGGCGATCTTGGACAACTCGAAGATGATCCCTGACTCTCTCGACCACTTCAACGGTCTGAGCAATCATTTCGAGCATCTGCCTCTCCCCAACATCATTCCAAGCTAGCGGGGATCTGTACTTCCTACCATACAGTGCCTCGAACGGTGCCATCTGGATACTAGTTTGGAAACTATTGTTGTACGAGAACTCTACCAGGTGCAGGTGATCTTCCCACGAACTACCGAAGTCGAGCGTACAAGACCTCAATATGTCTTCAAGAGTCTTGATCGTGCGTTCCGACTGACCATCAGTCTGTGGGTGATATACTGAGCTGAATTGGAGGCGAGTTCCCAAACTCTCTTGCAGGCTACGCCAAAAGTGCGACATAAATCTTGAATCTCGGTCCGAGGTGATACTGACTGGTACACCGTACAATCTGACAATCTGCCGGAGATACATTCCTGCTAGTTGAGCCGTCAACTGACCAACTATGAACGGAAGAAAGTGAGCCACCTTCGTGAGCCGGTCAACTATAACCCAAATAGCATCTCGATCGGCTTGGGATCTAGGTAATCCAGTCACAAAATCTATGGTTATATGCTCCCACTTCCACTCTGGAATTGGCAATAGTTGAAGTAGTCCAGCTGGCCTCTGATGTTCAGCTTTAACTTGTTGACAAACTAAACAACGAGAGACAAACCGGGCTATCTCCCTCTTCATGCCATTCCACCGAAAGTGTTGGCGGATATTACGATACATCTTCGTGCTACTGGGATGAATGGAATACTGCGAACTGTGGGCTTCTGTCATGATCTCCTGTCTGATATCTCCACTGGGTACACAAAGATGCTTACCATGTCGAAGTGTACCGTCTTCATGGATGTATAACTCTGGTCTTCGTCCTGCCTCATACTCTGCTCTGAGTCGCTGAAGCTTAGAATCTGCTGACTGCGCCATCCGGATCCTCTCGACTATAGTGGACTGAACTTGCATACTGACCATCAATGCCACACTGGAAGAAAAATAACTTCTATACCCATCTTCTGAAGATCGGCTAACAGCTCTGGTTGTGCTGTTAGGAAATAAACTTCGGCTCTCCTGCTCAATGCATCCGCAACAACGTTGGCCTTCCCTGGGTGATATTACAGGTTAACCTCATAATCCACAAGTAGCTCCAGCCATCTCCTCTAACGCATGTTAAGATCCTTCTGGGTGAAAACATACTTCAGGCTCTTGTGGTTGGTGAAAATCTCCACCCTATCTCCGTACAAGTAGCGCTTCCAAAGCTTAAGTGCAAACACTACTGCTGCCAGCTCCAAGTCATGGGTTGGGTAATTTCTCTCATGATCACGAAGTTGTCGTGATGCATAAGCTATTACCTTCCCATGCTGCATCAGAACACATACTAATCCTCTGCCCGAAGCATCACAATACACTGAGAATCCTCCGGTTCCTTCTGGAAGCATGAGAATAGGAGACGTCATCAAGCCTCGCTTCAACCTCTCAAAAGAATTCTGGCACTCTGCTATCCAAGCAAACTGTACATCCTTGCGGGTCAACCGGGTCAATGGTGCAGAAATTCGAGCAAAGTCTGAAACAAATTACCGGTAGTATCCGGCTAAGCCAAGAAAATTGCGAACTTCTGCAACTGTGCTGGACACTGGCCACGACTCAGTTGCCACGATCTTCTGGGGATCCCCTTCAACTCCTCCTCGGGTGATGATATGACCCAAGTACAAAATGCGATCAAGCCAGAACTCGCATTTACTGAAATTGGTATACAATTGGTGCTCTCTGAGAATCTGAAGAACCACATGGAGATGATGCTCATGCTCTGCTTCATTCTTGATGTATACCAGAATATCGTCTAGGAACACAATCACGAACTGATCCAAATAAGGCATGAAGATACGATTTATGTGGTCCATGAATACGGTCGGCGCCTTGGTGGCTCCAAATGACATCACAAGGAACTTCCAATGCCCATATCTCGATCTAAAAGCTATCTTCGGGATGTCCTGCTCTCTAACTCTGATCTGATGGTATCCTGACCTCAAGTCGATCTTCGAGAATACTGCTACCCCCTTGAGTTGATCAAACAAGTCATCTATCCTCGGGAGAGGGTATCTGTTCTTGATTGTTACTGAATTCAAGGTACGATAATCTACACATAATCTGGACGTACCATCCTTGTTTTTCACAAGAAGCATCGGGGCTCCCCAAGGCGATCCACTAGCACGAATGAATCCCTTGGTTCTGAGTTCTTCAATCATCTTGTACAATATCTCTAGCTCTGACGGTGCCATCCTGTAGACTCTCTCTGACACTGGGGCTGTTTCGGGAATCAAGTCGATGGTAAACTCGATCTCTCGCTCTGACGGCATCCCTGGAAGCTCTTCTGGGAAAATATCTGGAAACTCTTCGACTATACGAGGTAACTGTACTACTGCTACTGACATCCGCAATACTGGAGGAGAAGGTTCAACTTCGCCTCGGGAGAAAAAAACTCCGGCTCGCCTGGAATGCTAAAAATAACCCTGCCAATGTGGCAGTATATCCTAGCATACTGGTCCCTCAACCAATCCATCCCTAAGACCATATCATAATCAGCCATCGGGAACTCTATCATTCTAGCGGGGAATTCTCTACCGCTAACAAAGATCCGACACGAGGAAAACACTCTATCTACTCCCATAAGTCCGTTACCAGTAAGTATATTGAGCCTTACTGATAATGACTCGGGCTCCAATCCTACCCGTGTCGCAAATTATGCAGACATAAATGAATGCGAGGCACTAGAATCAAATAATACTGAAGCTGGAAAGGTATTGACGAGAATAATACCTGCCACTACCTCACCTGGTGCTATTCCTTCTTCTTCCATGGTCAAAGCCAGCACTTGACCATGTCCTCTGGGTGCGGGTTCCCTCTGCTGAAAAGTCCTCTGCCTGCTCCAGATCAGGGCTTGGGCTTGGGCATACTGCTGCGGTCTCTGTTGCTGGAATGCCTGGGCCTGCGTCGGCAATGGCCTCGGGAACGGGTACTGCAGCTGCTGCTGGACTGGTACTGGTCCTCTAACTGAAGGACTAGAGAAGGCTGATGAACTCCCCCTGTTTGGGCAGTTCCCAACCCTGTGGTTCGGGGCACCACAAACCAAACACAAATCCTGTGCTCTGCGACACTCTGACACCACGTGCCCTGGCTTCCTGCAGTGTGAACATCCCACTGCGGAAGATTGATTCTACTTCTGCTGTTAAGGGTGCATCGGGGTGGAATGCTGAACGGACGTCACTGAGACCGCCCGCCTCGGAGCTCCAATGGTCAAAGCCCTGGCTGCCGGGGCTGGTGCTGAAGACTGATTCATCTGGCTGTGAGATCTCTTCCGACCTCCGGCCCTATCCACGATCCTCTGGGAGGTATACTCGTGCCTCCGGGTTGCCCTCAGTACTGTATCAAAGGTCTGATGCTCAAACTGCTCTACCGCCAACAGAATCTCTAGGTGGAGCCTCTGCTGGAATTGCTGGGCTCTATCGAACTCGGTCGCCACCAAGGTGGGAGCAAACCGACTAAGCCTGGAGAACTCTGCCGCATATCCGTCGACCGTCCTGTCCATCTGCTTCAGATTGGTGAACCTCGTCTGTAGATCATACCGAGCTACAGCATCAAAATACTTGGTCTGGAATCTCTTCCTGAATACTGCCCATGAAATAGGGGCCACTAATCCATTGGCCTGCGCTGCCCACCAGCTGCGGGCGAGATCCAATAGCTGTAGGCGCACCACGGCCACCTTCTCGTTTTCTGGAGTCATGGCTACTTCTAGAATCACCTCCGTATCCTGAAGCCATGCATCTGCAGCGATCGCATCTTCACTACCGTCGAAGAAGGGAGGGTTCAAGCGCTTGAAGCTGTTGGCCGTGCTGTTACCCTGATGACCTCATCTGGTCAAAGCATCTGCCACCGCCTAGTGCAAGACATCTCCACGACGATACTGGGAGGCTAATAGGGACCTGATGAGACCCACCAAAGTGCCATCCTCAGGCTCTGTAGGCTGGACGGGTTGAACTGGTAACTCTCCTCCAGTAGGCATGACTCTGGAGGCTACTCCTGAATGCTCAGGTTGCTGTTGGTACGCGGAAGGTGCTCCGTCTTGCTGATCGGTAGGTCCAGGAACAATGCCGCTGAAGAAGACGACATAGGGAACAATAAGGAAAGACCAGGACATATCAACGATACAAGCATGTGATCAGGTCAAGATTCTCAGAGATTTGAAGATACGAGCAGAGATCAAGGGCGAATACTGATTGAGACATCTATTCGGTAAACCCTCACATATCTTGATATACAAGACCTGCAAGGGCCACCACTTAAACCATGTCACGCCCCAGAACCAGAATACTGGAGAGCGAGGGCAGACATAGCCAGCTACGTATATTGAAGTGCAACCCACCTCGCTATACGGTCACGGCTGTCTAGATACATGAAGGTTTAACTACAAGCCAACAGTCTCTTATGGTCATGAACAAGCCTAGTGTCTCAATCACAAGCAAGTAGGTAAGTGTTACAAGATGTAAGATCACCAAATATACAATAGTAAGGCGTCCCAAACATTACATATTCAGCTGATCATGAAGCTAGTCGTTACAAAATGTCAGGACTAGCAAGAGTTTAGTCATACATGATCAACCCTAGGATCTCTTAGTCATGTTATAGCCCGTAGGCAGACAGTAAATAAAGGTACAACTGAGCTAACAAGTGGTCGTCGGCTAAACGTCTTAAAAGAATAATTTTTACAATAAAGTGGGAGAACAAAAGAAACCCACTCGTTGCCAGGGTTACGCCTGGTGGTCACCATCTGGCTGGAAGGTAGGTAGATCCTCTGGAGCTGCTCCGGTATCTGGCTATACAAAATCAGCTGGGTCAGAACCCATAAAGAGCAAGTGCCACAAAGGAGGCTTCACTTAGGAACTAAAACCAGCATAACCCAATAGAATATAAAAGATAATAAATAAAGAACTGATAATAATAGGGATAACCACAGTAAACTGAGTACGAGAAAACTATTCAAGTAGCCAGGTCACAACCCTTAAACCAAATAAGGATCGGGGTTGTAACCCTTCACCTGAATAGAAACCCGTCTCAAATACTATTGGTACAGTAAAGACAATAAACGAAAAGAGGACAGAACTGCTCCGGAAGCCAGGTTACAACCCTTAAACCAAACAAGGACCGAGGTTGTAACCCTTCGCCTGAACAGAACTGGACCCCTGATCTTTATTGTTAAGGCCAGCATAAGTAATAAATCATATTATTGAAGTGAAGTAAAACATGACGAGCATAGTATGGGGTACACTAAGACAATAAACGAAAAGAGGACACAGAACTGCTCCGGGAGCCAGGTTACAACCCTTAAACCAAACAAGGACCGGGGTTGTAACCCTTCGCCTGAACAGAACTGGACCCCTGATCATTTATTGTTGAGACAGGCACAATCAATCGTGTCATGTCACAGTCTTGTACAGGATCAAGATAAGACTAAGCTGGAATAAACACCATCCAATCAATCACGGCCAATCAAGAAGTACGGCTTGATACTCTTAACTAACTAAGGTTATCACAGGCCTAGTTACTAGCAAGATGCAATAAGATTATCCTAACAGCTACAAGCCCTACAGACCATCCGATTATCCGGGTCGAATGTCCACGTATGAAGGGTGCACCACATGACTGTGCGCTGGAAATGTGCCCTACTCGTCGGTAGGCTACAAGTCCACTTAATGTGCCCAGATAACAGGATTACATGTAGCTGGAAATCTCTTCATGACTACTATATTATTCTAGTTATTAGCCTTAGTTAATTACGGTAGACATCCCTGACCGTGGTACTCAGGGATTCCATCCTAGACATGATGCAAGACACTACTAATTTATTTGTACAAATACAATCGCCACGGTGTCCAGATCATTCACACTTATCATGTCAACAAAAAGCACACTGTAGAATCTGCTTCTGCCCCTCTGATGCTGAACACGTGCTGGTGCCTGGTACTGCTGGTGGAACGGCTTCTGCTGAGTCCTAGGTCGCTTGGCCGGTCCTGCACTAGAACCAGCACCCATAGCATCATTACTCCTCTTGGGCCTGAGACCCAAATCCTTCTCTACAATCTGAGCGTCCATCAGAATGTCCTCAAAGGTCACAGTACGACGCCCAGACGTGCGTGATCTAACGACGTAGTTCAGGCCCATCCTGAACTTGCGGGCCTTCTCTCGAGCATCCTGAACCATGCCTGGGGTGAACCGGCTCAGGCGGAAGAACTCCGTCGCGTACTCGTCCACAGACATATTTCCTTGCACAAGTCCCACAAACTGGCCTTCCAGTGCACTAAGAGCCACGTCAGAGAAGAATTTCTCCTTGAATAGCTTCTTGAAGTTCTCCCATGTCAAGCCTGTCACTGTCACGCGAGGGTTTGTACGGTACCAAGTCAGAGCGATATCAAAGAACTGACTCGCTACTGCTGACACCTATATTCCCTCCGGAAGCTGTACTAACCCCAGGCTCCGTACAACATCCTCTAGCCAATCATCGGCATACAGGATCCCTTCTGTTCTCTTAAATTCTCGAAGAAATATCTTCTTAAAATCTATCACAGAGCCAGGTTTCGCCTGCTGCTGCTGTGGCTGCTGGGCTGGAGCACCCTGTGTCTGAACTACAGTCACCTTCTCTACAGCGGCGAGTGCTAACTGGTGCGCATTCTCTATGCTCTGCCTCAAAATCTCTGTCTGCTGCACTGAAGCCTCAGCGTGCGCTCGCTGTGCCTCCATCATCTGCTGGAGGAGCACGAACATCTGAGTAGCGTTAATCGACAACGCAAGTAGAGGTGGAAGAGTCTTAGGCTGAACAGGTACAGTCCTCGGGACTTGTGGAGGAAGACCCCCCGGTACTGTTGTCGCTACCTCTGAAATGGCAGGGACAGTAGGGTTAATCTCCTGATCCGCAGCTCCCTCAGTCAGAAAAATAGGTTGCGATGGATCGGACCTCTCCGGTGCTGCACTGGATCCAGCTGTCTGAGCTCGAGTCACTGTCATCCTGGAGACAGATTCAAGCAAGGAAATCAATATGGCACATGATATGATATCATCAAGGAAGGACAATTTATTTTGAAATACAAGAAGTTTGTCATGGAAATCAAAAGATTGGAGTTTTTCTAATATGTGATTGAGTAACTCCTATCATAACCTAAAACCTATATCCTAACAACAGGCTCGTAATTAGCATTCTAAGTCGAATACCATTACAAAATCGTACTAGTTGTGACTCTTGACCTGCATGGGCCACCATAAAAACGTATTACGACCCGTACCCTGTTTAAGGGCACGAGCACTTGGGTACGTCCAGCCTACGCCGCAGTATCGACGGTAGAACATTGTAAAGGTCATCTAGAATATATTAAGACACAATAATATAACTTGTTGTCTCCATACGGAGGAATATAACCACAACTCAATCATATAATTCTAAGAAAGATAAACACCATGATAAAGATAAAAGTAAAGATGAGATAATAGTCTGAAATAACGCTGAGTCGCAATCACAAGTTCAGAAACCAAGACATAAAATAATATCCCAAAATAAATACTACAAGTCTCAAAGTATCAAACTGGAATGTAATCAAGACAAAATCTAGGTAAACTAGGTCACTACTGGTGGTGCGTCCTCTACGAGCACTGGGTCCACAGGCTGGTCCTGGTCGTAGGCTCCATCTATGCCAAACCCGTAGTAGGTCGGACAATCTGCATCTAAATCCTCTCAAAAACAACGGGGGTTATCCTGTCAGGATATGAGCAAGTACAAATACCAACAGCAGTTCCATGTGAATTGACAAATACTATAAGAGACAATTATAATAAAATACAAGATAAAATATCAAGATTGAAAGTAAAATAGTACAAGAGAACTGGATATCATGTCATGTGTGAGATATAAGATAAAACTGGAATATAAACAGTGGAAAGTAATCTGAGGTATGATGTAAACATAAAAAAAAGTGCTATGAGATAGAGCGTTATGTGATCGGCTTGGGTTAAGATCAGGCTGTTCCATTTGACCAGCTATGCACAGGTAGTATAATAGTATAGGGATCAGGCCAGCAAAAATGGAAAGCTATGCACAAGTAGTATAAGGTCAGGCTACACCCTACGTGTGGTGAGGGTGGAGCTATGCACAAGTAATAAACAAGTAGGGGTAATGATCACATAACCTCTAATAACTTTCCATCCCCGAGTAGTATAATGAATCCAGACATGACAGGTCATGACACGGGATTCGAAGAGCAGGGGCCAGCCCACTCCCAAATCGATGTCTATACAAGTACAGAAAATAATATCGAACAATGTACTCATATACCAGGTAAACCAGGAATGACATCTCATGGAGAGATTCACGTATACTAGTCCGTGTATCCTCGTGTCGAGAATCAAGTATAACGCTACAACTGAATCGGATATAGATATCAAAGCAATAAAAACTATTAGAGAATGTACTTGCCTGTTGTCCTGAGCTGAGAAAATCGAAACTACAACCCACTCAATAAGCCACGAACGGTCAACTCGCACAACTGTCTCCTAATGCTGAAACAGACATTACCAACATTCTTAGAATGGTCAAAATAGTTAGAAACGCCTATCCATAAGTCCAATTCTGGACACAGGGGCAAAACGATAATTTCGAATCAAAATGGTATCCGCCGTTGGACCCACTTTGCACCGAAAAATGTGCCAGAACCTAAAGTCTCTAAAACTACATGTCTACAGGTCCAGTTTAACAAGAAGAACCTAACCATATGTCCAAAGTTGGATTCCGGTGGGCCGTGCACAATTCGCCCGTTGGATAGGGTCGCGGGCCTGCCAAAATAGCGTTCCGGTCGACCTTCTCAGAATCGGACCAAACTTGGCATACAGGACGAAAAATGATACGGTTCTGTTGGCATAAGTTTCGTCTCGATATGACGAGCGTGCACAAAGTAATTGAAAAATTTACAAAAGGCGGATACGATAAATTTTGACGGATACGCATCAAATTTGTCGCGCACACGCGACCAATTTGAATTCCGTCAAAGCACACGTCCACGAAGTCGATACGCACCTTTCGATGCTTTCGTTTCGCGATCACATCGCCCGGATTGATGGGACGGACGGCATATCGGGACAATTTTTCTAAAAATTCAGTTTTGAAAATCAGTTTTTTCTCCAACTTCACAAACCAATAACTTTCCGTACAGTGCATGAAATTTAATTCTACAAAAAGGGTTTTAAAGCCCTATAGGTTGTCTACAAGTCTCGTCAAACCGATTTTGAAAACTCGCAACACGCTGGTCGCAAATCGGCCACAAAGTTGGGATTTAGGGACAGTTTCTAACGTCTAATAAATCAAATTTTTTCGATTTTGGAACTCGTTTTTCGTCGCACATGATGCGAATCTGCACGAACTATTTGAAGGGAATTAAAGGTATATATGTTAGGATCACATCTGACTAAGTGGTTCGCAAAACGACTGAGCGAGGAAGGAGAAATCTATTTTCGAAGTTGGCTCTTTATAGCAGTATTATTGCTGCAAAACTCTGTCCCGCACGAGTTTGACCGGCGATGGGCGGCCGTTCCTGGCAGTTAGGGCGGTGTGCAGGTAGTCGGGAAGGTCGGGGTCCTGGTGTTGATGGCTAGGGTTTGAGTTTTGTTGAAAAATAACTCTCTCTCTCATATATACGAAAGGGGTTCGGTTTGTCAGCTTAAATAAGGAAAAGGGGAGGCGCTCGGTTTACTGTTGCCGCCTTGTTCAAAAGTTGTGTGTGTGTGCATTTGTTGTGTTTTCTTGAAATCCAATTTTGACTTTTATTACTGTTGCCGCCTTGTTCAAAAGTTGTGTGTGTGTGCGTTTGTGTGTTTGTTGTTTTTCTTAAAATCCAATTTTGACTTTTATTTCTATTTTTACTTTATATAATATATATATATATATATATATATATATATATATATATATATATTATATATGAAAATAGAACCTTTATTGAAAGATAGGCGCAAGATGCCTGAGCCTATACAAGTAAGCGCGCCTAGCGCAAAAACCGACCAAACACAAAGAGTGAAACATAAGGGGTTGCTCACAAAACGGTACGAGAACCGAGCATCAGAAAGTTAGGCGGGCAAAGCAAGGTCCCAAAGGACCCGTGCCCCGGCCCCTGTCAGAAGTCCAGGGCGGCCCAAAACTGGTTCGAGGTGTGGGTGCAACACCTCCTCCTCTTGAATATTTGTCGAACCACCTCTCTGTACAATTGCTGGAGTGGGAATTGGCGGCCTTCGAATCTGAATTTGTTTCTGTTTTTCCATAATACCCAACAAGCGGCGGCAGCGACGATCTGATGCCCGTGAGAAGTGTTCCAGCTGGCCAGCAGATCGTTGATGCCCCCGGTCGTGGGTGCCATTTTGTACCTGTGTTGAACGTGTGTCCAAATGTTAGAGGCAGAATCCCCATTGAGTAGGACGTGATCGGCGGATTCCTGTTGGGATCAATACAGCAGTGGCATTTGGACGCCAGACAGTAGCCGAAGGATTTGACGGCATCGTCCGTGGGGAGTTTTCGACGCGCGCCACGCCAGATGAGAATGGACCATTTCACTGGAATACACGTGTTCCAAAACTTGGCAGAAGGGGAGGTCGTGACTTCGAGGCCTCTGATGATGGCTCTGGCAGAAGCGAGGGTGAAGACGCCACCCGGATTGGGTGACCAGCTGAGCACATCCTCCACGTCATTGATCGACAAATGAGAGGCAGCCAGGCTCGCCAAGGCCGCCGGGCCAAGCCAATCATGAACCTTGTCCCAATCCCACCCAGACGCGACCTCATCCCATAAGTCACGGATCTCGCACTGCGGTGGGGTAAGAGCGTTGGGCCTGAGGATATCGTCTTCCAACCAGCGTTCCTTGCAGGCCTGCGAACGCCCATTGCCCAGGGTCAAACGAAAGTAAGGTTCTGCCAGGTTTCGGCCCTGGATGATGCGCCGCCACGACGCGGAGGATCTGTTGTTGGCAGACGCCTCAGTTATGTGACAGAATTTGGAGTACCTTGCTCGCATGAACCTAGTCCAGATCGAGTTATCAGAGCAGATTTTCCACCACAACTTAGCCGATTGGGCGTCGACCATGTGGGCCAGCCTGTAGAATCCCAGACCTCTCCTACAGTAGGTTTAGCCATTGTAGCCCAACTGGCCCAGTGATACTTGTTCTTCTCCTCGAGATGTCCCTAAAAGAACTTAGCTAGGATGGATTCAATAGAATGGAGCACTTTCGTTGGGGGAAGCACACCGTAAGGGTGTACATTGGGATGGAGGAAAGGACGTGCTTAATGAGCATAAGCTTCCCCCGGGGAAAAGGGTGGCGTTGTGCCAGCCCGCAATTTTCTGGCGAATCTTGCCTACCATGTGATCGAAAATCCCAGAGTTGGCTCTGCCGTACACCAACGGGCAGCCTAAGTAGAGGAAAGGGGGATATGCTGTGCAGAAGGAAGTCATGGAGGATAGCACAGCCGAGTGAGTTCTTCTGCTTTGTGATGAGTATAGATCACGCTCTTGCTGTTTTTGATTTTCTGGCCGGAGCAGCGAGTATAATTGGCAAGAGTTCTAATCACCACCTCAATGGCTCCAGTAGCGCCGGCGGAGAAAATGAGGATGTCGTCCGCGTACGCGAGATGAGTTATGAAGGGCACCCGGTCGTAGTGTGAAAGTGCTGGAACCCAGGAGATTGCGGCATAATTTTGAGATTTCTGCTCAGAGCTTCCGCCGTGATGATGAAAATAGTGGCGGAGAGAGGGTCTCCCTGTCTGACCCCGCGAGTAGCTCTGAAGAAATCCTGAGGTTGACCGTTGATGACGGTGGAGAACTAGGAGTTGTTGATGGATCTAAAGATGATGTCGATAATTGGTTCCGAAAAACCAAAGGCTCTGAACATCCAGATCATGAACTGCCAGTCAAGGCGGTCGTAAGCTTTTTCCATGTCCAGCTTGATGGCAACATTCCCTCCTGGACGGGAATTTCATACATGTGATCATCTCTTGGGCCAGGAGGATATTATCGGTGATGTTGCGACCTTTGACGAAGCTGCTTTGCTCTTCGGATATGATTCTGGGGAGGATGTTCGACATTCTGGAAGCGATGATTTTAGAGATAATTTTGTTGGTGAAGGTGCAGAGGCTGATCGGTCTGAAGTCTTTGAAGGTGTCCGGGTTGTCTTTCTTGGGAATGAGGATAATGTGAACGGAGGATATAGATTTCGGATAAGTGGCTCCTTGGAAAAATACGGAAGTGGCATCTCCAAGGTCGGACTTAATGATATCCCAGCAAGTACGGAAGAACACCCCGTTGAATCCATCCGGGCCCAGGGCGCTGTTAGCATTAATGGACCACAGCGGTCTTAATCTCGTCGACAGAGGGGGGAGCGCATAAACAAACATTGTCTCTGTCGTAAATCAGGGAGGGGATCTCGGCCAGGAAACCATCATCTTTGACCATGTCCTCTTTAGCAAATATGTTGGAGAAATAGTTCGTGGCTGCCATCTGAATGTTCTCCTGATCGTCCAGCAGTTGGCCATTATCATCGCGGATGCGATGAATCTTCAGAGCGCTTCTGCGTCCTTTGACGCATTTGTGGAAGAAGCCCGAATTCTTGTCCCCTTCTAAGTCCCAGGTTAATCTAGCCTTTTGTTTCCAGAATTCAGTCTCAACCCTGATTCTAGACTTAAGAATGGCCTTGGCTAGGTTGAGAGAAGCACAATTCTCCTGGGACCCGAATAGGGCGAAGTCGATCTCCGCGCGGGTGACATCGTCTTCAGCATCTTTAATGGCCTGAAAAATGTCATCGAACGCAATTTTGCTCCAGGCCGTGAGGGCTCTTCTAGTAGCTTTCAGTTTGGAGGCAATTCTGACTAGAGGTTCCAGGTGATTGAGCGAAGCCCAAGCCTCTTCCACTATGTGCATGAACTGGGGGTGGTGGCGCCAGAAGTCCAGGAAGCGGAAGGATTTTTGATGCGATTATGAGAGATTTAATCTCGAGAATGAGGGGGGGATGGTCAGATTCAGTGGAGTTCAGATGTGACAGATTACTAGTCAAACCCAAATCTGACCAACTGTCGTTAACCATGGCGCGATCGAGGCGAGAGTATTGCCTACGCAAACCATCTTGCATGTTGCACCAAGTGAACTGATTGCCGTGGAAGAGGATGGCAGAAAGGTGGGCGGTTAAGGCAAAATTATTAAAGTCCTCCATGGCCGAATGGGGGGGTCACGCCCTCCCGATTTCTTCTCTCTGCAAGAAACCGTATTAAAATCACCTATGCACAGCCATGGCAAATCGTCGTGAGGGAGGGAGGGGCCCGACAAAAGTTTCCAAAGAACTTTACGCTCCGGGATGCTGCAGCTACCATGGATGGTCGAAAGGAGGATGCGGGACTTGAAGGTGGGGTGTTCTACCCAGGAGAGGGCTTGGGGGGAGTCGTTTATAATGCCGAAGCGAAAGTCAGCTGCAAAGAATCCAAATGTCGTGACATCCGGAGATCGCGGTGGGGAAACCCAGCTTGAATTGAATTTCTTTCATTCTTTTGTGTTGAATTTTGGGTTCGATAATGACAAGCAGATCAATCCGATGAGTTTTGGTGAGGCTGCTTATCCGATTCATAGTCTGTTTGTTCCCTATGCCACGAACATTCCAAGAAAGAATGTTAGGCATTAAGGGAGGGGGTAGGGTGGTTTGCAGTTTTGCGGCGGATCTCGTGGTCATCGCCGTACGCTGCCTTTGTTTCTTGGATTTCTTCTTTTTTTGAGAGGGTTGTTTCCTGGACTGGTGCAGACGGGTTCAAGATACCTTCCTGAACTCGGGTGAACGCTAGCGCCTGCCGGGGGGGAAATGTCAGAGTCTTCACACTCCTCCAGGGCACAAAAAGGATTGTCTCGATCGAGGAACCCCGCTTGCTGAGCCTGCCAAAATCTTCCTGAGAGCGGGCAGTGCGGGCGAGGCGGAACGGTGGCCGATCGAAGGAGAGAATCTGGGGTGGCTATGGACGGAGCCCCGCTACCGCACCGATGGAGTGCGATCTGAGGTCAGCCGAAGACTGGACACCGGAAGTATCAGAGAGGAGGCTTGGGGGGGCAGTGATGGAGAGAGGGGTGATGGGGGTTTTGGAGGGGGACGATGTCAGTTGGGGGGTTAGGGAGGCCACCGGGGATGGGTGACTCCGGAGAGCAGTCATCCGGATCGAAGTCGAGAGCTTCGAAGGAGTTATGAAGAGTGATGGCAAGTGAGGGGGATTGGGGGTTAGAGGGACGATCAGAGTCCTGCTGCTCAGGAGCGACATCAGCAGATTCTGAGACCAATGCTCCGTAGGAGTTGAGGATAGTGATGGCGAGAGAGGATGTAGGTGCGACGATATCAGCGGAATGTGTTTGGGAACTCTGAGCGGAGAAGCGGGGTTGGGATGGATCCGCGTTGTTTGGCGGATGATGAGCCGCACCAGTGCAACCCGCTTTCCTGGGGACAGGTTTCTTGAGTTCAGGGTGAGCGCGGAAGCAGTGTTGTAGAGAGTGGCCGCTCATCTGGCAGTGTTGGCAGAAAATAATGTTGTTGTCATAAACCAGCGCTTGCCTGAATGATTTATCTCCGAGTTCTATCTCTATCTCTGAGGGTGGCTCGATAGCAAGGTCCAGCTCTACGCAAATCTTCGTATAGTTACATTTAGAGAGGTTTCTCGTTTCTTCTGCGATGGCGACAAGGACCCCGAAAGAGCTGGCGATCCTCTTGAGGGCCAGCAGGGAAGCACACAAGGGGGAGATTGGAAAGGGTGATCCAGGAGGTGATGATGGTCGAATCGATCTTTGGGTTAAAATTCGGAGACCATTTGACAATTTTGACAAACTGCGTGTCAATTTTGGTCGTGCCTTTCGACCACACTTTGTTGTAGTCCTGGTCAGAGGAAAGATGAAGGAACAGGTGTTTGGGGTCGAGAGGAGCTATCCGGTAAGTCGCCGAGAGACCCCATCTGGTGATGGCCTCCCGAACAATTGCTAGTTTGGGACATCCGGATCCGAACTTGAGAACCAAAGTTCTGATGAAGGGGAAGAGAGGGAGCGGATCTCCTCGCTGGAGAAAGGGACCCGGATAGGGTATCCGTCAGTCGAGGGCGTCAGATAGACGTCTGGCAGGACCACTTCAGCGGCCGGAAGAGGGCCAGACCTAATCCGATCAGGCCTTAGTGCATCCGCAAAGGAGAGGGTGTTGGGGTGGTTCTGGATGCCGAAGGGTCCAGGCCAGAGGGGGTACCACTACTCAAGGAGGGGGCTGCAACGGCAGGGGCCCTGCGAGGGAGTGGGTCTGAAGGAGGATTCACCAGAACACCGACGGAGGGCGGGGAAAAGGCACATGTAGCGTTCTGAGAGCCCACTCCAGCAGCAGCCGGGGGAAAGGAGGCTTGCGCCAAGGAAGACTCCGAGCAAGCCAAGGTCTGAGGGAGGGAGAGAACGACGCCGGCGACTGCCCGGGGAACCAAGGCCGGACCCAGCAGGGGGCGGTCTGAGAGGGACCGCGAGACGCACTCTGGGCGGGGACGGCCAGAGGGGATGAGGAGGAAGCTCCTCCACTGAAGGGGCCGGGGGACCGGCCGGGGGTGGGAGGCCCAACCGGGAGTGTGCGGAGTTGGGCCACGAGAGAGCAACCGGGGGCGCCCCGCTGCGCCGGGGACAAGGGAGGAGGGGGGTAGACCGCTGCCGGATGGCACGGCTGAGGTGGCCGGGAGAAGCGCGAGGGGCTCCCGAGAGGGGGGGTCAGCCTGCGCTGGGGCAACTGCGCAAGGGGAAGAGCGGAGGCGACCACGAGGGGAAGCCCCACCATCTGTGCAAGGGGAGCAGCGGAAAGACCAAGCGCGAGGGTGAGAGGAGGGGGGCCCGCGGGCTGCACACGAAAGGGGGGGAGTCCGAACTGCGCTGAACCACCAGCGCAAGGGGGAGAGAGGAGTCAGCCACGTGGGAGGGTCCCACATGCTGCGCAAAGGGGGAATCATAGAGACTCTTGCGCATTAGCGGGTCAAAGGACCGCACAAAAGAGTTGCGCTCATGCTGCTCCATAGGGCTGGGGCCCACAGCAGGGGGGATAGGAGCCTCTGCACAAACCGTGGAGAGACCAAGAGACGCCACGGAAGGTACAGGTCGCCGTCCGAGAAGTCAACGCACGGGGCCTGAGACTCGCTCCCCCCGAGGGTGCAGGCCCGTGGGAGGACGAGACTGAAGGGCACCCGCGTGCCAGCACACGCCACCGGTGGGGGAAACGAGGACAGGGTGACGTCGATCGGACGCTGGACGCCGGGGGATGGAAAACGGGGCCACCGCAGAGGTGCTGCCGCCGACGGCGAGGCTAGAGGGGCCGTACCCTTGACCACTGAGGGTGGGGAAGAAACACGGTCGGCGTCGGGGGCGAAGGGGGGCGGCCAGCTCAGGGGGGCGCCATTGCGGTGAGGGACCGCCGGAGCAGCTCCGCGGAACGGTCGACCAGGTCCACGAGGTCCTGCAGCCAACTGGCTCGAGGAGGCCGGGGAGAGGGAACCGGCCGGGAAGGGGAAAGGGGAGGAGGGACGCCGGCCGACGGGAACAAGACTGTCGGGGCCAAGCGCCGCTGCGGGGTGGGTGACGACGCGGCCTGGACTTCCCACAAGAAGAAGGAGTGAGCTGAGGAATCTCTCCTTCGCCGGCTGGCTCGACGGCAAGAGACGAGGAGGGCCTCTGAGAAGGAGGGGGTCCCAAAATCGAGGGGAGAGAGGATCGGGGAGGTCGGCGCCTCCGATCGAAGCGGGAGCGGCCGGGCCGAAACCACTCGGCAGGACAAGGGTGTCCTCCCTCCTTGGGGGGAGCAGCGGCAAGGTACGGTGTCACACGACGATGACGACCACGGCGGAGCCGGTGGGCGAAGGGGAGGGCGTCCGATCCGGGCGGACGGGCGGGAGGGCGGGAGCGCCGGTCGGCGGGGGTGCCATGCCGGAAAGGGGGGAGAGGGATCGGAGGGGGGGAGGGGGATCGACAGCCATAGTATATATATATATATTAGATATATATATAATATATATTATATATATATACACACACACACACACACACACACACACACACATACATACATACATAAATACATACATTTTTTTACATACATACATACATACATATATACCTACATACATACACATATATAATTCATTTATATAAAATAAACCCATTAATATTCTCCCCTTTATACAAATATATTATATATATATATATATATACCCATTAAATCAGAATTTATTTATAAACAAAACTAAATATTTTTTTATATATTATTAAATATATAAAGCTTTTATAAATAAAAACTCTGTTAATAAAATACCTATTTAACTAATAATATAAAACACTAGTAATAATAATTTAAATAATTTTAAAATAATAAAATAATATAAATGACCATATTAGCCCTATTCAGGAAAGTGGGGGTGACAATGACAGGATGAGGGGTAGTGCCAGTTAGTGAGATGGTGGATTGCCCTATCGCTAAAGCTGGAAGGGAGCTTAGGGCTCAACTTCTAGTGATGCCATTACCCGGATTCGATATAGTCCTCGGCATCGACTGGATGAGTGAGCAGTTTGCTGTAATAGACTGCCATGAAGGGAAGGTTACTTTCAGCCCGTCAGGAGTTCCGCCGTTCGAGGTCAGAAGATGGATCGTAGAGAGGCCAGAGGGAGTCTACTTCGGAGCAGTTGTAGAGACCAGGATTTGCCGTATCTACTGATTGTAGAGTTTCTCGACGTTTTTCCTGAGGAGTTGCCAGGATTGCCACCAGATCAAGATGTGGAGTTCAGCATTGACATAGTGCCCGATCAACGCCGAAGGGCGGGAGTCCAGTAGGTTAGAGTTTGGTTTTGATTTCTTCTGCTTCTTCTTTTCTTTCTGGTGGGAATGGTGAAGTGTCGGACACGGGGAGTTGTGGTGTCCGACACAGGGATGGTTGTTTGCTGGGAGTATTGTAGACAACTGGAAAATGGAATTATGACACCGGGGTCGGACATTCGGATAACACGAGGCCGATGGTGGTGAACACGGACACGTGACACGGTGGTGATGAAATGGGCATGGTTGGAAGGTGAACGGAGGCCTGGTGGTGAAGTAGCGATGACGTCTATGACTATGGTGGAGGGTGCTGATGATGGAGGATTTGACGGTGGTGGTGGTATGGTCGCAGTCAGGTGTCGCGGCGACAGGGGTCGACTAGTGTGTTGCTAATTCTTGAAAAGAAACTGCTGGAGAATTGATACTCCTTATAGGCCTTATGAAAAGAGATAGTAACAATCTTGTTTAAATTCAGATAGATTACGATCGAAATTCAATGGATTAAGAGAATCCTTTCTCTAACTTAAATCAATAATATTTTTAAAATAGAAAATAATCTAATCCGCTAATGCTAGTAAATTTAAATCAACCAATTAATATTATCAAGTAATTTTAAACATACAATTTCAAATATCAATTATCAAAAGATAAACCGTCATATAAATCAAATAATGTATTTTACTAATTTTAGGCAACTCATGATGTGACCGTTTGATGCCATAAGTATATAAAACCATATTTTTAAAATACCATAAATATACTATAATGGTTTTTTTTAAAAGGTATTTGTCAAAGAAAAATTCAACTCAAAAGTATATATAAAAATTAATATATATCTATTTATAAATCGAATCTAAAAGGTAAAAGCCCATGGGTTATTGGGCTGCCAAATTATGTATCATTAATCCAAATAATAGATAAAACCTAATTATAACATATATGATGGAAGAGACCCAAGCCCTTATTTCTATATCATAAGCCCAATAGCCAAAATAGTTTAAATCTTAAAACATTTATTTAAACCAATGTTACTGAGTCCACACAGGTCAATAGTAAAGGCTGATGTTTTCCCCATAAGTAAAAATGAAATAGTAAATAATGATAATGATAATACTCATAGCACAATTCATATGTATATATAGGTATACGCATACATGGTACAATTAATAAAGTCATACTATATTGTATATAAAATATAATCATGATATTTAAATATATATAAAAAATAAAAAATTTGGGAAGATGGCTTACAAACCTACCCATCTTAGAAATAAAATTATCCTCGATTTTAAGGACTACTAGGATAGGCGGACTTGGTTGATCGGTGAACATGGTATAAAAATGAGATGAAAATATTGATTCTAATAGATGAAAAGAAAAGAAAAAGTCTTTATGAGAATATTGAACAACTAGGGTGGAAACAGAAGTAATTAGATATGGCTTGGTCTTAAGCTACGGTTTTGGATACTAAAATGCTCTAAAATGTTCTCAAAAATTCGACACAAAAGCTAACGATATCCTCGAGGACAATTTATTAATCGAAGGCTCTAGCCACCTTAGAAAATCTATTCCTTGAAATTTTGAAGGGCACGATTAGGTATAGTCAAAGGGTCTAGTTACAATGGTCAAGAATATAATCGAAATAGGATTAGTTAAACAAGAAAAAGTCGTTTAAGCACGATCAAAATATGACCAAATTATATGGCCAAAGATCTAGTCAAGATCAAAATCTAAGTATGCTTAAGAAGAGAAGCGAGACAAGATTAACTAGAAAGTCATTAGGCCTGATTAACCATTATCGAAATTATAGGCATGATCAACTATATGTTGGTGTTTTTGCCTTTGGACTAGAAAAGATAGTCCCACATTGGCTACACCAAATGGTGAGTATCTCAATATAATGCTTGTGTTGAGGTGTGCACATGAGGTGTGGTGGGGCACAAGTGTGTGTCATGTGGGAGTATTTTACTAGAAGGAAAAAGGATTAATTCCAACAAAGATACGTTGATTTTTGTTGTGCGAACTCGAACTCGGACACGGACTCCAGGATGTCTCATGCATGCACGGGAGTGTTCGGGGGGTAGGCGTAGACTGGCACACTTCTATGTTGATTGTGGGATGATCTAAAATATCACACTCTATTTTTGAGTATTGGTATTTTAGTCCCACTTCGAATAGGAGAAGAGGTGAAGTCTCACTAAATAGAGCCCCTTGGCCTCCTTTGAAAGATGCACCAAAGATAGAGTTAAGGGAGTCTGTAAAGTCCAGGAAGCCCGTTCAAGTCTCAAATATTGACTGACAGAAGTTGTAGAAGTTCTCTAGAACTTGCTGGTTCCTGGAAGTGGATCGTATATAGGTGAATCTTGCTTTGAACAACGGTGATCTTATCACCCCAGCAAAGCAGCCTTTCTCTTTCTTCTTTCCTTCTCTTCTTCTCTGATCTAATCAGATACTTCATGTGGGCTTTCTTCGCTGCTGCTGCTAGCAACTCGATTTGTACCTTCCTAAAAGAAGCTCTACTTTTGTTTGCTGTTGTAACGAAATCTCTTTAGATTTTTGTTACCCATAATCCTCCAAGGTCTCTGTGGTGCACCTTCTTTGAAGTGTTGCAACGAAACGTTGTTACTATTGAGACAACTGTTTCGTTTCTCTATTTTCTATCGAAAATTATACTCGGGAATAACATCTCAAGCAAGATTAGAAGATGGAAAACTCTCATGCTTCTCTCATCGATACCAGCTTTAACAAGTTGGAGATATTCGACGGAGAACATTTCCAAATCTGGAAGAGGAAGGTCCCCTTAATCTTCAACTCGTGGACGTAGACCATGTGTTGATTGAGGATAAATCGACGATTCCAGAAGGAGGAACTGCATATGCTATTGCTGCTGCACTCGTCAAGCAGAGCAAATGGAAGAGAGAAAACAACATCTATAAACTGTTGATTCTCAATTCTAAGTAAGACTCTCTGGCAGAGTCATATTCCAAGAAGGTGACGGCCAAAAAGATCTGGGATTCTTTGGGTAAGCTATATGAAGATGATGAGACAGGTCCAAAATTTTCATCGTCGAGAAGTACCACAAGTGGCTCTTCGAAGACGAGATGGCGATGCTACCTCAACTGAAGGAATTCCTAAAGTTGTGCCAAAAGTTGTTATGCCCCGCTCCGTATGGCACATTACGCTGAGACGTTAACTCAACGAATCGCATTGACCGAATAAAATATATCAATACGAATCGATACGAGAGTTTCGTTCCCGAGCAATGCATCGAACTAAGTCGATGCGAAGAGTTGCATTGTCCCAAAGAATGCATCGAATTGAATCGATGCGAAGCGACGCATTACCCCTAAGGATAAGTACGTTGAGACGGCTCGAAGATACTAAGAAATCGAATCGACCAAGGCGCAAGTCCGAATCGATGCAAGTATTAATTTTAGTTGGATTCATGTGCCGGCTATACTTTTACGTTAAAATATTAGAGGTCGATATTTTACCTTATTCAGAAAGGGATCCGCAAAACCAATCGTCGCCTTGCGACGGACTGAGGCATTGGCACGGTAAGCCAAATCGGACGTATAATTCAATGAAGTACGAAGTGCTCGAATGGCTAAGTCAGAAGAGTTGGCCGTGCAACGAAGTTATGAAATTGAGCCGCATCGGCTCGGCGAAACGACAAGACGTATCGGCTCAAGGTGGGAGGATTGACTCTTCTTTTTACTCCTTCATGCCTAAGTAAGAATGTAATATTGTATGCTAAGTTAACCTATCGATGCCATGGCATGGTCCGATCGGAAGATAAATCATAGTGTGTGTCGAACACTAGTTAGAACAATTGAAATGAAACGTGCATCGAATGCACGAGTCGCTATAGGACATTGGATATCACAAAGGCGAGCGCCTCGGTACGCAAGCTGTAAGAACATGGGATAACTGTATTCGGCGAGTGCCTTTGTGCATGAGCCATTCCGTGCCTTCGCGTACGAGTTAGAAAGGCTAGCACATTGAAAGACAATAGGCGAGCGCCCTAGCGTCCAAGCCACGAACATTGAACACTAAGTCATAGAACATGGAAATACGGCTTCGATGCGTGCATCAAGTGCACGACATGAAGGAAAGATGATAAATGTGTCAAAACGTGTACATGCACGAGATCATAAAATATGGCTTCGTTGCGAAAGAATACAGTTGTGGCATGAATGTGACGGAACTGTCAGATATGACATGATGCCTCAAAAGGTGTTCGAAACCTTCGGGTCGTTCGGTTGATGAACATTAAGTTGAGGCATGATGCCATTGAACATTGAAATGAAGTATGAAATGTAAGAACATAGAAAGTTAATGGAAAAAATACGAGATATTAATGTCTGAGTCGTGGACTCAAGACTATATTTGGTTGTTTGAATAAGATATGCATTGCATGGTCGAATGGGCTTGACAAATGTAAGAGATAATAGTCCGTGCATGGGTGTTCCCTCGAACGGTTAAGTGTCGGGGCGCCAGAACCGTTTGGCCTAGGAGGGACGTTAATCTTTGAAAGGCGCACATCCGTAAGACGATTAGTGACCGCTTAGCGAGATGTAAAAAGTTGCAAATGATGGTATGCAATGAAAGACCTCCGTAATTGGGATAGCAACCTACTACGAGAGGCGCCGGGCTACCCAATTCGAGAAAGAAAAGAAAGAAGGAAAATAAAGAAATAAAAGAAAGAGAGAAAAGAAAAAGAGCTTTGGTCCATTTTGGCACGGATACGCCAACGACCTTCATATAGTTAAGGAACGATGGGTTAAAAGTACAGGCACGTATGTGTCCTACACACATAGATCATGCATAGAGAGCACTTATAACATGACAGGGAATGAATGGGGCGTATTCACCTTGCGTCGGTGCAAGGGCGTGTGCGTCGACTTGGTAAGAAGTCGCGCCACAAAACAAACACGAGATTACTTGCCTGCTTACCTATTCAATTCGAATAACATACCTTATCGCTTTCGAATACGCCATGAAATCGACCCTAAGAAGAATATAGCAAGATCATAAGCTAAGTTGCATGATTCAACATAAACACTAAATGTCGGTTTAGAAAGTGGGTCTTTTCATCAGTACATGCAAGGACGAACGTACTGATCCCCTACCAGCTTTCATACAGGATGTAGAAAATGGATTGGTCGCGGCAAAGCTTCGCTTGATCGCGCAGAGGCATGGAATGTCGTAGCATTTGAAGCGTTCAATCGCATTGATGTTCGAACTTGCAACAAGATTGATGCGGCCAAGATATAGAAGGCATGATATATGGAACAGTGAAATCCTTTGTGGGCAAGAGAGAACTTGAGTGTTGTAGCCAACCTGGCAAATTCAGTAGGGCTATTGAAAGCCTTTGTAATCTCAGTTCGAATATCAATAAAGAGAATTGTTTCGTATACTCTGTTTTCTTTTATTGTTAATATCAACTCAAAGATAACCATTTGAGAACTTGTCATCTTGCCTTGCATGAGCGCAACTCCAGGCTCGTTCGGCATCACGCCCCCTGCGAGGACGATGATTCGGGTAATTCCGAATCGGGGCGTGACAGAAGTTGGATGACGAGAATGCACCTCGTCGACAAGTTTGTCGTTGGAGGGATAGTCTCGAAACTTTCTGCTGGTTGGAGTAACTTATATGATAGAATGCGTCGGAAGAAGCTGAACATTAGCTTGGAAGATCTTCTATAAGAGATCAACGTTGAGGACGAAATGCGATCTCAACAGAAGATGGACTCTCTATCCAAACAACTGGCTAAGGCCAACTTGGTGCAGATAAGAGAGTTCAAGGGGAAGCATGTGGCTTCTCATCATAAGAAAAAGGACTCCACTAATCTAAAAGTGAACGGTCCTTCGTTCAAGCAACAAAAGTCCAAGTCCCACGTAACTTGCTTCAACTATGGCAAGAATGGCCACTACAAGAGTGAATGCAAATCCAAGCCCAAACCAAAATAGCAGGTATGGCTAAACTTGGATATTTTGATTACTTAACTTGGTTGTTATTGTTACACAGGTTGAGTTATCTAGCATGGTAGATGACTAGTGGTCTGACACTAGTGCATCTGACCATGTGCTCTCAAAGGAGCTGTTCACCAAGGACGAGTCGTGTTATGACGAAGGTCTCGATGGCGAACATACCTAGCAGAATATCTGAAGATCGAGACAGTGGTTATGAACTACCGACAAGGACACTAGAATGCGTATTACACGTACCAGAGATTTCTGAAGATCCAATATCAAGAAGTCTGTTATCTGATACAGACTTGAAAGATGGACATTCGTACTAGCCAGATGGTAACTTCTTGGCAAGGAACATGCTTCGAAAAGATATTTGGTGCTGAAGGGATATTCGAACTTCTACTGATGGCGATGAAGTTGTTTGCCATGAAATATAAAGAACAGAACAATTATCGGAGGACTGGACTTTTACTTCACAATACAAACTCGCTTGTACAAAGAAAGCCTAGGGACGAAAACCTAGGTACAGCAATCTAAGTACAATTGTTTATTTTAGATTCTGGGGGGTGACGGTAGAGGCTCGGGAAAGCGACGGCAGCTCTGCCTTACTCCTTGGACGATCGGATGCAGCCTTGGCTCCGGAGAAGAACTGCTTGGCGTTGAAGAAATGCTCTCCTTGTTCTCTCTGTGCCTGCCTTTGTCTCTCTGCTCTCTCTCTCTTCAAGTCTCTCCAGGTACTCTGGTGCTCTTCAAAAAAGTCATCTTCGCAAGGGAATGGCACCTTGCTATTTATAGAAATGGGATACAATCATTAGGGTTTGCAATGATTGCCTCCTTGATAAGTCGGCGGTTAAGGCTCAATTAATCTGGGCCCTTCATTCTGATTGTAGCAAATCTAGGTAATTAATGTAGATTGTATCAAATCTCTGTGGGCAATTAATGATGATTGCCATAAATCTTCATGATTTGTTATGCCAAGCTCGGATCTCCTGCCACGTGTTCAATTTGCATGATTGCAAATGATCTGATTTGATCCCAGTAATTAGAGGATGGCACTAAACCTGGTTGTTGGGATTTGTTGATGAATCTTGATCGATTTGATGCTACGTGTCCCACCATTATTATGCTGCTAGCTGTAGGGACGCAGGAAAAACTAATCTTCTGCCATGTATCTTAACCGCGAGCCACTTAGAAAATCCGAACCGCATGAGGATTGTTCCCTACTGAGCCGCATAAGACTGGCCATGTATGGAAATGATCTGAGCCGCATGAGCGTAGGCGACCGCATGATGGGTGGCTTCTCAGTGAGCCGCATGAAGATAGTTCTCGTGAGCCGTATAGGGTAGACTCTGCTTGAGCTGCATGAGGTGGCCTCTACCTGAGCCGCATGGGGTGGCCTCTGCCTGAGCCGCATGCGACTGTCCATGTGTCAAGGCTGCATGAAGATTTTGGGATTCGTGTCAGAGATTTCCTTCGGTTCCCTAGGAGTCTACCATTATGACAGAGTCTTTATGGCAGCTTTATATCAGAGCCGTCAGTTCTCCTTTACGTCAGAGCATTAAATAGGGCCTTTTGCTTAATGGCCAATTGTAGAAGCTAACCGCAGAAGGCCACGTGGTGTTGCTTGAGCCGCATGTCCAAGTGGGTGACTTTTGAACCGCATGATATTCTTGAGCCGCATGAAGCTTGTCTGTTTTTGAACCGCATGAGTTTTTCTGTTCTAAGCCGTATGGACAATCATGTTCTTTTCCATGCTTCTACAAGACCCCCTTCAAAGTTTTCAATTTGCAAAATTGAAATACTTTAAATAAGAAGCATGGCTATGTGAAAATTCTTCGGACCGTATGGATATCTCAGCCGCATGACCTCCTCAGCCACATGGATTTCTGAACCGTATGGCCTCCTCAGCCGCATGGCCTTCTGAGCCGCATGGATTTCCTAGCCGTATGGGCTCCCTGTCACGTGTGTGTGTCATTAATTGCCTTTAATTCATTTTAGAGCCATCTTCTGGGGGAATCCCAAGGGCCGGTTCATTAAATCTTTAGATTTTATGCCCTGGGTGAATCTCCTTTATGAGAGAGGGGGCAAAATCCGAGGAGTCGGCTTTGTTTTGCCTGCAGCACACGACCCGAAGCGGTTATTGGTCTACGTGTCCCCCCTCTTTTGTCCTCCTATAAATAAGAGAAACTTCTTTACTCTCTCCTTTAATTCAAACCATTCCTGTCCCGATTGTCATCCTCTTTTTCGATCACCGATGGCTCCCAAGAAGACTGTTGCGGCGAAGGGTAAGAAGGCGGCGTCTTCATCGACTGCGGCACCCGAAGCTCACTTCGACATTCGTCCTGCTGTTAAGGGTAAGGATTTGGGAAAGTCATATTCTTCGAAACCCTAACGATGGCTCTGTGGCATGCTTTATGCACAAGCCTTTAATGCAAACTGTTTCGAGTTGTATGGGCCGCATACATGTTCCATAACCGAGCCGTATGGGGGTATACCCCATGTCCGAGCCGTATAGTTGTCTTAGTGGGCCGCATGAGCACTTCGTAAACCGAATCGCATAATGACCTGTCGATCAGATCCGTATGAGTCCCCTGTGTAAGGCTCTGACCATCCTTTTGACTTTGTTTCTTTTTATCTTTGATTCTTGCAGCAACCTTGCCGAAAGCTGAGATCATTATGAAGGAAGAGTTGTTGTCCCTTTCAAACAAGAATCATCGCTTGTTAAGGAGGAGGTAACACCAGAAGCGGAGGAACAGAAAGGAGAGCTGGCGCCCATTACTGTAAAGGAGGAGCCCCGTTTTGAAGGCGGTAGTACTGGGAGTTCTGGCCCCCCTATTTCGAACGAGGATCTTGCTCAAGTACATCCTTCATATGCAAAATGGTTGAGGGATTGGTATATGCGTCCCCGCAACTAGGATTCGTGGGCTCTCACTAATGTCCGTCTTTATTTTGATAATTCTGTCTGTCTTTAGCTGGTTTATGTTTGCTTCTTTTGGATATCGATGTAATCTTCTTCCCTTTTGCCTGAATGAAATGATAGAGAACTTTTTTGGCTTGCTCATGTGATGTAATCGTGTGAATGTAACTAATTTTGAACAGAACACATTTGCTCTGTTCTTTGCTTTGTAGTAGTTGCTCCAATGGGAGACTTTTTTGTAGACCTATTATCCTTGGCGTATCCTGGTTTTGAATACGGATAATAAGTTGGGAGGAACCAAAATACTTACTCAGAGGTAATGAGGACATGGCAAGCATGAGGGTTTCTTCGATGGAGCCTTCCTACTCAGAGGTAATGAGGACGTGGTAGGCATGGGGGTTTTACCGCGGAGTCTTCCTACTCAGAGGTAATGAGGACATGACAGGAGTGGACTCAGAGGAGGATATTTGTGGTCAACAGAGGACATTTGTGGACCTATTATCTTTAGCGTACCCTGGAGTTTTTTTGGTACAGATAATAGGTCGAGGGAGAACCAACATATTTACTCAGAGGTAATGAGGACATGGAAATATGAGGGTTTCTTCGATGGAGCCTTCCCACTCAGAGGTAATGAGGACATGGCAGGAGTGGGCTCCATGAAGGGGTACATAAGACGACTTAGAGGTAATGAGGACATGAAAGTTCTATGTAGAGGGGTGATTTGTTTTTGGCGGAAGTGAAACGACTCAGAGGTAACATCGACGTGGTCGTTTTGGAAATTCTGTGGATCCGTTACCCTTTTTGTGCACTGAGAGTGCGGGTAGTGGATCATGAGGAAGGAGCTCTTTCAGAGAAATAAGTTCAGAGGTATGATCATACATGACTTACTACCTAAAAGAGTGACCGGAATATGAATTCAGAGGCACCTGCGGGTACATAACTCGATAATTTGGGAGAGTTGGAGTCGGCATGTGAGTTCAGTGGTACGAAAGAGTACATGACTCGGCGATCTAGAATTTATAGAATGTGAGTTCAGTGGTACCGGATGGTACATGACTCGATAATCTAGAATTTGGAAATATGAGTTCAGCGGCACCAGCGGGTACATAACTCGATAATCTGGAGTGTTGTGGATGTGAGTTCAGCGGCACCAGTGGGTACATAACTCAATAATCTGGGATTTTTGTGAATATGAGTTCAGCGGTACCGGCGGGTACATAACTCAATAATCTGGAATTGGGAAATATCGTTTAGACATAATATTTCTTCAGGAACTTGCCGTTGACGGGCAACATGAGCAAGTCTCCGTTTTGTTTTGCGAGGCGGTAAGCACTGTTGGGGAATATGGCCTCAATGATAAATGGACCTTCCCATTTTGGCTGAAATTTGCCGACGGTTTTGTGAGTCATGACCATCGGCCTCCGAACTGCCAGAACGAGATCGTCCACGTGGAATGTTCTAATTTTAACCTTCTTGTTGAAGGCTCCGGAGATGCGTGCTTGGTAAAGCTCGATTCGTTGCTGAGCCAAGAGGCGCTTTTCATCTAAGGCCTCCAACTCTTGTAACCGGCGACGATAGTTATCGTCTGTCGTCAATTGGTAAGTGAGAGCGACGCGGAGCGAGGGTATTTGAGTCTCCAATGGGAGAACCGCCTCACTCCCGTACACCAGGAAGAATGGTTTGTTCCCTGTGGCTGTTCGAACTGCGGTACGGTACGCCCATAAGCATTCACCAAGCTTCTCGTTCCAGTCGCGTTTGTTGGACGATACGATCTTCTTGAGAAGTTTGATGATTGTTTTTTGAATGCTTCTGCCAACCCATTTGCTGTTGGGTTGTATGGCGTTGAAGCAATATTCTGAATTCGGTGCTTGTCGCAGAACCGATAGAAGGCGTGGCTTACGAACTGCGGACCATTATCGTAGATGATCCTTCGGGGCAGTCCAAAGCGATAGATGACGTGATGCTTGAGAAAGCTGATCACGTTTGAAGTCTTTACTTCTGCAAGCGGAACAGCTTTCGTCCATTTGGAGAAGTAATCTGTGATGGCAAGTATGAAGCGATGTCCGGAAGAAGATGGAGCGATCGGACCGATGATATCCATTCCCCATGCTTCGAATAGCCAGGACGCCACTGTCTGATGTAGAAATTCGGATGGTTGGTGGATAAAGTCCGCGTGGACTTGGCAGGCTTTGCACTTTCTTGCGTAGTCTATCGCATCTGCTACCATCGTGGGCCAGTAGTAGCCCATTCGGCGAAGACAATGTTGCAATTTTGGGCCAGGCTGATGGGCCCCGCAGACACCGTCATGAGCTTCGCGTACGGCTTCTTTGGCTTCTGCGTTTGACAGACATCGAAGCAATAATCCATCGTAGGATCGGCGATACAGCATTTTCATCTCTGTATCGTAGAAGAATCTGAGAGAACGCCTTCTGATAGAGGTGGCTTCCTTCGGGTCCTCCGGCAGAATGTCGTAGACTACGAAGTCAATGAATGGTTGTCTCCAGTCTTGTGCTTTATCGATCGTCTGAGCAGAATAACTTACCACGAATTGAACATTATTCTTGGGACAGACTAGTTCATGGCCTATCACATCCACCGATTGATGAGCATAGTTCGGGACCGCTAGGGAGGCGGCAAGGCCAGCTAAGGCATCAACTTCGATATTTTGGAGCCTGGGAACGTGTTCGATGAAGAACCCCTCGAACGACGAGATGATGTTGATCGCTATTTGGTGATAGGGGATCATGTCTTCATGGCGAACCTCGTATGAACCCCGGATCTGATTGACGATTAACTGTGAATCGCCGTATGCTTCAAGATATTTTACCCCCAGCTCTCTTGTAAGTTGGAGACCAATGACTAAAGCATTGTACTCGGCCACATTGTTAGAGCAGGGTTCTGTGAGGGAGTAAGCGCGATTGATCACCAATCCGGAAGGAGAAACCAGCACCACCCCGACTCCGACGACGATGTTGCCCTTAGGTCCGATCCTTGAGGCGCCATCGAAGAACATCCGCCATATATCATCGTGAGAGGTTGCATGCGAGTCGGCGACCTCATCTGGGATTTTTTCGTATATTCTGGCCGAATCTGAGCCTGGGTGGGCTGCAAAAAAGTCTGCCAGGGCTTGACCTTTAACAGCCTTTTGTGGGACGAAGATCATATGGTAAGAGGACAGTAATATTGCCCATATAGCGAGGCGAGAGCTGAGTGCCCCTGGTTTAGTCATGAGGACCCTGAGAGGGTTGACTCGTGAGATCACATGTATGGTTTGTCCTGTGATATAGTGCCGCATCTTTTGAATGGCGAACACCAGGGCGAGGCATTCTTTCTCTACAGTTGTATATCGGTGCTCTGGCCCGATCATCATTCGACTGAGGTAATATATAGCTTGTTCATGGCCTGCATCATTGTTTTGTGCTAGCAGAGCACCGAGGAAATGCTCCATTGCTCGTACATAGAGCAGGAATGGTTTTTCAGCAACCGGGGTCACCAGGACTGGAGGGTTCGACAAATATTCTTTGATGCTGTCGAAGGTACGCTGACATTCTTCGTCCCATACGAATGAGACGTCCTTCTTCATGAGATAGGTGAATGGCTGACAACGCCTGGAGAGGTTGGAAATGAACCTCCTGATGTAAGCTAACCCCCCTTGGAGGCCTCGAAGTTTTCAGAGATTTCTCGGGGGACCCATCTCCATGATTGCCTTCGTCTTCTCAGGGTCTACATGGATACCCTGGGATGTGATGATGAAACCCAAGAACTTTCCGCTGGATACGCGCAAGAAGGATTTTGTAGGATTCATCTTCAGGTTGTGTGCTCGCATCAGGTCGAATTCCGTCCTCAGATCCTGGAGATGGTCTCCTTTGCAGCGACTCTTGACGGCGATGTCATCAACATAGCACCCCACAGTCTTGCGCAAGTGGTCTCTGAAGATGATACTCATGGCTCTTTGATATATCGAGCCAGCATTCTTTAAACCGAAAGGCATGACTGTATAGCAGTATGTGCCAATCGGTGTTTGGAATGATGTATGCTTTTCGTCGTCAGGAGACATCTTAATTTGGTTGTACCCCGAAAAACCATGAATGACATGCGTTCGAAGCCGCATGTGTTGTCGATTATGATGTCTGTGATAGGGAGGGAGAATTCATCTTTGGGACATGCCTCGTTCAGATTGCGGAAGTCAATGCAGATTCGAATCTTTCCATTCTTCTTGAGGACCGGTACTATGTTGGCGACCCAGTCTGGATGTTGCTCCTCACGTATGAAGCTACTGGCTATGAGTTTGTTGACTTCGGCTTCGATTGTATCCATGATGCCTGGGCGGAAGCATCGTTGTTGTTGTTTGACTGGCTTTGCATCTGGCCGAATGTTGAGTTTGTGAAGAGCAATATCGGGATTTAACCCTGGCATGTCTTCATAGTTCCAAGCGAACACATCAATATATTCTTTAATAAGTTCCAGTAGCGATTCTCGCTCTTCGTCTGTCAGGCCTTTACTGACGAAGATTGGTTTTGGAGAAGATTCGCTGCCGAGGTCGACCTGTATAACCTCATCTTCAGTAGGAGGTTCTTTCTGTTCGAACCGTTTTTCCCATTGTGCATCCAGCTGTTGGGCCCACGGCTCTAACTCGAGGATTTTAGGAATGTCTTTATCTTCTTCGTAAGCGTCGGCGAATGCCATATTGACTGACAGGACTTGTCTGAATACGTCTCCGATGCTGGCATCCGAATCAGAAGTTGGTGACCCGGTTGAATGTGAATGCCAGTCACATTCTTCATCTGAACTTTCAGGGGTCGTTGCGGGCGTAACATACCCTAATCCACATCGGGTCTTGCTATAGTAGTCCCGTGGTTTGCCAGCCGGGACTGGTGGCTTTAAAGGTAATCGTTGACCAGTGCCGTAGTTCAAGCCTGACATAGTCTCCAGATCATACCCCTGTTTTTGCATGAGGTACTTGGATTTGGGGCTATAAAGATACAGAGGCAGTCTCCCGGCATCTGATTCAAGATCGACCTTCTCTATGGTGAAGGACTGTGGATCATCCTTTCGGCCGAAGATGATTGGATGGTCCCCTCCCTCGATTATGCGGTAAGCATCTTCCACTGGAGTAAGCTGATTTACGGTGTAAACATTTGTCACCTGTGTGTGTAGGTGAGTTCCTATACCGCGTTCCATAGCATACATTGTACAAAGCTTATTAAGCTCGAGGTAGTTCAAAGATAGCCCTTTATTGATGAAGTAAGGTATCTTACTATCTTTTCTAGCGGGATTACATCATCTGCGGAGGGAACATCAGTGTGGACAGCCATATACTTGGCCAGTTCTGGTTCTTCTTCAGCCACCCCATGTATAAATGAAGACTGAGAGGATGACCTGGGCAGCTTGATCATCAAGGGTTCTGTTGCTGGGGCCGAGCGTGGAGTTGTTGGCAGACTAGCGACCTCCAGTGTGGTACTTGATGCTGGGCGGGGAGTTGTTGGCTCGCTAGAAGCCCCAGACCTTGCATCGGGATGACGATTCTTCTTGGGAAGGCATATCGTCATTGGCTTGTCGGAGGGGTTGAGCTTCTCCATTTGTGGCTGGCCGACTCTAGGCAGTCTGATTGTCAGTGGCTCCGTTGTGGGTCTTGGCGCTTGGCCGGACCTTGGCAGCCGGATTATCAGTTGCTCTTCTTGTGCCGAGAGGCTAATTGCATCCTTACGCAGAGTGGCTGTAAGGGGTGCGGACTTGCCAGGTTTGCGAGCTTGGAGGTGGATCGTCAGAGGTTCTTCTGATCCTGTGGCTGTCTCGGTACGAGCTTGCACATCTCCTTCACCAAGGTGCCTCTTCGACTTTTCGTATAAGCAGGAGTCTGAGTAGTAGGATTCGACCCCTTTGAAGGGATCAATGTCGGCAAATTCTATCCTCACGAAGCCGTGTTTGTCGACATACTTGAAGCACTGGTGCAGCGTGAAAGGCATGATCATGTAATCGTGTATCCAAGGGCGCCCCAAGAGGATATTGTAGGAAGTGTCTGCATCTATGACGTAACATGTTACTTCTGACTGAAGATCGCCAATTTGGCACTTCAAGCGAATCTTTCCAATCGGGTAGCTCATGCCCGAATTGAAATCGCTGATGGCGGTGCTTGTTGGCGTCAGGCGATGCATAGGAATACGGAGATGATGTAACAGACCCTTCGGGATGATACTTATGGAGGAACCAGGATCAATGTGCATCCGATCCACCTTCACGTCGCCGATGTATCTAGTGTAATATAACGGTCGATCGTGCAGGTTGGTTTTGATGAGGATATCCTGTGGAGTGAAGACAATGTTGGGCATTGCTCCCGTGCAAGCGCTGTCTTGGAGATCTGCAGGCGGGCTCTCTCCCGTGAGGTTGACTTGAGCTAGATATGAGTCGGCGTTCTGGAGTGCATCGCTCAAAGCCGTGCGAACATCCTTGGAGAGTCTCAGGAGCTCGTATAATGACAATTTGGCCGGTGTGTTGGCCAATTGTGCCAAGATGTCAAAGTTGTAGGGCCTTTCTAGCCCATGAGGTGCCTCTTTTCGGAGAGATTTGTCAAAGCGAGTCTCCTTCGGCCTAGGCTTGTCGGTCGTTGGAGGTTGGAAAGGTCCTGGAGTATCAGCAGTGGCCGGCTGATGCTCTTCAGCCGAGTTATCTGGCATAGGTTGGGATTGAGCACCAGACCGAGTGACGACAGCTGTAGCTTCTTCAATATCTATCGAGATTGTGCGGCAGGATCTGACCTTTCTACCCTTCTTCCTGCCTATGGGGAGTGGTACGGACTGAGTTACTTCTGGTACCAAATCTGGATGAACCCACATGACCTCCTCTCGTGACGTGGTGAGAGGTACCAGACCAGTAGCTTGATCTCGAGGAGGTGGAAGATTAGCAATCTTCATTGTCGCCCGAGGGATGGGTACCACGCCGTCTTGAGTCTCTGTTGGAGGGAAGCTGCCAAACTGTACAGACACCATGTTGGCTGCCACGGTTACCTCATCGAAGTCAATGGCCAGAGCCTTCGAATCGATGAGATGTTGGATGTATCGCTTCAGTTGGTAGCAGTCGTGTGTAGCATGATGGACGTAGCGGTGGTAATGGCAGTATTTTGGGCTCTCCATTTCCGTCGGTCGAGGTTCTCGTCTTGGTGGAGGGAGCTGAATTCTATCTCCTTGTATGAGCATGTCCAAGATGGGCTTGACATGACCGTCTTCGAAGGAGTAGGTCATTTGTGGCCATTACTTGTCTGCCGGTTTTGACTCAGGTTTCTGGGCTGTGTCGGCCACCATAGCCTGCTTGCCCTTGTTGTCTCGATTCTTGGTGGAGCTACCCCCATTGTTGTTGTTGGCATTAGGACGCCTGCCCTTGTCCTCTCCCTCCAAGATGTGCAATCCTAGTTGGCCAGCCTTCTTCAACCTATCTTCGGCGCTAGTGGCACTGATGATAAACGTCTTCCAGTCCTTAAATTGACTTTCACCCATCCTGAGGCTGATTGTTGGAAGCAGTCTCTTTTGGCAAATTTTAGTTAAGGAGGATTCGAATTACCGGACGGCAGCTTCATGGCGGTTTGGCGGAACCGCTCAATATAGTTCTTTGTTAGCTCTTTCTCCTCTTGAACGACGTCCATGAGGGTGAACATTATGATGTCCTGTCCTTCTTCGTAGAATCTCTCCAAGAACATGCGCTTGAAGTTGGCGAAGGAGTAGATGCAGTTGTCTGGCAGGTTATGGTACCAGTCGAAGGCGACCCCTTCCAATGCCCCGATGAATAATCGTGTAAGGATGGCATCGTCATGGGGTAGATAGTCGGTAGTGACCTCGAAGTAAGTGATGTACCGATTTGCGGAGGTCTTCCCATCATATGGATTGATGTGGAATGGTTTATACTTTGGTAGGAAGGGAACATCTCTCCACGCCGCGGGTACTGTTTGTCGTATCCTCAAGTCTTGGCAGTTTTTTCGGGCGTGGAACATGGCCCGGAGCTCCTGGACCTCTCTTCTTGCCTCCCTGGCATCGTCTGCAGCGGTAGGAGCCGACATTTCAGGAGGAATATTGCCCGAATTTGGTGCCGCTGAGTTCGAGTCTGCATTGACCGCGGGACCCAAGTTTGTTTGGCCAGGCGTCCCTCCTTGTAGAGTAGGGAGGGCTGCTTTGATCTCGTCCACGGATTTGACCAAAGTGCGCAGTATGGCCTCCAGAGTGTCGATGCGTTGGCGATCACTGGGACCATCCTGTTCGTCGTTTGTCATGAATGCCGTCCTGACATGAGTAGAAGTAGAAGGGACGGTGGATGACGTACACTCTGAATCACCCCTGTAACGAGAAGTCATCGGGGTATGTGGGAATGTTTTCCTCCGGTTCGGACTCAGAAGGAACAGTACCCCCAGCTTCCGAGTTTGCCTCGTCTTGGAAATTGTGGACGTCCTCGGGGACGTCGGGATTTGCTGCATCTGATGGAAGAGTCGTTTCCCCCAGCTCGTCTATTTGGACATCGGATTGTCGTGGAGGTTCGGAGGAGTACTACCCCCAGTTCCAGTAACCCCCGGTGATGTGGATGATGAATCTCCTACTGTAGCAGATTTCGTCTTTGAACGGGTACCTTGGAAAACTCCGGTGGTGGGCAACCGCTTAGACGACAGTCTCTTAGTCATAGTGGTTGAAATCTTCGGGCTGGAAACGTTTGTCTTCTTCCCTCTCCCATCGACGAGGATTTTCTGAGCAGAGTTGCAGGACGACGAGAGGTGTTTCATCCTCTGAACATGGTTGTTGCAGTCTTTGGAAGACGGACTGCCGGTCTTCTCGTACCGTCGCGTTATTGTAACAGCAGTTGATGATGACTTGGGTGCAGTGACGTCCGCGGGAGGACTCTTTGCACCCCGAGGCCCCCTCTCTTTCCTTGCGCTTGTGGAGGATAGCCTCACGCAAGTCAGATGGGTCCGGAATGACCATGTTTGCTCCCTGGATTTTGAGAGACTTTTGGGAACCATCATGTCCGTTTGCCGCCGGGGGCTGAACTCGAGTGGTTCTGTACAACTTTCCATCAGAGGCCCACATAACAGTATGTGGAACGCTCGGATGGTCAGAGGTCGGGTCAGCGGACTGAGCTTGCCAAGCTCGCGCTGCCCTAAACTTCTTCACTCTTGTGCATGAGGGCACATAATAGGAAGAGTCTAAGTGGTGCTGGAGAGAGTCAGACATGTCTTCTCGGGAGTACGAGAGATCAGGACCACAGGAGAGGCGGTCGAAGACTGAGCCGCGTGGAGCAGGCGGCATGCGGCTGGAATCAATAGTCTTCATGCGGCTGGCAGTCGTAGCCGCATGGGCTTTCTTCATGCGGCTGGAAATCTCAGCCGCATGGGTCTTCTCCATGCGGCTGGAAATCCTGGCCGCATGAGTGTTATGCATTTGGCTGGCAGTTTCGGCCGCATGGACATCGTTCATGCGGCTGGCAATCTTGGCCGCATGAGTCTTCGTTTTGCGGCTAGTGCCTTTGTTCGGCTTCTTCCTGGAGCGCATAGAATCACTCTTTGCCCCTGCAAGTCCATCATAGTGCTTTCCTCTGCCAGACTTGGGGACAGCAGAGTCTTCTATGGCTTGAAGTGGGGCCGCATGAGAGTTGCCTTCGCCGTCTTGGGCAGCAGAGGGTACTCCGTCCAAAGCTTGGAGAGGAGCAAATAATTTTGGCCTCCACTCCCTGCGAGCCTTCTTTGTGCGGGTTCGCTTCTGGACCGGGCTAGCGCTTCCATCGGAGAGCATTTCTTCAAACGCCAGTTGGTCGAAGCGGATGACCATCTTCTGTTGTGTGGAGCCAAGTTTGGCTGCATCCGATTGCGTCACCAACTCCTCAGCCGTGGAGTTGGTGTCCCCAGCAGAGTCGCCATCGTGTTTGCCATGAAATATAAAAGAACAAAAATTATCGGAGGACTGGACTTTTACTTCACAATACAAACCCGCTTGTACAAAGAAAGCCTAGGGACGAAAACCTAGGTACAGAAATCTAAGTACAATTATTTATTTTAGATTCTGGGGGATGACGGTAGAGGCTCGGGAAAGCGACGGCAGCTCTGCCTTACTCCTTGGACGATCGGATGCAGCCTTGGCTCCGGAGAAGAACTGCTTGGCGTTGATGAAGAAATGCTCTCCTTGTTCTCTCTGTGCCTGCCTTTGTTCTCTCTCTGCTCTCAAGTCCTTCCAGGTACTCTGGTGCTCTTCGAAAAAAGTCCTCTTTGCAAGGGAATGTCATCTTGCTATTTATAGGAATGGGATGCAATCATTAGGGTTTGTAATGATTGCCTCCTTGATAAGTCGGCGGTTAAGGCTCAATTAATCTGGGCCTTTCATTCTGATTGTAGCAAATCTAGGTAATTAATGTAGATACATCAAATCTCTGTGGGCAATTAATGATGATTGCCATAAATCTTTATGATTTGTTATGCCAAGCTCGGATCTCCCCACGTGTTCAATTTACATGATTGTAAATGATCTGATTTGATCCCAGTAATTATGAGGATGGCACTAAACCTGGTTGTTGGGATTTGTTGATGAATCTTGATCGATTTGATGCACATGTCCCACCATTATTATGCTGCTAGCTGTAGGGACGCGGGAAAAACTAATCTTCTGCCACGTGTCTTAACCGCGAGCCACTTAGGAAATCCGAACCGCATGAGGATTGTTCCCTACTGAGCCGCATAAGACTGGCCATGTATGGAAATGATCTGAGCCGCATGAGCGTAGGCGACCGCATGATGGGTGGCTTCTCAGTGAGCCGCATGAAGATAGTTCTCGTAAGCCGCATAGGGTAGACTCTGCTTGAGCCGCATGAGGTGGCCTCTACCTGAGCCGCATGGGGTGGCCTCTACCTGTGCCGCATGCGACTGTCCACGTGTCAAGGCCGCTTGAAGGATTTTTGGGTTTGTGTCAGAGATTTTCTTCGGTTCCTTAGGAGTCTACCATTATGACAGAGTCTTTATGGCAGCTTTATGTCAGAGCCGTCAGTTCTCCTTTACGTCAGAGCATTAAATAGGGCCTTTTGCTTAATGGCCAATTGTAGAAGCGAACCGCAGAAGGCCATGTGGTGTTGCTTGAGCCGCATGTCCAAGTGGGTGACTTTTGAACGCGCATGATGTTCTTGAGCCGCATGAAGCTCGTTTGTTTTTGAACCGCATGAGTTTTCCTGTTCTGAGCCGCATGGGCAATCATGTTCTTTTCCATGCTTCTACAGAAGTTACTTCATTGAATGGACAGAGAGTTGTTCTATGATAGAAGCAGACTCAAGCTGTCCTACCGGGACCTTGTTTTACGCGTAAAACAGTCTTGACTTGTGTAATCCAGATTCACGCTGACACGAATAAACGTGGGTACAGAGTTTGATACTACGCTGGCACGAATAAACGTGGGCATAGAGTTTGATACTACACTGGCACGAATAAACATGGGCGTAGAGTTTGATACTACGCTGGTACGAATAAACGTAGGCGTAAGGAACCTCCAGAACTCCAAATTCTATGAAACCTTCAATCTAAGCCAAAAATGGGACTTCTATAGATCAAAATGGGTATACACAAATCTCAACAACCTAGAACGAATCAAAACTTGAAAATAAGAAAGTTTGATAGATCAAAACCACCAAAATCCGAGAATGGCAAATTTCTAGATCTATAAAAAAATAAAACTTCTAAATACAAAATGTCAAGTTCTAAACTATCTTAGAATCACGAAAGGAAGATAAATGAACCATAAAAATGGGTTCTCATTTGTAAGTAAGGTGCACTTGCCTATAGGTTTTTTTAGGTTAGAGGAGTGGTTAATGGGAGAAGAAGAAGTAAATGAGAATAAGTGAAGAGAGAGAAAGTAGTTGGGCTTTAAATGGAGATGGTGGTAGGTAGGGGGTTGGGTTCATGATGAACCACCCTAAACCAAAAACAAACCAACCCAAGCCGAACCCAAGTCAAAATAAACCAAAATAAACCAAGTCATGCAAGATTAAGCTAGACAAGTCTGATTACGGATCGAAATTCCGTACACGTATACTGAAAATACGTACAACTAAAAACAGAGGTGACAACTCTACCTACCATAAAAGAATTCCGTCCTCAAATTTAATCAAGAGGCTAGAGATGTCGAGCAAGCTATACTAATCACCGGCAAGTTATAACTAAGCAATCAATCAAGCAATCATTCATGCAAGCAATAAAGTTTAAGGCATAAGGCATAAGAAGACATTATACCTTACGAGTCAAGCAGGTCAGGATATCACGATCGGATATCATCCTCATGCTCCCACGTTGACTCACCCAAAGAGTGATGACCCCAAGCAACACAGACTAACTTGATAGTCTTGTTCTTAAGTATCTTCTCTCTTCGGTCCAATATGGATACGGGTTTCTCCTCATACGAAAGGTTGGTACCAATAACTAATTTCGAATGATCAAGGACAGGACTCGGATCCGGGATATACCGTCGCAACTGGGATACATGGAAGACATCATGTACCTCACTTAACGACGGCAGAAGAACGAGACGATAGGACACATCACCTACCCGCTCTAGAATGTCGAATGACCTAATATACCTAGCCCTAAGCTTTCTCCATACGAAACGAATGACGCCACGGGTAGGCGAGATCCTAAGGAATACATGGTCGCCTATAAAAAATTCAAGGGGACGCCGATGGGAATCGGCCCAATGACGCTGGCGATCTTGTGCAACTCGAAGATGATCTCTGACTTGTCTGACCACCTCAATAGTCCGCGTTACCATCTCTGGTCCAAGCATTAGCTCTCACCGATATCATTCCAAGCTAAAGGGGATCTGTACTTCATGACGTACAAGGCTTCAAAGGGTGTCATCTGGATACTGGCCTGGAAACTGTTGTTATAGGAGAACTCCACGAGATACAGGTGATCTTCCCATAAACCACCAAAGTCAACGTACAGGACCGCAACATATCTTCAAGAGTCTGGAACGTACGTTCTTACTGACCATCGTTTGCGGATGATAAGCTGAACTGAACTTGAGACGAGTCCCTAAACTTTTCTGAAGACTCCGCCGAAAGTGCGATGTGAATCTTGAATCTCTGTCGGACACAATACTGACTGGTACTCCACACAACCTGACTATCTGCCTGAGATACATCTCTGCAAGTTGATCTGTTGACTGACCAAGGAAGAAAATGAGCTACCTTGGTGAGTTTGTCAACTATAACCCAGATAGCATCTCTCCCAGCTGGAGATCTAGGTAATCCAGTTACAAAATCCATGGTAATGTGCTCCCATTTCCATTTTGGGATCGGTAAATGTTGAAGAAGTCCAGCTGGTCTCTGATGTTCTATTTTAACTTGCTGACAAACCAAATAACGAGAGACAAACCGGGCTATCTCCCTCTTCATGCCATTCCACCAAAAAATGTTGTCGAATATCACGATACATCTTCGTATCGCCAGGGTGAATCGAATACTGAGAACTGTGAGCTTCTGCCATGATCTCCTGTCTGATATCACCACTGGGTATACAAAGATGCCTCCCATGTCGGAGTGTACCATCTTCATGAATACATAACTCTGATCTTCGCCTTCTACACATTCTGCCTAAGCCGACAAAGCTTAGAATCTGTTGACTGAATTAACTTGATCCTCTCAACTATAATGGACTGAACTTGCATGCTGGCCATCAATGCCATATTGGAAGGAAGAACAACTTAAATACCCATCTTCTGAAGATCTGCTAACAATTCTGGTTGTGCTGTTAGAAAATAAACTAAGGCTCTCCTGCTCAATGCATCTGCTACTACGTTGGCCTTCCCAGGATGATACTGCAAGTTGATGTCATAATCCACAAGTAGCTCTAGCCATCTCCTCTGACGCATGTTAAGATCCTTCTGGGTAAAAACATACTTCAGACTCTTGTGGTCGGTGAAAAATCTCCACCCGATCTCCATACAGGTAATGCCTCCACAGCTTCAATGCAAAAAACTGCTGCTTATAACTCCAGGTCGTGGGTCGGGTAATTCTCTCATGATCACAAAGTTGATGTAACGCATAAGCTACTACCTTACCACGGCGCATCAAGACGTATCCTAATCCCTTGTCGGAAGCATCACAATAGACTGAAAATCCTCCAGTCCCATCTGGAAGCGTAAGAATGGGTGTCGTCATCAATCCTTGCTTCAACTTCTCAAATAAACTCTGACACTCTGCTGTCCAAGCAAACTGCATATCCTTGCGAGTCAACTGCATCAGTGGCGCTGAAATCCGAGCGAAGTCTGATACAAACCGTCGGTAATAACCAGTCAATCCTAGGAAACTTCGAACTTCTGCGACGGTGCTAGGAACTGGACATGACTCTATGGCAACTATCTTCTGGGGGTCCACTTCCACTCACCTCTGGTAATGATGTGACCAAAGTACGAGATACGATCCAGCCAAAACTCGTACTTACTGAACTTCGCATATAACTGGTGCTCTCTGAGAATCTGAAGAACTACACGAAGATGTTGCTCATGCTCTGTCTCATTCTTGCTATAGACCAGGATATCATCTATAAACACTATCACGAACTGGTCCAAATAAGGTATGAAAATACGATTCATGAGGTCCATGAATACGGCTGACACATTGTACGCTCCAAATGGCATAACAAGGAACTCTCAATGTCCATATCTAGATCTGAATGTTGTCTTCGGGATGTCTTGCTCTCTGACTCTGATCTGATGGTAACCTGACTGCAAGTCAATCTTCGAAAATACTGCTACTCCTCTAAGCTGATCAAACAAATCATCTATCCTTGGTAGAGGATATCTGTTCTTGATTGTTATAGAGTTCAAGGTATGATAATCACACAATATCTTGACGTACCATCCTTCTTTTTCACAAGAAGTATCGGGGCTCTCCAAGGTGATCCACTAGCACGAATGAATCCTTTGGTTCTAAGTTCTTCAATCATCTTGTACAAGATCTCCAACTCTGAAGGTACCATCCTGTAGACTCCTTCTGACACTAGCGCCATCCCCGGAAGCAAATCAATGGTGAACTCTATCTCTCTCTGGGGGCATACTGGAAGCTCTTCGAGAAATATATCAGGAAACTCTTCAACGACTCTGGGAACTGAACTGCTACTGCTACTACCATCCGCAACACTGGGGAAGAAGGTTCTACTCTATCTCGGAAAAAATGAAAACTCTGGCTCACCAGGAATACAAATAATCTTGCCGATATGGCAATCTATTCTAGCATACTGGTCCCTCAACCAATCATTCCTAAAACCACATCATAAATCGGCCATCAGAAACTCTATCAACCTAGCGGGGAACTCTCTACCGCTAACTATGATTCGACATGAGGAATAGACTCTATCTACTCCCACAAGACCGTTACCAGTAAGTATATTGAGCCTTACTGATAATGACTCGGGCTTCAGTCCCATCCGTGTTGTGAATCGTACAGACATAAATGAATGTGATGCACCGAATCAAATATACTGATGCTGGAAAAGAGTTGACGAGAATGGTACTTGCCACCACCTCACCTGATGCCAATTCTTCTGCTACGGTCAGAGCCATAGCCTGACCTTGTCCTCTTGGTGCTGGTCCCCCTGCTGGAAACCCCTCTGCCGATTTTGATTCTGAGCTTGGGCATACTGTTGAGCCTGAGGCGGCAATGGCCTCGGAGGCTGGTTCTGCTGCTGCACTGGTGCTGGACCCTAACCGACGGGCTGGTTAGATTTGACGACGATGAACGGCTCTATTCGGACAGGACCCATCTTATGGTCCGGTGGCCCACAAGCCAAGCATAATCCCTGTGCTCTGCGACACTCTGATACTATATGCCCTGCTTCCCACAATGAGTGCAGCCCATTGTGAAAGAATGCTTCTTCTGCTGAGGATACGTCGGTGTCGAGTGCTGAACCGACAAAACTGTGGAAGCCCTCCTAGGAGCTCCAATTGTCAAGTCCTAGCTGCCAGGGATGGTACTGAAGACTGGACATCTGCCCATGGGACCTTTTCCGACCTCCAGTTCTATCTACAATCCTCTGTGAAGTATACTCATGCCTCTTCGCTGCTCGCAAGACGGCATCAAAAGTCTGGTGCTCAAACTGCTCACTGATATGATGATCCAGGTGGATCCCTGCTGGAATCGCAAGACTCGATCCAACTCGGTTGCCACCAAGGTAGGAGAAAACCGACTGAGTCTAGAAAACTCTCGCAATCCATCGACCGTCCTTCCCATCTGCTTGAGGTTGGTGAATCTCGTGCAGATCATACCGAGCTACTGCGTCGAAATACTTGGTTTGGAACTTATTGCTGAAACACTGCCCATGAAACAGGCATCGGTAATCCAAGTGCTAGCATCGCCCACCAGGTGCGGGCTAAATCCAATACTATAGGCGCACAACGGCCACCTTCTCTCCTTCGAGAATCCTGGCTGCCTCCAGGATAACTTCTATATCCTGAAGCCATACATCAGCAGCGATGGCATCTTCACTGCCATCAAAGAAGAAAGGAGTGTTCAGACGCTTGAAGCTGTTGGCCGCGTTGTTCCCTTGGTAACCAACTCTGCCCATGGCATCTTGTACTGTCTGGTGCAGGGCATCGCCCCAACGATCTTGTGATGCAAGCAATTCCTTGATGAGTCCCATCAGGGTTCCATTGTCAGGTTCTGTAGGCTGGACTGGCTGAACTGGTGGCTCTTGACCCCGTAGGCATGACTCTGGAGGCTACCCCTGACTTGGTCTCCAGGTTGCTGCTGGTTCGTTGGAGGTGCTCCGCCTTGCTGATCGGTAGGATCAGGAACAATGCTGCTGAGAAATAACATGGAAAACAAGGGAAGGACCATGATAGATCAAGGGTATAAGCAGTGATCAGATCAAGAATTTTGGAAAGATGAAGACACGAGTAGAGATCAAAGACGAGAGCTGACTGAGATCTCTATTTCGTGAAACCCTTACATATCTTGATTTACAAGACCTGATGGGCCACCACTTAAACCTGTCACGCCCCAGAACCAGAATACTGGAGAGCGGGGGACAGACACAGCCAGCTAGTATTAAAGTGAATCCTACCTCGATATACGGTCACAGCTGTCGAGATACATGAGGGTTTAACTACAAGCCAATAGTCTCTTAAGGTTAAGAACAAGCCTAGTGTCTCAATCTCAAGCAAGCAAGTAATGTAACAAGATGGTAGATCATCAGACATACAAAGTAAGGCGTCCCATACATACATATTCAGATGATCATGAAGCTAGTCATACAAAATACGAAGACTAGCAAGAGTTAAAGTCATACATAATCACCTTATGATTTGTTAATCATGTTACAGCCCTTAGGCAGACAGGAATATAAATTTAACACGAGCTAACACTTGCTCGACGGCTAAACGCCTCAAAGAATAATTACAATAGAGTGAGAGAGCAAAATAAACCACTCGTTGCCAGGGTTGCGCCTAGTGTTCACCATCTGGCTGAAAGGCTGAAAGATCCTCGAGTGTTACTCCGAAATCTGGCCATACAAAATCAGCTGGATCAGACCCTAGAAAGGGCAAGTGCCACAAGGAAGGCTTCACTTATGAACTAAAACCAGCAATTAGCACAAAATCAATTATATATAAAAGACTGGAGATATAGAAAATCATGATGATATACGATAAGATAACCATGGGACTATTCAGATAACCAAGTTACAACCCTTAAACCAACAAGGACCGGGGTTGTAACCCTTCATCAGAACGAAACTTGGTTTTCCACCATTTATCGATAAAGTAAAGCACAAGCAATCAGGTCATGTAACAATCTTGTACAGGATCAGGACAAGACTAGACTGGGCTAGACTCCATCCACAATCACGGCCAAGCAATGAGTACAGCTTGATACTTTAACTAACTAGGGTTATCCAAGCCTAGTTACTAGCAAGATGTAATCGAGATATTCCAACAGCCAGAAGCACTGCAGACGTAGTCCAGGTATCCGGTCACAAGTTGAGAGAGTGGATTAGGTGACTTGGGGGTGCAACATGACAGTGTGCTGAAAATGTGCCCTACTCGCGGCAGGCTACAAGTCCAATTAGAGCGCCAGATAACAGGATGCTGTAGCTGGAAATCTCTTCATGAACTACTTGATCAATCTAGTCATTATCCTAGTCAGATTCAGTATGAATTCCTGACCGTGGTAACCAGGAATTCATGTCCTAGACATGATGCAAGACGAGACTAGACTGGCAGCTTTTACAAACAAGGTCCAAAGCAATCACCCACGGTGTCAAGACGAGAATGTTTTTAGCATGTCAAGTTGGCCGTCGCAATAGCGTTCAATGTTACATTTCAAGATTACTTAGCAAGTCAAGATAACCGTCGCAACGGTGTCCATGAGTTCATGTTAGGATTACTGTCGGGGTGCACCACGGCGGGTCACCATCATGTCATTTTCTTGTACTTGTTACTTGTTAGGACGCGCCCATGACGGGCCACTATCATGAGTTGTCATAAAAATCATGCGTGTACAGATTATCATTACAATATTAACATATCTTGATTATATCGAGTTCATATAAAAAGGCGTAAGGATATAATAAGGGGTGCCATGCGCCCAATAAAGGTGAATCTAGGGCAATGGATGCCAAGGCCATACTGCCGGGCAAGGGGGTAAGATACGCTAGCGCTAAGAAGCCTCCAGGCAGGGGTACGCGAAGGGGGTACGCCAAAGGAGTACGCTAAGCCAGAGGAGTACTCCAAGGGAAGTATACATGAAGGAAGCACGCATAAAAGAAGTACGCGTAAAGAAGTACGCCAAGGGAAGTATGCATAAAAGAAGCACGCGTAAAGGAAGTACACGTAAAGGAATAAAGTTTACGCATAAAGGAAGTATGCATGAAGGAGTACTCGTAAAGGAAGTACGTAAAGGAATAAAGTTACGCGTGAAACTTGTTTTACGCCAAGGCAGAGTAGACTTTGTTTTACACGTAAAACAGTCTTGACTTGCGTAATCCAGATTCACGCTGACACGAATAAACGTGGACGTAGAGTTTGATACTACGCTGCACGAATGACGTAAGTTTGATACTACGCGCGTAGAGTTGATACTACGCTAGCACAATAAATATGGCGTAAGGAACCTCCAGAACTCCAAATTCCATGAAACCTTCAATCTAAGCCAAAAATGGGACTTCCATAGATCAAAATGGGGTATAACACAAATCTCAACAACCTGGAACGAATCAAAACTTGAAAATAAGGAAGTTTGATAGATCAAAACCACCAAAATTCGAGAATGGCAAATTTTTAGATCTACAAAAAAATAAAACTTCTAAATGCAAAAATGTCAAGTTCTAAACTATCTTAGAATCACGAGAGGAAGATAAATGAACCATAAAAATGGGTTCTCATGTGGAAGCAAGGTGCACTTGCCGATGGGTTTTCTTAGGTTAGAGGAGAGGTTAATGGAGAAGAAGAAGAGTAAATGAGATATGAAGAGAAGAAAGTAGTTGGGCTTTAAATGGAGATGGTGGTAGGTAGGGGGTTGGGTTCATGATGAACCACCCTAAACCAAAACAAACCAACCCAAGCCGAACCCAAGTCAAAATAAACCAAGTCATGCAAGATTAAGCTAGACAAGTCTGATTACGGGTCAAATTTCGTACATGTATACTGAAAATACTACAACAAAAACGGAGGTGACAGACTACGAAGATGATCTTCTTGGGGTATGCCGAGAAGAGTGATGTTCGAAGATTTCTTGATGTTGAGTCAAATCATATCATCGAATCTCGCGATGCTGAATATTTTGAAGACAAGTTTGCAAGGTACAAGAACATTGTTGTAACGGACATTACGGAGAATGATGAAGGTGCAAAGGAGACTGAGATCTTCAATGAGCCAGTTGTCCAAGATGAAGTTGTTGCTGAGGAGACAATGATTGAACCAGAACTCGCTGAGCCGTCGTCAAAGCGAGCGAGGAGGTCGAAGAACTTCGGAGATGACTTTATCACCTATCATGTGGAAGCAGATCCGCTTACCTTTGATGAGACGATGAAGACCAGAGATGCTATTTTCTGGAAGGAGGCGATAGACAATAAAATTAATCAATCACCTCCAATAAATACTTGGGTATTGGTTAATCTACTTGAAGGAGCAAAACCTATCGGATGCAAGTGGATCTTCAAGAAGAAGATGAAAGCTGATGGAACCTTTGACAAGTTCAAGGCCAGGCTAGTGGCAAAGGGGTTTTCTCAGAAGCAGGGGATCGACTACTTTGACACGTATGCTCCATGAGCCCGGATGACCACCATCAGAATGTTGATTGCTCTCGCAGTGTTACATAAGATGGTAATACATCAGATGGATGTGAAAACGGTATTCCTAAATGGCGAGCTGACCGAAGAGATCTACATCCAACAGCCAGAAGGGTTTGTCGTCAAAGGTCTTGAAGACAAAGTCTGCAAGTTGGTGAAATCTCTGTACGGTTTAAAGCAAGCTCCCAAAATGTGGCTTGAGAAGTTTGACAAAGTCATAAGATCAAATGGCTACAGGGTCAGTGAAACAGACAAGTGTGTCTATACGAAGTTTGCTGACAGAAGAGGAGTCATCGTTTGTCTATACGTGGATGACATGTTAATCCTAGGTACGGATATAAGCTATGTTACGGAGACAAAGAAGTTCTCTCGATGAAGTTCAGTATGAAGGACTTGGGGGATGTTGATGTTATCTTGGGACTCAAGATCATCCGAACAGACACTAGATTAGCGTTGTCACAATCTTTACATTAAGAAGATGCTCACTCGATACGGGTATCATGATCTTCCTTTAATGATATGCCGTACCGGGGTGATCAGAAGCTGGAGCCAAACTCGAAGGAAAGCGTCAGGCAGTTGGAGTACGCTAGCATCATCGAAAGTTTGATGTATGCTACTACTGCCACAAGGCCTGACATAGCTTTCGTCGTAGGAATGCTGAGTCGTTTCACACCAACCTAGGCATTAGCACTAGAAAGCTGTGAAACGGGTTATGAGATATCTCAAAAGACTCAGACGTATGCACTGCACTACAGCGGAGATCCGCCGGTGGGAAGGCTTCAGTGATGCCAGCTGGTGCTCAAAGTGGAGAGCGAGAGGTCCACAAGTGGATACATTTTCATAATGGGTGGAGTTTCTATATCGTAGAAATTGAAGAAGCAGACTATGCTCTCACGGTCATCCATGAATCTGAGTTCTTTGCAGTTGATACTGCAGCGGAGAAAGTAGAATAGCTTCGAGAGCTCATGTATGATCTTCCAGTGGTTGGGGCGCAAATATCGATGATACTGATATACTGCGACAACCAGGCGACTACGGCGGTGGCATCAAATGACCTCTTCAACGGAAAGAAGAGGACTGTACAGTTGAAGCACAGGGCAATACACGATCTTATCAAGAGGGATTTATTGCAGTGATTGATGTTCGGAGTCAGAGAACCTGGCGGATCCGTTCACCAAGGGCCGCAAGCGCCAGCTGGTCGATGACACAGCTTGTAAAATAGGCTTGAAGGCTTTCTAATATTATGTTATTACATTCCTACCATAAAGTTTTATGCTATTAGTTCAAAGAGAAATCTACTAGGCATCTAGCTTTTGGTTCAAGGAAGGACTATTAACCGAAAGAATATCAGGAACCGTGGGTACTTGTCCTCTGTGGCATGGAGAGGTTACGGACCTACAACCACAGTTGTCTACTGTTGTTTTCTGCGAAAAACGGATCCTGTAGGAAGGTTGGCTTAAATGCCTTAATGAGTTCTCAGGCAGAGTGAATGCCTGGAGTGCTTTATAGGAAGCATGATAGTGCAGCACTACAAGGAGTGTAACTCCATGTTATAGTGGGGTGACTCCACCATGTTACCAGATAGGGGTAATGCCTCGGCTTTGTGAGCCAAGTCACAGCGGAGTAGCACCACAAATAGGCAGGTAGCCTAATGCTGTATGATAATCGTGATAGAGAGAGGTAGACAGCACTACAAAGAGGATGATGTCCTCATGTTACAGTGGCATGACACCACGAAGAGGTACCAGGTAGGGTAAAGCCTCGGCTTCGCAAGCCATATCATAGCGGTGTAATACCGCACGGAAGCGCAAGGCTTCATGCTGGGTAGTTTGGCACTACAAAGAGGCTTGTGACCTCATGCTACAGTAGTATGACACTACGATGAGGTACCCAGGTAGGGTAAAGCCTCGGCTTTCAGCCATGTCATAGCGGCGTAGCACCGTAAAGAAGCGCAATGCTTCATCCCATGACCCTTTATAAAGAACTCACCTATAGTGTATGGACAGAGATATCAGGCCGTCACTTGAGGGTAAACTTGTAGACGTCCAAAAATTATATACTAAAACCAGGCTGGCACAAGGCCTTTAATGTGCAGCCAGAAGTACAGTTGATGTCATTATGTGAGTAGGAAGAATTGCAGTTATGGTGCAGAATTCAAGGCTTAGTCCATTCTTGTAGCATGCTGTTATTTAACCTATACGGGAAGATTCAAGTTGTAGCGACATCTTTCTAATACATGATGGACAGTCACTGTGGAGAACGCACAACCCATATATTGAGATATGTGGGAGATTGTTGTTTTTTGCCTTTGGACTAGGAAAGATAGTCCCACATCGGCTACACCAAATGGTGAGTATCTCAATATAATGTATTGCTTGTGTTGAGGTGTGCACATGAGGTATGGTGGAGCACAAGTGTGTGTCATGTGGAAGTATTTTCCTAGAAGAAAAAATGATTAATTCCAACAAAGATGTAAGTTGATTTTTGTTGTGCAGACTCGGACTCGGACACGGACTCCAGGATGGCTCGTACATGCACAAGAGTGTTCGGGCGGTAGACGTGGACTGGCACACTTCTATGCTGATTATGGGATGATCTAAAATAGTAAACTCTATTTTTGAGTATTGGTATTTTAGTCCCACATCGGATAGAAGAAGAGGTGAAGTCTCACTCCACTCTATAAAGAGCCCCTTGGCCTCCTTCGAAAGATGCACCAAAGATGAGAGTTAAGGGAGTCCGTAAAGTCCAGGAAGCCCGTTCAAGTCTCAAATATTGACTGACGAGCATTCCAGAAGTTCTCTAGAACTTGCTGGTTCCTAGAAGCGGATCGTATATAGGCGAATATTGCTTTGAGCAACGGTGATCTTATCACCCCAGCAAAGCAGCCTTCTCTTTTTTTTTCCTTCTCATCTTCTATGATCTAATCAGATACTTCTTGTGGGCTTTCGTCGCTGCTGCTGCTAGCAACTCGATTTGTACCTTCCTAAAAGAAGCTCTACTTTTGTTTGCTATTGTAATGAAATCTCTTTAGATTTTCGTTACCCAAATCCTCCAAGGATCTATGTGGTGCACCTTCTTTGAAGTGTTTCAACGAAACGTTGTTACTATTGAGACAACTATTTCGTTTCTCTGTTTTCCATCGAAAATTACGCCTCGGGAATAACAATCTCAAATCATTTAGATACAACTAATATGCAGTCACGATCTTGGTTAATCATGCAAGTCATCCAAGCATGATGAAAATTAGAAAGTTAGTACGAACATGATCATGATCAAAATAGTCATGATCATAGTTGGAATAAAAAAATCTAAACATTAGCGATAATAGGGTTAAAATATAGGCACGATTATGATTATAGTCAAAATAGTTTTAGTCACGATCAAAGTTGTTTAAGAACGATCAAAATTGTTTGGTACGATCAATTAGTTAATCCAAAATTATTTAGGCATGATTATAGAATCAATATCTAGATATGATTAGGAGTCTAGCGAAAGGAAATCAAATAGGTTTTAAAGATTATTAGGAAACCAAATGACGTTTCGAAAATAGAAAGATAAGAAGGAAAGGTTCAAGGATAAAGGAAAAGGATAATAACTAAGTCATTAATCATATACCAAAGGATGTAGTTTCTATAACATTCGAAAACCATATGTATATGTGACGTCACTTTACCGAGAATTTATGCCCCACCAGTGTACATGTGGCTGCAGTAAATCCTTGGTATCACGACTCAAATAATAGTATGGTATCGAATACTCTATAACTTAATCCATTATTGACATATTAACTCAAAGATCAAATAGAACAATTTAAGGCATAGTTTTAATAATATTCGATGACCTATGCTTACCCGAAATTATTTCGACTTAGGAGTCATACCTCGCCAGTGCGCTGTTGGCTACAGTGAACCCATAGTCTCGGTAATTCAAATTAGTGTCGACAGCTCGCAACTGTCTTGCCATTATAGGTCATCGAGTATTCTTTCAATCTTGTCTATAAGAATTTTTAAAAAGTTCAAACAACTCGATCATGATAGAAAATGTCTAAGTATCTGTACTTGAAGTAAAAGTATCAATTTTGAAAATAAAATGATCGAAAATTTTAAAGAAGTCGACTGGGGATTTAATATAATATCATTCTAGTAGTCAGACGATAATAAAATTAAATCAAATACATATTGAATCCAACACAATCTAGATTAATTGAAATCAATCCATATAATATACTGGTATTACTAATAAATTTTAAGATATATTTAACAAAATCTAATTTAATAATTTGGCAAAAACTTTGAAATAATACTCAACTTTAAATAATATTTAAAATATATTTTTGTAAATTTAAATCGTAAAACAAGGATAATATTCGACCAAATTATCCTAGAAGTACATTGTATAAAATAAACTAGTAAATGTAGAAGCATGGAATTTCAGGACCAGAAATCCTATGCGCCTAACATCACATGCGCCAGGGAGCTCAGATGAAGTACTTGGCATAGCAAAGCATAGACATTAAAAGAAGATTTTTATTTCATATAAAAGTCTATTACATGTCTTAAAAAGAGCTGTACAAAGAGAATTTCTACAAAGAAAAGACCCTAAGTCTACAGCTAGGCGCAACAACCACCATGCACTCTCAAACAGGCGCATCTCGCCATGCGCTCTCAAACAGGCGCATCTCGTCATGCGCTCTCAGCCAGGCGCATCCCTTCAGCAGCTCAGTTATGTGCATCCTCAGTTATGTGCATCCCTTCAGCAACTCAGTTATGTGTCGCCCTTCAGCGTCCCAGTCAAGCGTATCATGAAGTCTCAGCATATGTGCCATCAAATGCTTCGACTAATGAAGCATTTATTGAGCAGAACAAGGGTGGCAATCAACCCTCTAGCTGGAGGAAGAGCTCTCCAAACCAAGGAAGAGAAGAGCACCGTAAATCAACCTGCGGCTAAAGGAGCAGCTTTAACCCAACCTGAATGGGCAACACCCACTCTAACGGGAGAGAAGCTCTCCCAAAGCCCAAGGAAGATGATCGGAGCACCGCAATTCCGATCTGTGGCTCTTCCAGTATAACAGAGACGAGGCTCAAGCATCCCGATCTTTGGATGCAACAGGCACCTTCTGCCTGCCTCAGAAGCCTTCGACTCGACTTTTGGATGTAACAGTCACCTTCAAGTGCATCAATAAAAACAACGCGTTGCATCTTCACCCTCGGAGCATCTCGTCAACAGAATGTGCTCGAGCAAACAAGTTTATTTCGGGAGGACGTGAGAGAACGAGAAGCAAACCCTCTCCATGCCACTATTTGTAGACCGGCAAATCAAACCCATGCGCCAAGTGGCCGGCTCTTCGAATCCCGTACAATGAATTTGCATTAATGGTGATGAACCTGACGCTTCGAATTCAGCCAAGTCAAAAAACGGCTATTCAAAGCACTCGAAGAACGTAACAGTCGGACCCATAAAGACGTGTCATGCAAAGTAGATGCGCCGGCCAGACCGCGTATCATACTGATGCGCCCATTAGTACTAAGCACCCCACGAGGACATGCCCCATGCGTCCCCATACGCCCATAGAACGCCGATCGATGCGCCCACTCAACAGCCCATACCTGTCAAGAAATTAAATGCTGAAGTCTGACAGAGTTGGCAGCACGTCCTCCGAGGACTGAACGATTGACAGCTTTTTCAGAAGACGAAGCGTCGCCAATGTCAGCATCATCATTGCTCCCCTCCGGCGGTTACAAGCCACGTGGCTGCCCAACCATCGCATGCGCCTCCGCAGCCATGCGGCTAAATCTCTGCATGTGCCTCAAAAGTCGTGCGCCTCAGACCTTTCTCTGATCCCTAAAAACAGAAGTAAAGTCACTGCTGAAGTCCCGCATGCGCCTCAAATGCCATGCGCCCCAACTGGTTCGTGACTTCTAAAGGTTACGAGCCAAAGTCTCCCATGCGCCCAATCCCAGGCGCATCCTATCAGATCACTCTCCACCAAATTCGAGATCTTCGAACCATGGACCTACGATAGCGTCCTTTGACTTGATTCATCCTATAAAGGGGTGCTAATCACCCAAGATCTCAGCAACTGAAAGATCCTCTCTATTGCTACATGTCAGCTCGGTCGCAGCCCACAAAGGCAACAGGAAGGGTTCAACTCCTCAATCAGAGCACATCGTCCATACGCCTCCATCAGCAATCACCAGTGACGTCCCGTGTACAGGCGCATCCTATATATGCGCATGAGCAGCCAGCTGTAAAGCTATAAATAGAGGGATCACTTCCTTCTTACACATACACATCACGCAACTACCGAGATACATATACAGAGAGGCAGATACAGACGCTCAACGTCTTCTTCCTCCGCAAGCTCCAGCACCCAGAGCAACTCAGACCTTCATAGAACCAAGAACCGTCGTCAGATCGTCAACAGAGTCAATGCATTACCACTCGCTCCATCGGTACAAGGGACCCAGATAAACAAAAGTGTACTACTAGGACTACGTCTAAGTTATATTGTAACACTGTTCTGTTTGTAATTGAAATTTAATCAAAAGATTTTAATAGCAAACAAGCTGGCGACTCTGCTGGGGACCTCTTTCTCCTCCACCGAGAAAGCTGTGTCACAATCCGACGACGTGAAGGTGGGCTCCTCCCACAAGACGCTGGTCGTACGCCTCAATCAACAGGCGTATGAAGAGTTCATCTCTGAAGGCAGTACGAGTCCTTCGAAGCGGCTGCCGAAGCCGAAGAAGACTCGCCAAGTCTGGGTGCGCAAGGTCGACGCCTCTGGCACCACCACCGAAGGGGATGTGCCAATGCAGCCTTCCCTTCCTGCTGACATCCTCAGCAACCAAGATGCGCCCACCGTGCAGTGCATCTCTCGAAGAAACGTGCGGCTGACCACATTCCCCAGCCATCTCCCTCTCAGCGAGGAAGATGCGTCGACGGAGCAGGGGCGCAGCTAATGCCCCGCGCATCCCCTATTATGCGCCACAGAAGGCCTCTGTTTTGCAGACGCACTCGCTGTAGTGGCGAAGAGAATTTGGACTCTGAGTACTATGCGCCCCAGCGGGATGGTACGAAGAAGTCCAGGTAGCACGGGCCATGCGCCTCAAACGTGCTATGCCGGCAGCAAATCAGAAGCATGCGCTCACAATCATGCACGCTGCTGATGGAAAGCTGTATAAGGTCGACTATGGTGCTTCTGCGCCGAAATGAGTCGACCTTCAAAGTCCTTGTCTCACTTGGGCGCATCTGTTGCGTTTGTAACCAAGTCGAGCAAGGCAAACTCTGTGGTCTTGAACTCCCGCACCTCCACTGGTTGTGCGTCTGAGGTTCGTTCAAGTCACTGTAAATGTTGCTCCCCCACTACTGATCTGAGTGCCTGTTTGGTGTTGGATCAGGGGGCAACATTCACTTGACCACCCCGGCGCTTGGCCTTGCCATGCGCCTGATGGGGGTACGAAGGTGGCACTCTCCTCCAACGATCTGCATAACGTGATCACTCATAAATGCCGATCAGGAGAGTCAGTTGACAAGCACAATGCACCCCTCACAGGGTACACCTGTTGTAGTCACCATCAACTGCTGTTGCAAGGCAGCAGTTCCACCAAGACAGTCGGTGTTCCAGCGGCTGCAATCATTAACACCCCTCCGACGTTGCCTCGGAAAGAGGTGTCAATAAAAGAGGAGCCAGAACTAAAGGTTGCTTCATGCAACGTAATCTCTAACTCCTCCTCAGTCCGAAGGGTGACTGGCAATTCCTCGTCCTCATCCAAGATCCAGCCGAGGAAAACCAAGACAACTGTTCCATCCTCCGAGTATTTGAATGCACTCGGGGGAGAAAGAAGATCCTGGAGGAAGCTGGAGGTAGTCAAGCCCTTGTTGATCCTCCTTCTGAAGACGAGATGTCCTCCAGAGCACAGCTGGGGTGGATCTTCATCCTGGAGACGAAGACAGCCTCCCGGACGTAGCTGGGGGTAGTCTGACCCCTGTGGACCTGCGTTTCGAAGATGAAAATCCTCCAAAACAGAACTGGGGGTAATCAGGCCCTTGCGGATGCTCCTGAAGACGAGGATGTCCTCCAAAATGTAGCTGGGGGTAGCCAAGACGAGGCTCCGGGGAAAGTTTCTCTTCTACAAGAGAGCAAGACAGAAAGCGAAGCCTCAACTGATCCATCCAACTCCAGCCGTGTCATGACAGTATACATGACTGGGGGTGATACCGAGCCTGATGCGTCGCCAGCAGACCTCGTCTAGTATGGATACCTAGGAGGGAGGACTTAAAACCCTCTCTGCCTCCATACAAACACTGACTCAAGCAGTGTTTGAGATACGGTCAGCTTTGGCCAGGACACCGTCTACTGGTCCTGACCCCGGGGCCAATGGAGAATCAAGCGTACCCCTTCAACGGGTATCCTTGGATACAGATCACCGCGAGGCACCTCGGACGTCGGAGCCCTCAAATTCTCAACTCCAGGCGGTACCACCTTTCCCGACTCCCAGCTCCACGGAAGACTGTGGTCGAGATGATCAGGGACTTGCACGAGCGCTTTGAGTCCAAGAATAGACAAGAAGAGCGCCAAAAGATGGGCATCCCCCAACCTTATCCCCTCGACTGGAACAAAGTGGTTTATCCTCCTAAGTATAAACCACAAACATTGACGTCATACGACGGAAGGACTCTCCACGTTGCTATCTAACGTACTTCCATCTCAAACGGGACATCTCCGAAGGAAGACCCTACTCACCAGCATATTTATCGGGGCACTGAAAGGAGTGGCGTACGACTGGTACTACAGTCTCTCCGATAACTCCATATCTTCCTTCGACGATCTGACGCATCTCTTTCTCGACCGTTTCTACGACGGCGGGAAGGACATGACAATGGCGTCCTTCATAGAGATACGCCAGAAGGAGAAGGAAACAGTTCGAGTATTCATCGAACGCTTCCGACAGGCCTACTTCAGACTGCCCCCGAGCATGCAGAACATGCACTCCTCTCCTGCAGCATGAACATGCTGCCCGCAGTCAAACTCTGGCTCAACTCTACTCCTCCTCCCGACTGGAGTTCCTTGATCATCGAACCGAAGCAGCAGAAAAGAAGGCGTCCAATGCTCGCCTTCTGGAGTTAGTTTCCCTGTCTTTGAGGACAAGGGGAAACGGCCTCCAGCCAACAACCCCGGACGAGAGATGAAGGGGAAACAGGCGTTAACTGTCAATGCCTCCAAGGGTGCATCAGCACCTACTCAGAAGCCTCCACTTGCACCAAGGCCAAAGGAGGTTTATTCCTTCAACGATGAAGACACCCTACAACTCTTCGAGATACTGAAGCAGGATGACAAGATCAAATTGTCGGACCCGAAGCGTCCCGACGAGGTTGGAAAAATGGATAATCCGAGGTACTGTCACTACCATCGGTTTATCGGACATCCAACTAAGGACTGCTACGTCCTCAAAACTACATCCAGCACATGATCAATGCGGATGTTATCTCCGTCAACTATGAGGAGAAAACGGTCTCGGCCAACCTGGTGTCACTTCAATTTGGTACCTTGCCGCCAACCACAACACAAGATGGCGTCGTCCCCATCCCTAAGGCGACAATGGAGGTGGTTAACTTACCACCTACTCGTGACAACGTGAGTGGACTCATCCCACTCACCACATCTCAGGGAGAGGTCTTGTGGGTTCACCCTGATCTCGTCTTCGAGGTTACTCAACCGGAGGTACGCTCTGCCTCCAAAACTAAGGGTAGGAAGATCAAGTCTTGTCGCATGGTCTCTTTCTCTGCGGAAGAGACACTTCCTGTACAGACGCGTTCACATCAGAACGCCCAACCTGACGAAGCTGCCGTCGAGGTGGTGTCTCCATGCACCGTTCCTGCTGTCCAGGAAGAGGGCCCATCTAAGCCCCAGCAGCCAATAAACAGAAGCATAGAGGCCCGTTTCGATAAGCCTCTGCGAAAGGAGAATGCTTCGGGGCTAGCCAAGCCCCACAACTTCGACATACTGGCACAACTTGCCAGTACTCCTGCCCGTCTATCTCTGTTTGAGCTCCTTCGTCTTTCCAAGGACACTCGTGAAGCTCTCTATGAAGCCCTGAAGGATGCTGAGTCCTTCATCAGTAGGTCAAGCAGCCTGAGGATACCCCGACTACATGTGCGCACTGTCATTGTACGGATGAAGTTATCCCCAACATAACCTTCACCCAACAAGACATGCTGCTCAAGCACAACCGACACAACAGGCCTCTGTATTATACAGGGTATATCGGTTCCGTCAAGGTGAAGCGGTTCAGATCGATCCGGGGTCTTTCCTCAACATCATTCCGAAGACGCTGCTTCAACACTGGGGATCCCAATATACCGACTGGCGCCTTCCAACACAACAATCAGTAGCTTTAATGCTAGCAAAAGCGAGCCGCTAGGCAAAATACGGCTAAAGTGTCATATCGGTAACCTCAAACCGAGGTGACTTGCTATGTCGTGGACGCCGATGTCAACTACAACCTTCTACTAGGTCGTCCGTGGCTGCATGAGTACATGGTGGTACCATCCACACTCCACCAATGTATGAAATACGTGTCCACCAATGACATCATCCGGACGGAGTTCGCGGACATTGATCCTTTCAAGGGGGTTGAAGCCTACTTTACTGATTCCACCTTGTAAGTCACCTGACGAGGAGGAAGCCAATGATGCTGACGATGAAGCAGAAACGGTAGCAGAGCCCGACATGGAGCCAGAGATGATTCCCGATGCTCCTTTAAAAATTTGACACAAAGGGAAGCCGCCTCAGACGTTGCCTCCCATGAACATCAAGCTACCTGGAAAAGCACCAACTGCTCCAGGTAGAACACCTACTGAAGCTCCCTTAAAGATACGGCTCAAGGAAAAGCCACCTCAAACATCAGCTCCCCTTGTGGCAAAACTACAGGGGAAGGCACCAATCACCGAAGGCGCAGTTGAGGCACCTCTGAAGGTGCGTCTTAAAGGCAAGCCGCCGTAATCATCTATTTCGTCCCAGCTACCGGAGAAGGCGCACATAGCCCTCTCGGACCCCAAAATCAAAATTGTGGTGGACTCTTCGATCCAACCCCAGTACTTACAGACAAGAGCTAGGGGAATATATTTCTGCTGATGTAGATGCACCCTCTTTGGACAATGTAATCCCGCGGGACAAAATCTCGTGTTTCATCAATAATAGAGTTTCTTTTAATTATTCTAGTCTTCCACATTAGAATGCCATGTATACATTAGATAACGTTCTACGGTCGTTGTAAACACAAATAATGACCGTCCATCATGTAATCGAGTTGTCCGTCCGAAGGGGTCTATTTTGTAGTCCCACCGCAAAATCGAGACGAAGAATCTATCATCTTCGACAAAGTCAAGCGTCATCAAGACCTCCCGCCACTCGAGCAAGAATGAGATACCGGCAGAATACAAGTCTATCGGTACATGGACAAGGCAAAGTACCTCATCCAAAAGATGGGTTACGACCTAAAAAGCAACAAAGGCCTGAACTACGGCAAGGGTCGACATTTTTCTCTCCGGCTTCCAACACCTAAAGGAAAGTCGCAGGACTACTATCATCGAACTCGACGGGGGTGGGCTATGTCACGCCGCGTCAACTCCAGAGAGTTCGGAGGTAGAAGAACTAGAACATTCTCATTCATCCGAAGCATCAACTTCGGATTCGATACCAGTATCGGATCAGTCTTCAAGAAAGTGCTATCACCAACATGACATCTGCACAATCTCAAGAAGATGAAGGCGAAGACCAAACGCCAGAATTCTTCGAAGAAGAATCCTGGGCTCAATGCCTAGGAGAACAGTGGGAGTCTCGTTTTGAATTACGCGAACCTCCTACCGAAGACGAAGTCGAGTAGATCGACCTTGGGGATGGATCTTCTTCCAAACCCATCTTCATCAGCAAAAGCCTAAAAGGAGAAGCGAAAATCTTTAATCCAGCTGGCTAAAGAATATATCGATGTCTTCGCTGGAGCTACGAAGATATGTCGGGACTTGATTTCCAGATCGCGATGCATAGACTTAACATCTTACTGATGCCAAGCCTATAAAGCAACAACAGCGACGTTTTCGTCCTGATATTATAAACTCTATCGATCAGGAGGTAGACAAACTCCTGACCAGCGGGTTTATCCGTGAAGAACAACACCGGATTGGGTGGCCAACGTCGTCCCTGTCACCAAGAAGAATGGAAAGATACGAGTTTGTATCGACTTCAGGATCTCAACACTGCTTGCCCGAAGGACGAATTCCTGCTTCCAATCACCGACGTGATGATCGAATACATGTGGCTTCGAACGCATGTCTTGTTGGCCCATTCCAGGTCACATCCGATTTCGATAATCAACATACACTTTAGTCAATACACAAAATATAGAAAATGCTGCTAATCATTTCAGGATTCATGAAATCATATTCAACGGACGATGTACCACATCAATCAAAGCGTCAACATCATCAAATCTCTGAAGACTCAGTTCATTTTTATTCTGTATTTTATATTTTATTGAGTCTAGGAATTACTTTGTAAAATCAATTTTGGTAATACTGGCTTAGGGTTAAAACTGTCCTTATTTCAAAAGCCTACTTTTACCATTCGTATTTTTTTACAAATATTTCAAAAACATATTTCGAAAATAGTCTTTTCAAATGATTTTATAAATAACCAAAAACATGTTTGAAAACTGTTTCTTCAAAAGAATTTCAAATATCTCTGACAGAACTCCTAGTCGAGTTCGGCCCGACTCGACTCGAGTTCGGTCAGTTTGTATTCAAACTTCTGTTGCCTCCAAATCAGCGAGCAACGTCTCTTTGCGAGATATTTGCACCCGAACTCTGCCCGAGTTCTGCCCGAGTTCGGTTGGTGAAAACACCTATAAATAGAGAAGAACTTTTATTTCAAATCACAATTCATTCTTCATCTTCTCTTCTCTACTACTCAAGTGTTTTCAAAACGATCTAAGATTTTCAAATCTACCTACACATCTCTTAGCCAAAAGCTAGTACTATCAGAGTTGATTTAGAGTTTTTGGTTACTCAAGAGTTGTAAAGAGGTCGATCAAGTTTAACAACTTTTCTGTTGTGGAGCTGGTCGTGCGCTCGTCACCAAGCACGGTGTTGTGAGCTGGTCGTGCGCTTGTCACCAAGCACGGTGTTGTAAGAGATTGCAAGCTCTCAGTTAAAGCTTGTGCCATAGTGGATTAACATCGAGCAAGAGTACTCGAGACTGGATTGGTCCTCTCAGAGGGATACCAGTATACATCGCTGTGTCACTGAGTTTGAATTCTCTATCTTTATTTACTGTCTCTTACATATCTGCCATTGTTTAATTTTTTAATTGGTGATTATATTCCGCTGCACACACACTCTATTCCCCCCTCTAGAAGTGCTCAACGATCCTACAATTGGTATCAGAGCAGGTTATATTCTTATATAACATACCCTAGAGAGTTATATATGGCAGCCGTGAAATCTATATTCAACGGTGAAGGGCAATCCACAAATAGACCTCCCCTATTTGATGGAACAAATTACACATACTGGAAAACACGAATGACTTTCTTTCTAAATCTCTAGATTTTGATCTTTGGTCAATAGTCATTGATGGGTATAAGAAACCACCACCCACAGTGGTTGAAGGTATTCTTATGAAAAGCCGCATGACAAGTACACCGATGCTGAAAAAGCAAAGGCTAGTCTTGATGCTCGAGCCATCAATGCACTATTCTGTGCAATTGACAAAACCGAGTTCAACAGAGTTTCAACCTGCAAGACGTCTCATGAAATTTGGAAACTCCTTGAGGTAACCCATGAAGGGACTTCCCAAGTGAAAGAATCCAAAATTAGTAGACTGACTCAGGAATATGAATCTTTTAAGATGAAACCCGGTGAGTCAATTACACAGATGTTTACTCGTTTCCTTGATATAACTAATCCTTTGCAATCTCTTGGTAAGGATTACACAATCACGAGAAGATTAAAAAGTGCTGCGGGCTCTAACAAAGAACTGGAATCCAAAACCACAGCAATTATTGAAGGAAACGACCTCACCACAATGTCGTTGAAACTTTGATGGGCAAGCTCATGACCCATGAACTCGACTTGCAAGATTTTGAAGAAGCAACACCAAAGAAGAAAACAATTGCCTTCAAAGCTCAAGCAAGAAAACCTACATACAACGATTCCGATGAAGAATCATCAAGTGGTGATGAACAAGCCCTACTTGTGAAGAACTTCAGGAAGTACCTAAAGTTTACAAGCAGAAGAAGAAAGATGTCCAAGAAAGCAATGAAGATGAAACCATATGCTTTGGATGTAAGAAGTCAGGGCACATGAAGAAGGACTGTCCAACCACCAAAAAGAGCAGTCCATATGACAGATCAAGATCAAGCAGAAAAGCTACAACTGGTCGAAAGTATGCCAACACAAGTATCTGGCATGAAAGTGATGCCAGTGATTCTGAAGAAGAGGATAGACCCTGGCAATGCAAATGTCTGTCTTATGGCATTTGATAAGGTATCTTCAAACCCTTATATGATGAATTTACTTTCGATGAGTTAGAAAATGCCTTTAGCGATTTACTTGAACACAAAAATGTGCTTGACAAGTATAAGCAATCTCGAAAAGAGATTAAGGCATACACAACCGAGTTAGCTAGACTGTCAATCTTATTAAATATTAAAGAGACGTCTACTACCGGTAACACGGAAGAGATAGCCAAACTCAAGGTAGACTATCATGAGGCTATCCTCACTATTCAAAAGAAAAAAGAGATTATGGTAAGATGCAAAAGCTGTATGACACAGAGAAGAAGATGCACTTAGTAACAGAACAGAGACTCTCAGTTATGACTGCTAAATATGAAGAGTCTATTGCGATTTCTAAAAAGTTAGAAATCAAGTTAGGCAAACAGGAAATGCCTGTGACACAGCCTAATTTTAGTCCTAATGCAAAGCATACACCTAAGAGGACTAAAAACAAGAAAGCACAGAAGAAACACGAGTATCATCATCTTTCACTTATAGGTTCTCCAAGAAACCAACAAGCATGTGAACACAGTTTCAACCACATCTGGTTCCAAACTGACTTGCACTTATTGTGGTACACACGGACACATATCACAGTATTTTAGCAAGAAAGCTTGTTGACAATACACTTTAGTCTGGAGACCTAAAGCTAATCAGTATGGACCCTTCAGAAAATAGGTACCAAAGGATTCATCTACTTGTTTTGTAGGTGGACCCTCAACCCTCTCATGCTAGAAGCAAATGGATCCTCGATAGCGGATGTTCGCGACACATGACTGGTGATGCATCTTTATTCGCTACGCTATCGATGAAGAAAGAAGGATACGTCTCCTTCGGAAATAACTTGAGAGGTGATATTATAGGTAATGGTACTGTAGGTATTTCTCCTTATCCAATAATAAAGGATGTTTGTCTAGTAACTAAATTGAAACATAACCTATTGAGCATAAGTCATTTGGCAGATAATGGTTATGGTATCAATTTTGTGAAAGACAAATGTACCATATGATATGTCATCTGGTGATCCCGTATAAAGGGATTAGAGAAGACAACATTTATGTTTTCTTTTTGGAGAATACTAATAATGCAGGAAGGTGCTAGTAGCCAATCAAGATGAAAGCTGGCTATGGCACATGAGACTAGGACATGCAAACATGGATACTATCTCACGTCTGAATACAAAGAAGTTGGTAAAAGGACTCCCTGAAATTCCATTCAAGAGAGATATGGTATGTGCTGACTGTGAAAAGAACAAAGCACATAGGTCTACGTTTAAATCCATCAACGCTGTAAGTACTTCGAGACCTTTGCAGTTGATTCATATGGATTTATTTGGTCCTAGTAGAGTCGCTAGTCTTGGCGGTAAACTCTATGCTTTTGTTATTGTTGATTTCTCTCGATTTACTTGGGTTTACTTTTTATCAAACAAAAGTGATGCTATTTTTGAATTTAGATATTTTATAAAAAGGTACAAAACGAAAAAGGCTTCATGATTACTCGTATCCGAAGTGATCATGGTGGCGAATTCGAAAATTTTGATTTCAAAAAGTTTTGTGATGATAGTGGATATTACCACGAATTTTCTTGTCCTAGAACTCCCCAACAGAATGGTGTTGTGGAGCGGAAGAACCGTACTCTAAGCGAAATGGCTAGAGTCATGCTTAATCAGCATAATCTTCCTAAATATTTTTGGGCAGAAGCTGTTAGTACAGCCTGTCATATTTTAAATAGGGTGTTAATTCGACCAATCTCGAAAAAATACCATATGAGCTTTGGTTTGGAAGAATTCCAAACATTTTTATTTTAAAGTTTTTGGTTGTCGCTGTTTTATCCTGAACACCAAGGATAACTTGGAAAGTTCGACTCCAAAGCAGATGACGGGATATTTCTCGGATATGCTGCTAAGAGTAAGGGATATAGAATTTTCAATAAAAGATCTATGATTTTGAAGAAAGTATTAATGTTACCTTTGATGAGTTGAATAGTCACAGATCTAGCGACAGAGATGATGAAGATGCACCTAAAAAGACTAAGAAGAGTTCTGAGAAAGATCCTACCCAAGAGGCAAGAACTGATAAAAGTTCCGAAGATGCAGGAACTGAGAAGAGCCTTGTGAAAGGTATGGCCCAAAGATTTGAATCATTGAGATTCAAGCCAGATCATCCAGAAACTCTCATTATAGGTGATGTATCCAAAGGTGTAGGTACACGTTCATCTCTTAAAGATTCTGATATAGCAGCAAATGTCGCTTTTATTTCACAAATAGAACCTAAAAATGTTGATGAAGCTTTCTCTGATGAATTTTGGATTTCTGCCATGCAAGAGGAACTTAATTAATTTGAGAGAAACCAAGTTTGGGAACTTGTTCCTAAACCTATTGGTCAATCGATAATTGGTACCAAATGGGTGTTCCGAAATAAACTCAGTGAAGATGGACAAGTTCTACGCAACAAAGCACGTCTAGTTGCACAAGGTTATAATCAAGAAGAAGGAATTGATTATGATGAGACCTATGCTCCTATTGCTAGACTAGAAGCCATCCGCATGTTTTGTGCATTTGCATGTTTTAATGATTTCAAACTTTTTCAAATGGACGTGAAAAGCGCATTTTTAAATGGATTTTTGAAAGAAGAGATTTTTGTGAAACAACCCCCTGGTTTTGAAGATTTTCAAAAACCTGATCACGTCTTCAAGCTTAAGAAAGCACTTTATGGACTCAAACAAGCACCTCGTGCTTGGTATGAACACCTAAGCGCCTTCTTACTTGATAATGGATTTTCAAAGGGCAAGATTGATACTACTTTATTTATTAAATCCATGAATGATGACATTCTTCTAGTGCAAATCTATGTAGATGACATTATATTTGGTTCTACTAATGAACAACTCTGTCAAGATTTTGCCAAGTGTATGCAGAGTGAGTTTGAGATGAGTATGATGGGAGAGCTGAACTTCTTCCTAGGACTGCAAATCAAACAACACTCGAACGGAACATTCATCAACCAAGCCAAGTACACGAAGGACATACTGAAAAAGTACGACTTCGAGAATAAAGCCAATTGGGACTCCTATGGCTACATCTACAAAGCTTGATGCTGATGAAAGTGGCAAACCTGTCGATCAGCGTAAGTATCGAGGTATGATTGGTAGTTTATTATATTTAACTGCTAGTCGCCCTGATATTATGTTTAGCGTTTGCATATGTACACGTTATCAGGCAAACCCTAAGGAATCACATCTTAGTGCTGTTAAGCGTATCTTCCGATACCTTAAAGGAACTTCTACAGTTGGCTTATGGTATCCCAAAACCAAATCCTTTGACCTTATAGGTTACTCGGATGCGGATTTTGCTGGATGCAAATGGACCGTAAAAGTACCAGTGGCACATGTCATTTCTTAGGAAAGGCCTTAGTCTCTTGGTTTAGCAGAAACAAAATTCAGTAGCATTATCAACAACTGAGGCTGAATATATCGTCGTAGGACGTTGTTGTGCTCAGATTTGTGGATGAAGCAAACCTTAGAGGACTACAATCTGCACTATACAAATGTTCCTATTTATTGTGATAACACTAGTACAATTAATCTGACTAAGAACCCTGTTTGTCATTACGCACAAAACACATAGAAGTTAGACATCATTTTCTTCGTGATATCAACAACACGGGGATATTTGCTTAGAATTTATTGATACTGTTCATCAACTAGCAGATATATTCACTAAACCATTGGCTGAAGACCGTTTTAACATCTTGAGGCGTGAGCTCGGCATTCTTGAATTCTCGGACTCATAATGCATATGGTAATTAAAACTGTATTTATGACTTGATAATTTATTATTTAACGAAAATTATTTTTGGGGACAAACTTACAAAGGGTATGTCTGTCACCACGGCTACGGTCGAAGCGAAGCGGTATTTAAGAGTTCCCCGGTGAACCTCCGTTAGCTGGGACAACCCCTATAGTTAACCCAAAATAACAGCAGTTATTTAATAAACCAGTCAAACGTTATTAATTACAACTTTTATTTACCTGACTGCTTTGACTGTCTCGGGAATGCAAGTGGCCGAACTCGGCCGAACTCTGACCGATTCGGACCGAATTCGGACCGAGTTCGGTCGGCGCTGTGGTAACTTCCAGAACCGAACAGCCGGCCCTAGAGGCTTTATAATCCAACTTTCTTCCACTTTTTTCTTCACACCAAACGTGGAAAGCCCTCCTCTTCTACTAGAAGCCTCTCCTCCTCCATATTAGCAAGGGTTTGACGAGTTCCAGTGGGCGGTCATCTTCCTTCTTCTTCTTTTTCTTTGAAGGTATTTTCTATCCATCTCCTCATGGCCCCCAAGCGTCAAAGAGGAAACTCTTCCCAAGGTGCTTCCTCATCCTCTGACTATACCCCTGCTAGTCTCTTTAGTCCAGCTAGACCTAGAGATCCCGAAGAGTACGATTCTACTTTGTTTCCCGACAAAGACTTCTCGGATCTCTGGTTTGATTCTTTCTCTAGTCGTCGTATTTGCTCTGGAGCCTTCGCTAACTTTACTACTTTCTTTGAATATGCTCCAATCTTTGACCAACTTGGATATCGCGATTTCTTCGAGGTCCAAGAGAGCATTTATGACAACGCCGTTCGCATTTTACTGCAATCTGAGGTAAAACCTAACGGTAATTTCTATTCTTGCATTGCTGGCAAGAGTTAGAATTTAGCGCCACTGATATCAGCGAATACTTTCATGTTCCTGATCTTGGTGATGCATTAGTTGACATCTACCACATTCAGTTCCCTGCCGATGTCACTTTGGCTTCCTTTAGGGAATTAATTTGTCACCCTAACCCTCCTCCCCGGAGAATCTTTTCCAAACATCTGAACCAAACATTTTATGAACTTCATCGTATGGTATTTTTGCTCTTCTTCCGAAGAAAGGATCTACTGATGAAGTTACCTTTTTGGAACTTTCTGCTCTATATCACATCCACTTTGGCATTCCTTTCTCCGTTCCCAAAACTATGATGAACTGGATGCTTAACTGCAAAATGCAGGCAGGAATCTAGTTTATCCGATGCACCTTGCTTCGATCTTTCGACGTTTCGAGATTGATCTTGAGACGTGTGCCATCTCTCTCCACCTGTTGAGCTGACTCGTTCTCGTCGATTCCTGCACCTCCTGGAGCTGGTCCTGCTCCAGCTGCTGATGCTGAGGCCCCTGCAGCTGATGCTCCTCCTGCTCCGGCCCCTGCCCCAGGATTCGATCAGACTTTCTACCAGCGCTTCGATGACTTTGTTGCGGTCTCTACGCAACGTCATCAGGACTCAGAGTTAGGCACATTTCTCAGGCCCAGGTGCTGAGAAATAGTATTGCTGACCTTCACTATAGCCTGGCTCAGGATCCAGTCATCCGGTCACCATCCTTCCTACCCGGCTTTCCCTGGTCCTCGATTTACTGATGAGGTTACTTTTCAGTATTTCGACCCGACCACAGCATACTTCCCTCATGATTTTCCAGGTGCGGACGACCCACGATGTGACGTGGATTCAGCCATGGGATAGTGGATTTTGATTTGATTAGTTGATGCAGTTGATGTAGTAGTTTCATTTCATGTCTAAACTGTTTAGTTAGACATTATCAGTTGTATTTTTTTTCATTTCTAGTGGAAACCTCTATGATATTTCAGTTAATTATGAGATAGTTCATTTTATTCCAGTTGTTTCCATATATGTCTATGCTGTGATTATTTCTTTTTGCTTCACTTTGTCTTGTCTTTTCTATTGTTGGCTTCACGATTTACGGGGGAGCCTATTCATTTTACTACTGACAAAGGGAGAGAAAAAGAGTATACCAAAGTAAGATATCATCCAAAAAACAAAAATCCAAACAATTTTTTCAGGTATTTTGATATTTTGTTCTATTTTGATATAAATATATTTTGGTATAGACTCAAGTTTGTCAATTATCAAAATGGGGGAGATTGTTGGCCCATTCCATGGTCACACCGGATTTCGATAATCAACATACACTTTAGTCAATACACAAAATATAGAAAATGCTGCTAATCATTTCAGGATTCATGAAATCATATTCAACGGACGATGTACCACATCAATCAAGCGTCAACATCATCAATCCTCTGAAGACTCAGTTCTCATTTTTATTCTGTATTTATATTTTATTGAGTCTAGGAATTACTTTGTAAAATCAATTTGGTAATACTGGCTTAGGGTTAAAACTGTCCTTATTTCAAAAGCCTACTTTTACCATTCGTATTTTCGTTTACAAATATTTCAAAAACATATTTCAAAAATAGTCTTTTCAAATGATTTTACAAATAACCAAAAACATGTTTGAAAACTGTTTCTTCAAAAGAATTTCAAATATCTCCTGACAGAACTCCTAGCCAAGTTCGGCCCGAGTTCGGTCCGAACTCTGACCGAGTTCGGTCCGAACTCTGACCGAGTTCGGTCAGTTTGTATTCAAACTTCTGTTGCCTCCAAATCAGCGAGCAACGTCTCTTTGCGAGATATTTGCACCCGAACTCTGCCCGAGTTCTGCCCGAGTTCGGTTGGTGAAAACACCTATAAATAGAGAAGAACTTTTCATTTCAAATCATCAATTCATTCTTCATCTTCTCTTCTCTACTACTCAAGTGTTTTCAAAACGATCTAAGATTTTTAAATCTCACCTACACATCTCTTAGCCAAAAGCCAGTACTATCAGAGTTGATTTAGAGTTTTTGGTTACTCAAGAGTTGTAAAGAGGTCGTTCAAGTTTCAACAACTTTTCTGTTGTGGAGCTGGTCGTGCGCTCGTCCCCAAGCACGGTGTTGTGAAGCTGGTCGTGCTCTTGTCACCAAGCACGGTGTTGTAAGAGATTGCAAGCTCTCAGTTAAAGCTTGTGCCATAGTGGATTAACATCGAGCAAGAGTACTCGAGACTGGATTAGTCCTCTCAGAGGGATACCAGTATACATCGCTGTGTCACTGAGTTTGAATTCTCTATCTTTATTTACTGTCTCTTACATATCTGCCATTGTTTAATTTTTTAATTGGTGATTATATTCCGCTGCACACATGCACTCTATTCACCCCCCTCTAGAAGTGCTCAACGATCCTACATTTCTTTCATGGACGAGTATTCGGGCTACAACCAGATCAAGATGTTCTCCGATGACGCAAAACACACGTCATTCAGGACTCCGAAAGGGATTTTCTGCTACACAGTGATGCTATTCGGTTTGAAGAACGCTGGTGCTACATACCAACGAGCTATGAGTACCATCTTCGATCAACATCTACGCAAGACAGTCGAATGCTAGAGCAGTCTCAAAGGAGATCATCTACAAGACCTTAAGTCAGTCTTCGATCTCATGAGAGCGCATCAACTCAAGATGAACCCCGCTAAATCCTTCCTTGGGGTTTCTAGCGGAAAGTTCTTGGGCTTTATTATCACGGCGAGAGGCATTCATGTCGATCCCGAGAAGACCAAAGCCATCCTTGACATGGACCCTCCGAAGAACCTCCGAGAACTTCGAGGCCTGCAGGGGCATCTGGCATACATCCGGAGGTTTATAGCAAACCTTTCCGGAAAATGTCAACCCTTCACCCAGCTCATGAAGAAGGGGGTCTCTTACGTCTGGACAGAGGAATGCCAAAAAGCTTTTGACGATATCAAGGCTTACTTGACGAGCCCACCAGTCCTTGTGGCACCCGTCGCCGGCAAACCATTTCTCCTCTACGTCCGTGCCATGGATCATTCCCTCGGCGCTCTGCTGGCTCAGAACAACGATGCAGGCTATGAGCAAGCTATCTACTACCTCAGTAGAACACTGATCGGGGCCGAACACCGGTACAACCCTATTGAAAAAGAGTGTCTGGCTTTGGTATTTGCTATCCAGAAGACTCGCCATTATATCTAGGGCCAGACAATTTATGTCATCTTCCGAGTCAATCCTCTCATAGTTCTCAGGACGAAGCCAGGGTCATTAAACTCCCGGCTAGCTACATAGGCGATCCTGCTAACACCATACAACATGGTGTTCGTTCCACAAAAAGCCGTTAAGGGTCAGGCTCTGGCCGACTTTTTAGCTGCACACCCCATCCCAGAGTCCTCAAGACTCTATAAAGACATCCCGGATGAGGTCCAAGAATCAAACGTCACCGAAGAAAGCTCCGTCTGGCGGATGTTTTTCGATGGTGCTTCAAGAACAGGCCCCAAAGGCCAAATCATCGCAGGAGTGGGGGTAGTCCTAGTCTCCCCCAATCAGCTGGTCATCCAGCATGCCTACTCCCTTTCGAAGCCGTGCTCCAATAATGTTGCCGAGTACAACGCTCTCATCATGGGACTCCAGCTGGCGCAACAGCTGGGGGTGGATCATCTGGAAGCCTATGGTGACTCAAAACTCGTCGTTAACCAGATCAGAGGGCAATACGAAGTTCGCCATAAAGATCTGATTCCTTACCATGAAGTTGCATTGAACATCATTTCAACCTTCACCAAGTTCTTTATCGAACATGTACCTCGTTTACAAAATCTGGAGGCTGACGCTCTGGCTGGCCTCGTAGCCTCATTGGCAGCACCCCTCGAGACTCAACACTATGTTAAGGTAGTTGGCCGAGACTTGGTCTGTCCTAAAAACAACCTATGCTCACAAATGGCCCATGCCATGTCAACAAGTGCTGGTGTTAATATCCGAGACTGGAGGTTCCCGTTCATCGACTTTGCTGTCTACAAAATTCTTCCAGAGGACCCGAAAGAAGTCGTCTCAGTTAAGAGGCGTTTCCTTCGATTTTATTACGATACAGCTACTAAAATGCTGTACCGACGCTCCTACGATGGACTTCTCCTTCGATGTTTATCCAACGAAGAAGCGACCGAAGTCGTTCAAGAAGCTCATGACGGAACCTGCGGGACCCATCAACCTGGCCCTAAGTTGCAGGATCGACTGTGACGCATGGGCTACTACTGGCCAACCATGGCAGCCGACGCTGTCGACTATGCTAAAAAGTGTCATGCGTGCCAGCTTCATGCTGACTTCATTCATACACCATCAGAACTACTACATCCTACGGTTGCCTCCTGGCCCTTCGAAGCCTGGGGCATGGACATTGTAGGACCGATCACCCCTCCTTCACCAAGGGGACACCGCTTCATCCTAGCCATCACTGACTACTTCTCCAAATGGGCAGAAGCAGTTCCACTGACGGAATTGAAGAGCCCCCGGGTGGTCAGCTTCATCAAATACCATGTCATCTACCGTTTCGGGGTACCTCAGAGGATTATCCATGATAACGGTCCTCAGTTCATCAGCCATGTTTTCAACAGATTCTGTGATAAGAATCGCATCCAAAACGTGGCATCAACCGCCTACAATCCGGCAGCAAACGGATTGGCCGAGGCATTCAACAAGACTATCGTCAGGCTACTCAAAAAGGTCGTGTCATCCAACAAACACGACTGGGACAAAAAGTTCGGCGAATGCCTTTGGGCCTACCATACAATGGTACAGACCCCGACGGGCAACACACCATTCTCCCTGGTCTACGGGAGCGAAGCGGTACTGCCTCTCGAGATCCAGATACCCTCGCTCCGTATAGCGATCACAAATCAACTAACAGAGGAAGACAATCAATGTCACCGTCTGCGAGAAATGGAGGCACTCGACGAAAAATGTCTCCTAGCTCAACAGTGCATCGAACTCTATCAAGCCCGTATATCACAGGCTTTCAACAAGAAGGTCAGCAGAGGACTTTTCAAGTAGGCGACCTGGTTCTGGCAGTCAGGAGGCCGATGGTGTTGACTCACAAGACACCAGGAAAGTTCGAACCCAAGTGGGAGGGACCTTTCATCATAGAGACGGTATACTCAAACGGTGCTTACCGCCTCGCCAAACCCAATGGGGACTTGTTCATGATGCCCATCAACGGCAAGTTCCTAAAGAAGTACTACTCTTGACATCTTTCAGACATGTACTTCTATCTCCACCCAACAAGGGAGTCTGTGGACCCAATCATCAGGGCTCACATACAATTCCCTTCCACAAAATCTTACGCTTCCGGAACTCAGCTGTTCCGTGGCATTCTCCAGTAGAAGGACAACCACGTCCACATTACCTCTGAGTTGTTCCCCTACACCCTACAAAGCAGAATCTTACACTCCGTAAGACTACGCTACCCATCATGTTTACCTTGTCCACATTACCTCTGAGTAAACATCCCATACAGATAACCCCTGCGTTGCCGTACATTGATCGCAGAACTTCCACGTCCACATTACCTCTGAGTAGTTCCGCGTATCCCCCAGAGTCATTCCTACCACGTCCATAACACCTCTGAGTAGGAAGATTCCATCATTTGAATCCCATATTTGCCACGTCCACATCACCTCTGAGCAAACATGTCGGTTCTCTCGAACTTATTATCTGTACCTAAAAACCAAGATACGTAAAAGATAATAGGTTCATACAAATCAACAAGTTCATAACAGTAAAAATGAACACACCACAAAAAACTCTTTATTCTTTATTCAAAAATAAAGGATTATACCCCCAGCAAGAGTTGCAAATTACATAAAAAGAAGAGATTACAATCCCTAAACATCCCCGGGGTTGGCCGAAAGCTCTTCAATCCGACGCTTCAAGTCTGCCGCCCGAGTCTGTACAGTCGCCCGGACCCGGCGTTCGGCTTCTTGACGCATCCTTTCTATGGCCTCAGGAGAAGTGTCATCCTCATGTTTCTCGTCTAACTGTTGCCGTTGCTGGGCCAGGGTAAGAGCCCGGCGGGTGAAAGCTGATTCCGCCTCCTTAGATGCTATATGTTCAGCCTGGACTCGCTCAGCATCTAATAAAAGATGGACCCGCTGGTCTTCAAGGAGGCAAATCTTGGCATCAACCTCCGCTATACTAGCGCCCAATGCAGCTTGCAACTCCACCTTCTCTTGCGTGGACTGAGATAACCTCTCCACCGCGGCCTCAGTTTCAGCCACCTCGCGTTCCCAGACACCCACGGTGGCCTGATAAGAGGACTCAGTCTCAGCAATCAATTTCTCCTTTTCCGTGTTTATCAGGGCGGAGAGATCATTTCGCTGGATACACTGAAACTCGAAAAGTAGCTGGTCCAGCTCGGCCACCGAGGCCTCCAAAATTTCGGTCATATGATCATGACCCTGGTGGGAACGTATCAGACCGATGTGAGGGAGTGCCAGGGTTTTGCCATCGCAAAACTCCCATTGGCATCCATCACTGCCAATATACCCCTCTGCAGCATCTTATACACCGCCTCAATAATAAACTTCACATACTCATCTGCATCCGCCGTCACCTGCGGCATCATCGCAGGAGTTGGAGGAGCTGCTCTAAACAGCGGACCGGAGGAAGGCCCGCCAACGTCAATCTGCGAGGCTGAAACCTCAGCATCAACGGACTCTTCCTCAACAGGGGCTTGACTACTAGCCCGAGGAGCCGAAAGAACAGAAGGAGCCGAGAGAGGCGTCGATATCGTACCCCAAGTAGAAGGAGCAACAGAGGGTTCCAGCAAACCCTTACCCTTCTCAAGCTCGGAGGTACCACCGACGTCAGGGGCTACCGCATCCGTCTCCAGCACTCTATCAGCAGGCCGTACGGGACATTTCCCCTCCGGCAGAGCAGCAAGATCAGCACTTGTTTCCTGACTCGGCTCCCTTGGAGTCAGGATCGGCGGACGAGTCTCATTTTCACCATCAAATCCCTCCGCAGAGAAAGAATCTGTCGCTACCTCCCGGTCGGCAGCCACCTCAGCCTCCGCTGCTGAGTCTGGGGTAGGGCTCGGCAACGCTGCAGCCAACCTCCCCTCATCATGACAAGGAGGGAAATCAACCCTCTTATCTGTTTCAATCACGTCTGTTGCCTCCGTAACAGGCTCATGCATCTCTGGAGGAACGTCATCTGAAGACGACGAACTCCACTCTACTTCCTCAAGCCCCGTGTCTGCTGGACCCTCAACGTCCAAGGCCCCCACGGCGGCTTGCACCATCTCGGGAACTGCTTCAACCTCAGTTTCCCTTCCAACATAATCTGGAGATACTGGAATCTCCACAACAACGACATCGTCCGTATTCTCCTCCACGGGAGACATCACAATCGGCGGAATGCGCTCTTCAGATGAGCCCGCCACCTTCTTTGGTCTGCTGGCACCAGATCTTGGAGTACGAGGTCTCCTTTTTAGCGGCTCCTACAAAAAAAAAGAAAGCATAGGTCACAAGATGTCGAACCTAACCAGACTATATGGGACATGCTTACCTCCACAGGTGCTGAGTCTGATGATACTGTCGGTGACAATGCCTTCTTCTGCCTCTTTGGCGCAGAAGAGCTAGCCTCGGTGTCACCACGTCTTTTCGGTTGATCGACCGAGGGCTCTGCCTGACCCCCCGTGGATACGATAGGGGTACCTCGATAACCCACCTTTGGCGGACGGTACGATCGAGCCTTCACCAATATATTCCCAGTCGCCCCTAACTGGGTGCCGACAATGAAACTGGTTTCCCGATCATATCCGGGGGGCACGGCATTCATGACACAGTAAAATTTGGCGGCCGAGAAAAGAATCGGCGGCCGCGGATTCTGAACAGGCAGCGTGAAGCGAGCTCCAGTACATCCGGTATTATAGTAATGCCAAGCTCGTGCACCATCCAGCAAACTTCCAGTATACCCCAGGTTAATACTGGGGTTATCCAACATCAACTGAGCATAGCCGAATTGCCATGTAAAACGGCTCGGCAAATACGGTTCCAGGTAACACTGGTTCCTATTCCGGTACACCAGATGGGACGGCCGGATACTTTGCAACCAGCAAAATCTCCATGGAGGCAGAGTGGTGGCATCTTCACCCGAATCCATTAAGTCTTCGTTGGCCTCAAAATCCAAAAAGACGGGACCAACTTTGGTGATCTTCCACCCCTGAAGGTGGGATAAAACTTTCCTGCAAACAGGAACACCAGTATGCGACCAGCTCCCCTGGTGGAAACGGCGGAGGAATGCATCTCCGGCCCTGTGATCTTCTTCCGAACCCGGACTCATCACGTTGGGATGGTATAAAATTAACCACCCCATCAAATAATGAAACGGCAGTTCGGCACGGGGGAAGTTGTCATTCCTACCTCGTTCATGAACCATATTTCCTATAAATTCTCATAAATCTTGCAGCAGGTTACACACCATTACGGGGAGTAGAACCAGGCGACGACCAAAAACTAACTTCACAACTGGCAGGATTAGGTTTCGGGTCACCCTCTCTACAGAGCCTGACCCACCCGAGAAGACATAATCCCGAAGCCAAATCATCAGATACGCAGCTAACACTGCTTTTGACGACATCCGATGAGTAAGGTGCCAGAAACAGCTATAGGAGCGTTCGTCCGACTGCCGGTCCTCGTTTTCCCGGGGATTCTTCTCACTTAACCTGCTCATTTCAGAGAGTACCACGCTACTGGAAAGCGCTAGCGGAGTGGTAAACTGAGAGGGATCCTCCTTGTCTTGCTTAAAGACGTAATCTCTCCAAGCGGTCACATGAGGCTGTGACCCGTCCTTATCCTTCTTCTGCATATAATAATGATGACTCGCCACTTCCTTGAAAACGGCCATCATCTCCTCCGCTTTGTCCCACAGGACTTGGAACTCCTCGTTGGTCGGGAAGTATTCCTCATAAGGTTCTGATCCCCAAGGGAGCTTTGACACTTCGTATATTTCATGAAGTGCGAGTCCCAGCTCCCCCACCGGAGTGAAGAAAGTCCCGGTCTGGGTGTTAAACATCTCCAGAAGCACGAGGAACATATGCCGGTTGATGTCAACGCCTGCCTGAGTAGCACGGATTGCGGCAGTCAGCCCAATCTCTCAGAGTTCGGTTCGAAACCGCGACAGAATCCAGAGTGTCAGCTTGTCCCATTTGGAAACATAGTGACACCAACACTCTACCTGAAATTTACCTTTCGGGTACGACCGTTCCAACAACAGCATACGATTTGCAAAAGTCAAAGCGCTAAAAGCAAATGTGTTGATGGGAACGTCACTGTAAATGCTCCTAGGACGGAGAGTCCGCCAGGTGAAAGAAGGCCCAGCCCGCACGGCGGTCAAAGTATCCCTCTGATTGGAGGTAGAGTCGATCTTGATGATACCTGCCACCGCTCCCCCCTGAGATGGGGTTAGCTCCCAAGACATCCTCCTCTTGGAAGCAAGACGACAGAAAGCCGTCAAAGGCCATTGACGCTCAAGTTGTTTAACAGTCATATGCACCCCCTTTGCTGTAAAGAACCAATCTTCCTTGACCTTTAACACCTTTGCTTCAATAGAAATAAGGCGGTCCCCAAACAGGAACTCGGGCTTCAAGAAAGTCACATTATCAGAAGTGGCAGATTTCAAAATGCCACGCTCCATCATCCGTTGGAGGAACCCATGCTGTTGTTCCCGGATTTGAGTCATTCTTTCGGGAGACTGATCCAGCATAATGGCAACTTGGGCAGGGTTTATCACCTCCTCATTATAATCCACCCCCATCTGACAAAGGGCAGCGTCCAGAAGCACTTCATTCAAGAGCGGGACAGTCATCGACACTGCTGGTCAACAAAAGAAGGCAAAGATTCAGAGATGTTAGAAACAACAAAAGAATCTGAGCCACGTTCCCATCAGAAGCGCATACCCTGAACCAAGGCTCAGGCGCATCTGAAAAGAAGCTTTGACGCATCATTAGGGTCTAAACCCATGCGCGTCAGCTGGGGAGCCTCGGCGCATCATCAGGGTCTAAACCTATGCGCGTCAGCAGGGGAGCCTCGGTGCATCATCAGGGTTTAAACCCATACGCGTCAGTAGTGGAGCCTCGGCGTATCATCAGGGTCTAAACCCATACGCGTCAGCAGTAGAGCCTCGGCGCATCATCAGGGTCTAAACCCATGCGCGTCAGCAGTGGAGCCTCGGCGCATCATCAGGGTCTAAACCCATGTACGTCAGCAGTGGAGCCTCGGCGCATCATCAGGGTCTAAACCCATGCGCGTCAGCAGTGGAGCCTCGGCGCATCATCAGGGTTTAAACCCATGCGCGTTGGCGGAAAAACTTCAGCACATCATCAGGACTCAAGGTCAATGCGCGTCGGCGTATCTTACGCCTATTTATAGGCTCAGTCGCACGCGTGAACCGATGAAGTGTGACCTCAGCCGCCGCCTCAGGTTCTGTGAGGTGATAACTGTAAATAAATCCAAAAAGATCATCATTAATCTTCTTGGTTATCGAAGCGTTATCATTTGCATTTACTGAGAGGAGCATGCGCCCCATCACTGATACGCAGAGTAGTCATGCGCCCGAACAGTCATGCTCCCGGTAGAAGACGCCACCATGCTTCTTATTCAAAGTATTCCAAAACTTGACAAAAAGTTGAAAACTTTGAATAGGGTCTTGTATAAGCATGGAATTTTAGGACCAGAAATCCTATGCGCCTAACATCATATGCGCCAGGGAGCTCAGATGAAGTACTTAGCATAGCAAAGCATAGACATTAAAAAAAGATTTTTATTTCATATAAAAGTCTATTACATGTCTTAAAAAGTGCTGTACAAAGAAAAATTTCTACAAAGAAAATACCCTAAGTCTACAGCTAGGCGCAGCAACTACCATGCGCTCTCAAACAGGCGCATCTCGCCATGCGCTCTCAAACAGGCGCATCTCGCCATGCGCTCTCAGCTAGGCGCATCCCTTCAGTAGCTCAGTTATGTGCATCCTCAGTTATGTGCATCCCTTTAGTGGCTCAGTTATGTGCATCCCTTCAGCAGCTCAGTTATGTGCCATCCTTCAGCGTCCCAGTCAGGCGCATCATGAAGTCTCAGCGTATGCACCATCAAATGCTTCGACTAATGAAGCATTTATTGAATAGAATGAGGGTGGCAATCAACCCTCTAGCTGGAGGAAGAGCTCTCCAAACCAAGGAAGAGAAGAGCACCGCAAATCAACCTGCGGCTAAAGGAGCAGCTTTCAACCCAACCAGAATGGGCAACACCCACTCTAGCGGGAGGATGAGCTCTCACAAAGCCCAAGGAAGATGATCGGAGCACCGCAATTTCGATCTGTGGCTCTTTCAGCATAACGGAGACGAGGCTCGAGCATCCTGATCTTTGGATGCAACAGTCACCTTCTGCCTGCCTCAGAAGCCCTCGACTCTGACTTTTGGATGTAACAGTCACCTTCAAGAGTATCAATGAAAACAACACGTCGCATTTTCACCCTCGGGAGGATCTCGTCAACAGAATGTGCTCGAGCAAACAAGTTCATTTCGGGAGGACGTGAGAGAACGAGAAGCAATCCCTCTCCATGCTACTATTTATAGACCGGGCAAATCAAACTCATGCGCCAAGTGGCCGGCTCTCCGAATCCCGTGCAATGAATTTGCATTAATGGTGATGAACCTGACGCTTCGAATTCAGCCAAGCCAAAAAATGGCTATTCAAAGCACTCGAAGAACGTAACAGTCGGGCCCATAAAGACGTGTCATGCAAAGCGGATGCGCCGGCCAGACCGCGCATCATACTGATGCGCCCATCAGCACCAAGCGCCACACGAGGACATGCCCCATGCGTCCCCATGCGCCCAGTGGAACATCGATCGATACGCCTACTCAACAGTCCATCACCTGTCAAGAACATTAAATGCTGAAGTCTGATAGAGTTGGCAGCACGTCCCCCGAGGACTGAATGATTGACAGCTTTTTCAGAAGATGAAGCATCGCCGATGTCAGCATCATCATTGCTCCCTTCCGGCGGTTACAAGCCACGTGGCCGCCCAACTATCTCGCATGCGCCTCCGCAGCCATGCGCCTAAATCTCTGCATGCGCCTCAAAAGCTATGCGCCTCAGACCTTTCTTTGATCCCTAAAGACAGAAGTAAAGTCACTGCTGAAGCCCCGTATGCGCCTCAAAAGACATGCGCCCCGACTGGTTCGTAACTCCTAAAGGTTACGAGCCAAAGTCTCCTCATGCGCCCAATCCCAGGCACATCCTATCAGATCACTCCCCACCAAATTCGAGATCTTCGAGCTATGGACCTACGACACGCGTCCTTTGACTTGATTCAGCCTATGAAGGGGTGCTAATCACCCAAGATCTCAGCAACTGAAAGATCCTCTCCATTGCTACGTTTCAGCTCGGCCGCAGCCCACAAAGGCAACAGAAAGGGTTCAACTCCTCAATCAGAGCGCATCGTCCATGCGCCTCCATCAGCAATCACCACGTGGCGTCCCCGCGTACAGGCGCATCCTACATATGTGCATGAGCAGCCAGCCTGCAAAGCTATAAATAGAGGGATCACTTCTTTCTTACACACACATCACGCAACCACCGAGATACATATACAGAGAGGTAGATACAGACACTCAACATCTTCTTCCTCTCCGTAAGCTCCAGCACCCAGAGCAACTCAGACCTTCAGAGAACCGAGAACCGTCGTCAGATCGTCAACGGAGTCAACACATTACCACTCGCTCCATCGGCATAAGGGACCCAGATAAACAAAAGTGTACTACTAGGACTACGTCTAAGTCCTACATTGTAACACTGTTCTGTTTGTAATTAAAATTTTATCAAAAGATTTTAATGGCAAACAGTAAATATTCTTCGTCATTCCAAAATATATATCTTTATCTTCTCAACCATAAAATATATTTATTGTTATTATTATTATTATTATTATTATTATTATTATTATTATTATTATTATTTTCCAATACAAAAATATCTATATAATAATTAAAATAAATAAAGTTTTCTAACTAAAAATTATTTAAAATTAAAATAAATAAATAAATCAACAAAAGGGGAAGTGTAAGTATATGTCCTTCAAGTATCGGTTCTTGAAAATAAAACAAGCAAATAGGAAAGATAATGATCAGAGCCAAAATAAGTATAACTCTTTCTAATCTCTACTGCACGAATACTCAACGATTAAGGAAAATTTGTATCCCTTAAGGGATTTGAGATCAATGTATGAATAATTAAATCAGAATTTATTTAAAATAATTCTTTATACCCAAAGAGAAATAGCTGAGCAGTATGAATTCTCTGATATGATGTTGATGATTAGAGGGGGAAAATTACACAATGATCAAGATTAGAAAGAAAATGATTGAAGACAATAGAAATGTAAACTTTAATTTATATATTTTTTTAATACTCAAAAATTGAGGGGAAAAACACATATAGCTATATCTAATTTTTTTAAAACTCGGAATGAATAAATATATGGCTAATCGAGTTAGGTCTAACTCAATAGATAGAAGTAAAATATACTCTTAGGGAAAATAATTACTTATAGCCAATGGGAATAACTAAGTGATATAGATAACGGTGATAGTATCTAGAGGGGCAGCAAAATAATTTGGACAAATTATCAAGGTTAGGGATTAAATTCCATGAGGGCCTAAGTTACAGAAGGAATAGTCTATACACCTTGGATCCTATCGTCATATCAAAATGCAATAGTGTATCTATGGAAATCTTCCAAGTTATCAAAATTTAATAAATTCTCACCTAAATTGCATGGCCTATATAACAATCCTTAACTACCTAACAGTCAAGTTGAATAAGGGACTCTTATTCCTAGTCATCCTCCTAAATTAATTCAATCCTAATATGAATGAGCATTTCCTAATCACATGCTCGCAGTAGTACGACTAACATAGGTACTACCACGAGTTTATAATCTTTTGCGAAGATTGACCTGCATGGGCCACCACAAAAACTTGCCATGACTCGCACCCGCTTTTCGGGATACAAGTACGTATCCAAGCCAGCATACGCCGCAGTGTCGGTAGTAGAACGCTGTCTAGCCACAATGCTCAATATCACAAATAATGATTATTCACAATAACTAAATTAAACTTACAATATTCACAAGTTTTACATTTATAGAAAAAAATAAACTCTTACAAATATTGAAAATGACTACAACTCATCTATCTAGTCAATCTCTAGGTTTTGGCCTACAAGTACACCCGCCTTTCCAATGCTAAGCGTAGTCGTGGCTAACCTAAAAAATATTGGGTTATCTAGTCAGGATGGAACGAGTACAATTCATCGAATTCAGTTCCAATATATGAAAACGACTATAAAGTAGAGGTTAGCCATTAAATATATGATTTGAAAATAAATAAGGAAAGACATGAGAAAACTAGACAAAAATTTGGACAGTAAATAAAATAAACAAAGAAAATACTTTCTAGGTGACTGAAGTACCTTTGATATGTGATCGGTCTAGGGACAGTTACACCACAATGTCTACGATGTCTAAACAACGTCTACGATGTCTACTTTACAATAATATAACATTGTATACGATGTCTACTTTGTAATAAAATGACACTGTCTATGATATCTACTTTATCTACTTTGCGATAATAAATTACTGTCTACGATGTCTACACTGTATAAGGTCAGATCACACATCCTTGGTACTTCTCCTTCCCGACACGACAAAATATGACAAAACATAAAAGAGACAAAAATCACATAAAGAATGACCAACAATGAAATATAGTAATAATCAATATCGAAAACAAACAACAAAATATACTCGCCTGGGATCCTTTACTGGTGGAACCAATAATACCATTGCGTCCAAAACCGTCTGATTGGCTAGGATCGATGTGAAGAAATTTGGAATCGCAAGAAATATAGGAATACGATTAGTCGCGATCAATAATGATTAATCTAGGAGAATTTATTTAAGAAATAAAATTCTTAATTAGAAAGTAATATATATATATATATATATATATATATATATATATATATATATATATATATATATAGAAAATATTTAGAAGTATAGGTATATTAACCCTTTTTATGAACTACTTATTTATATAAAACTTTATTGGAGGAAACCCCTAATAGTAGGTATAGATTATTAGAAAATATTACCCAAAAATAAAAGCCCAAAGTGATTTACAAGACAAATTTGATATGTTATATTAACTAAATAATCCTAAAGCCCAAAACCATATTTGTTACAAGTATAATTTCTAGAAAATTATTTATTATACATAATTAATAAAAAATAGTACATATAATTAGTACCAAAGTATTATACTAGTCATAGTACTAATACACATATATACTTTATACTGACATAATAACATATCTAATACAAATAATAATGATATTAATAATAGTTGTTTGTCATTTCTCCCTCCTCCCCTTATTTCCTAGGAAAGCCATTAATGATAAAGTTAATAACCCTTTCCCTTATTTTGTGAAAATCCATTAATAAAATAAATATAAAAGTTTCATATTCCTCAACTTATACTGCTGATAGTAGATACGATATTTAATGACAATGTATTAATAAAAAACTCCTCGTTCCTCGTGAGGAAAAAAGTAAAAGAAAGAGTCATTGGAGAGAGTCTGTGACTCTATTATATTCTAGAGAGAGAGTATAGCTAAAGACGAATAAGGACGAGGGAGGAGAGAAGCTTACAACGAGCGACCCAGCCGGCCGGAGCCAGTCATGTTCAGTGCTATGATGCTGATGCTGTCAGCGGGGCTTGGGCGTGGCTAGGAGGCACTGGCTGGGCAGATCGGAGCGTTGGGCGGCGGCTGTCCGATCATTGGGCACTGTAGGAGCGCGATCACCGAGACACAGCAAGCTACGCGTCCGACGGATCCAGATGCAGGGGTTCGACCGGGAAGTGGCTGGAGGAGTTGGGCAGCCGTAGAACTCGGGTGAGCGGTGGTCACAGACGGAGAGACGGCACGAAGAGGAGATCAAGGTGGAGGGCTCTGGAGGGTGACGCCCGTGGCGCTGCCCAGAGATACTGGCTTCGGCGGCCACGGTGCGGCTGTGAAGTCGGGTGGCGGGAGGAGCAAGGTTGTCTTCGGCTAGGTCGACCGGAGGGCGGGTGTCCAGTAGGTTAGAGTTTGGTTTTGATTTCTTCTATTTCTTCTTTTCTTTCTGGTAGGAATGATGAAGTGTCAAACACCGGGAGTTGTGGTATCCGACACAGGGATGGTTGTATGCTGGGAGTATTGTAGACAACTGGAAAATGGAATTATGACCCGAGGTCGGACACTCGGTTAACACGAGGCCGATGGTGGTGAATACGGACATGGTGACACGTAGTGATGGTGGTGATGAAATGGGCGTGGTCAGGAGGTGAACGGAGGCATGGTAGTGAAGTGGCAATGACGTTTGTGGCTATGGTGGAGGGCTGATGATGGAGGATTTGACGATGGTGGTGGTGTGATCGCAGTCAGGTGTCGCGGCGACAGGGGGTCGACCAGTGTGTTGCTAATTCTTGGAAAGAAACTGCTGGAGAATTGTTACTCTTATAGGCATTATGGGAAGAGATAGTAACAATCTGGTTTAAATTCAGATAGATTACGATCGAAATTCAATGGATTATGAGAATCCTTTCTCTAACTTAAATCAAATAATATATTTTAAAATAGAAAATAATCTAATCCGCTAATGATAGTAAATTTAAATCAACCAATTAATATTATCAAGTAATTTTAAACATACAATTTCAAATATCAATTATCAAAAGGTAAATCGTTATATAAATCAAATAATGTATTTTACTAATTTTAGGCAACTCCTGACGTCACCATTTGACGCCATAAGTATATAAAACCATATTTTTTAAATACCATAAATATACTATAATAATATTTTTAAAAGGTATTTGTCAAAGAAAAATTCAACTCAAAAGTATATAATAAAAATTAATATATATCTATTTATAAATCAAATCCAAAAATAGGTAAAAGCCTATGGGTTATTGGGCTGCCAAATTATGTATATGATTAATCCAAAGTAATGGATAAAACCTAATTATAACATATATTATGGAAGAGACCCAAGTCCTTATTTCTATACCATAAGCTCAATAGCCAAAAATAGTTTAAATCTTAAAACATTTATTTAAACCAATGTTACCGGGTCCAAATAGGCCAATAGTAAAGGCTGATGTTTTCTCCATAAGTAAAAATGAAATAGTAAAATGATAATGATAATACTCATAGCACAATTCATATGTATATACAGGTACACACATACATGGTACAATAATAATAAAAGTCATACTATATTCTATGTAAAAATATAATCATGATATTTAAATATATAAAAAAAATTGAAAATTCGGAAAGGGGGCTTACAAATCTTCTCATTTGTACTTTTTACAAAAAGAAACAAATTTAGAAAAGGCCTCATTCTTATTTGTAAGAAATTAAAGCCAAGTATATCGTGAATAGTCATCAACTATCACGTAAGCACATAACTTACCCCCAAGACTGATAAATCTACTTGGTCCAAATAAATCCATATGTAATAGTTGAAGTGGTCTAGAGGTACTTACAACGTTTGTTGATTTGAAAGATGATCTGGATGCCTTATTCTTAATTCACACTCGGTACATACTATATTTTTCTTGAAATTAATATCGGGTAAGCCTCTTACCAGTTTCTTCGTAGACAATCTTATAATAGTGTCCATATTTGCATGTCCAAGACACATATGCCATACCCAGCTTTCATCTTGAGTGGTTTATAGACACTTTCTTGTACTGTTAGTACTTTCTGACAAATATAAGACATATATGTTGTCCTCTCTTATTCCCTCAAAAGAGATTGTTTCAGAAGATTTATGATAGATAAAATATTTATCTTTAACAAAATTAATTCCATAATCATGATCAGTCAACTGACTAATACTCAACAGGTTATGTTTTAATTCTTTTACTAAACATACATTTTTAATAATAGGTAAGAGAGATGTACCTATGTCACTATTACCAATTATATGTCCTTTTAAGTTATTTCCAAAGGAGATATAGCCTTCTTTCTTCATCAATAGAGTTGCAAACAAAGTGTTGTCGCCCGTCATATGTCTGGAGCAACCACTATAGAGAATCCATTTGCTTCTAGTGGGAGGAGGAAGGTCCACCTACAACACAAGTTGAAGATGTAACATTTGGTACCAACTTTCTTAAGGGTCCGGATATGTTAGTTTTTCGAACCCAAACATATATATGCATATCTACAAGCTTTCTAATCTTGCACTGATATGATACATGTCCTCTTATACCACAGTAATGACATGTAGCCGAAGTGTTAGTGCTAGGTGGAGTTCGAAGATCATGTATGTGTTTTTGAAGATGTGTGTGACTTCTTGTGTGGAAATTTATACATTAATGCATGACTCCTAGTAGTGTTGGTCGTGTTGTGTTTGTGTTTAGCCTTGTGATTTGTGTTCACTTGAGTTACAAGCTTGACTATCTGTTTACCCAATTTAATCTCTAACTTTTAGAGACATCACATGCTTCATTGTACTTGGCTGTGAGTGCATCTATTCTCTGAACAGCAATATAATACTTCTTTTTTTTCTAGTTCATAGGGTCATTGAGCTTTACATTTTCTCGATTTACTTTCTCAAGCTTCTCAAGAGTGTCATGTAATCTCAACTTTAAAGAATAAATCTCATTCGTGTTACTAAAAGAGTTTTATCTCTAATATCTTCTAGTATTTGAGATTGCTTTAAAAACTCAGATTGTACAGCTTTCAGCTCTTTCTTGGCACTTTTGTATATACCCATAATATTCTTTTGATCTTCTAGTAGATTAGAAAAGACATTAGATAATTCATCAAAAGTAAATTCTTCATAAAGAGGATTTGAAATTACCTTAGCATTCGTAGGCATGAAGCATAGATTTGCTGTGTT
>JANAVB010040217.1:6521330-6808830 GCA_029216955.1 Iris pallida | reverse complement strand
TCCAAGCGAGGACGATTGGTTCTACAGAGATCAATGCAAGGAAAAGATTTTACAAAATGGGACGTGACATAAGTGAAAATAATAGATCTATCACCGAGTCACAAGTTTGATGTAATTAGAAACAATCATAGTCATGGACTAAACACCTGTCAACATCTTAGAATTTTTTTGTTATTAATGGAAACTCCTAAAAATTAGGGGCGACCTTGGCATGTGGTAAGCCTAACGACAGCCCAGCCCCAAGACTAAAGGGGCACCAATATAGTTATATCTAAAATAGAATTAGTATGTACCATGTGCCACTTTTAACACAAAATATAACTACCACTTTTCCAGAATATGGGTATTTTCGTCTTTTTCAAATCTTGTACCAAATTAAAATTTATTTTATATTAATTGTATTAATTGTAATAATTTTATTTTTAGTTTTTCATGATTGATATTGTTTCATATAAATAAATATAGGATATAATTAGTTGCTAGTTGTTAGTCACTAGTTAAGACTATATGTTATTGAACCCAAATGGACCCAACTAGACTTGTCATGACCCCATTAGTAAACCCATTAGTTAGTCATGTGATACCTATTCATTTAGAGAGCAATGAGTAGTAAAAACCCTTCTTTAGTTAATTAAACCCCTTCCTAACTCAAACCTTCATGACTACTTAGGAGGACTTTTTAGACACTTAAAGTGGCATTTGGGGTTAGTATTCTTGGCTGGTTAAATTTTCTTATAAAACCCCTCTTAAGTTCATTTATTAGGTTTTGGAAACCCTAACTTGCCTCCATTTCATTTCTCTTCATTTGAGAAGAAGAACCAACTCTACCAATTCCAAATTATTTCTGTAACGCCCAGTCCCAAAATACGTAGGACTAGGAACGTAGACATGCCAGCTGTATTCATACGAAATACATAGGCCTCGTATAAATACATAAGCTGTAAAATGCAGTAGAACCACAACTAATCTCATCCCACAAAAAAAAGAATAGAAGATCTCATATAATCAACTATGAAATTGTCATTTGGTACATGTAGTTGGGCGGAGACAAATCCACTACCAACTATGGAAAGATATACAAGATATACAAAAGAATGATTTTGGCGAGAAGCGAAGACGATCAAAGGACAATCATCCTCGAAGAAATAGTGACGATCATGGCCACGGCTAGAATACCTGCGAAAGACAAGAGCACACACCTGGAGAGATAACCAGGTCCTCAGAGGGACATAACAAGACACATATATCATGCCAATAAACTGAATAATTCTGGCTCAAATAAACAAGTCAATTGAATTATAACATGGTCCAATACACACCTATTGAACTAGCTTACCATCCCCCCAACCAAACAAGGACAGAAGATGGTAAACTAATTCACGATGACGTATCTTTCCATGCCATGACCCAATATGGTATCCGAACCCCGACAAGGTTCAATACCTTCTCATCGAAGTAGTAAGCCACACCTACAACCAAACAAGGACAAGGTGTGGCAAACTAATTCGCGACAAGTTATTATTCCAAGTCACGGTCAGATACAAGTACCCAAACCAAGAGTACTCATACCTAACGGATAAGGTTCTAACCATTCTAAGTGAATACAGTTTTAAGAACAGTTCATGGTCGCATGACTACCGGGTCAAGTCAAGAAAATACCAATGCAGTACCTCAGTAGCGAGTCACAACACCATATACTATTCCTCGGCATCGAGCGAGTCTAAGCATATAGTCTACCTATCGTTCCTCAGTAGCGAGCGAGTCTACGATAGATAGGGTGGTAGTCAACTTCCAATCATGTTCTCCCCGCCCAATGCCAACTCATAACTGCTAAGTCTTCTAGCATGCAATTCTATTAGCAGTTATTTTCTAACGCACGGCTTATACGTACTGGTGGCCAGCCAATCGCGCATGTCCGAGTCCTATATGTGACTCACAATAACGTGGTATAATTGTGTCAATGCCTATGAATGCAACACACAGGTGGTCCCTTAAATTTAGGTTTAATGTGTAAAAAAATAATACATAGCAGGAAATATAAATGAACAGTAAGTTCTAACAGGTTATGCCATGTATCACAGTTTATTTTGCATAAAGAAAATAATAATAATATATGAAATATGAGCTAAATAAATAAACAGCAAATGGTAAGGATCCAACAGTCAGAATCGTCAAAACGAAAGTCAAAATCCACGAGGAGCTCCGGATGCTAAAACAAACATTACGAACAAGTTTGGAATAAAACATATGCCTAGGAAACGCCTGTCCAAAAGTCAAATTCTGGAACAGGGGCAAAATCATAATTTAGGGTCAAAATGATGTCCGCCGTTGGACCCGCTTTGCACCGAAATATGCCAGAACCTACGGTCTCTAAAGTCGTCAAACTATATGTCTATGAATTTGTTTTTTCGAGACGAACTCAACGGTATGTCCAATTTTGGATTCCGAGGAGCCGTGCACAAAATCGCTCGTTGAGTGAGATTGTGGGCCCGCCAAAATGGCATCCTAGTCAACGGTCTCAGAATCGGACCAAACTTGGCATACAGGACCAGAAAAATATTTGAGTCCAATGGTGCAAGTTTCGTCGCAATTTGATGAGTGTGCACAAAGTAATTGAGAGTATCAAAAAAGTCCGATACGGAAAAATTTGACGGATACGGATCAAATTCGTTGCGCACACGCAACCAATTTGAATTCCGTCAAAGTCGCACATCCACAAAATCGATACAGACCTTTCGGTACTCTCGGTTTGCGATGGGGTCATCCGGTTTGTCGGGACGGACCTCGTACCGAAGATTTTAAGGTTTTTAAAAACTGATTTTTCGTGATTTTTAATCTAATTAAACCTGGAATTTATTGCAGAATAAATAAATCTATTTGAAGGGGATGATAAAGGGTCGTTGGCTTTCTACACGAATTTACGAATTAAAAATGGATTAGAATCGAGAGAGTAATCGAACGGGGAAGTTGGATGCCTCGTTGATCAAAACGGTCGTTGTTGTCGCCGTTGTTGTTGGTGATGGTGTTGCCGTGACGACCATGAAGCGGGGCTGCTGTGGCTGGGCGCGGAGGTGCTCGTCGGAAGAGGGTGACGGAGGAGAGAGAAGGAAGGAGAGAGGAAGAAGGATTGGGTTAGGGTTCTTCTTTAGAGTCATAATATATATATATATATATATATATATATATATATATATATATATATATATATATATATATATATATATATATATATATATATATATATAGGTGATGGGGGGTTTGCCATGCTTGTTGTTGCTGCTTGTGTTGTGGAATTGGGCGGCTAATGCTAGCTGCTGCTTGCTCCTTTAGTTGTGGTCGGTTCCCACAAGGTGGGGCCGACCACATATATACTTCTTCTTCTTTTTTCTCTTTATCAATTCATAATCTTTCAAGTATATATCTATATCTATATATGGATATGTATATATCATACATATACACCATAAATCTATATAAAATTCAAATAACAATTTAATATCATCTATCCAATTATTTAATATATTTAAATATATCTTCATTATATATATAAATTCCATTCACAATAAACCAACTCAAATAATAATAATAATATTTAACTAGAATGAACATATTTATTTAGTCACCATAAATTAACTTTAATAAAATAATAAAAATAGTCCAATGGGTGAACTTACCACACACCCTCATTTGGGTCCATAAAACTGTACAATTTTGTAAAATTATTTAATAATAAAAATACCAATAATCGTACAAATAATTAAATAATTAGAAATTGTACATGAAATTCTAAAATAATTTAAAAAATATTTTTACGTACATAAAATATGTTCACATGGCCACCTTGGTCGCACCACATGCATGCATGGGCTTAAATTCGGTCCGGGCCCAATTCGGACTGGTTTGGCCCAACTGGGTCATCTAAAAATCAATATATAAAATAATATCATATTAAAATAATTTAAATGAGTGAATTCACAACTTGGTATGATTTTCCTATATTGGACATCACTATGGCTAGGCTTCCCCCGGCATAGCTAGTGCACTAGTCAAGGCACACTGCTACATCTTCCGTGCCAAAATTCATGGTAGTCTTGTGCTCCAAAACTCAACAATGGCTAAGGTCATTTAAAAAAATCATAAATTACATAAATTCATTTTTAAGTCTAATAAAAAATAGGGGTTTTACATCCTACCCAACTTACAAGAATTTCGTCCTCGAAATTTAGGAATAATAGGGTAGATGGGGTTGAGGGGTAGAAGGAGTAGTTTAATGCGAGGATATAGCCACATGACTAAAGTGATGCCTTGGGTCCATTTCTCAAGTACAGTGCATTGTCTCTCTAAAATAAGTAAAAGACAAGAACAATAAAGGGTTCAAGACGATGCTATTGAGTACCATACGTGGTCCATAGACGACGAAAATAATTAAAAGAGAATTGCCAAGGCTGTCGTGAATGAGACTCTAAGGCAAGTTTAACTATGTCTCCATCCACGTAGAATAATGTACGAAGGCGAATCAAAGTACAATAGGTTGATCAGACCATCATGCACTGGTTCTGATTAGACAATATGTTAGTGGGTGCACCCAATAAAATATGTCATGATCAAGCTTGGTAAAGAAATAAGCTTGCAAAACTGAGGATAATTAGCATCATAAGATAGTCAAAATATCAGTAAGGAAGGATGATAAAGGATATTAAATAGTTCAGGATCTTTTAAAATCTAAGTTCCGCCCGAAGTTTGGGCCTGTGCAGTTGGCTTGGTTGACTAGCTAAGTTAGGGTCCTCTGAATTTATAGTCTGAATAAACTTATCAACGTGGATCACAAGGACAAAGGCTTTGTTGGGCCGTGAGGTATTCTACCCAACTTACAAGAGTTAAGCTAGTAGTGTGATGGAACAATGGGTCAAGCAATCAAGATAAAGCAAAATTTTAAGCATTTAAAGAATTAAATAGAACAAAATCACATATCGGGTCGAAAGAATTTGAGTCGAGGTTGAATCCCTATCCGTAGTCGAGAAATATATCGGTATCATGGTAAAGATTGTAGTTTAGCCATTTTGATCAGAAGGTCATATCATGAAAATAGTGTACAAGGAGACGTGTTTTAGTAGGACATGCTATATCTACATGAATGTGGGCTTGTCTAGGCCTTACATATGAAATTTGTTGGAAGGTAAAGTCTAGTGTTGTGCTCCAATATCCAAGTCACGGTAAGGGATGCCAAAAGATCTAAAATAGAAAGTGGGAGTTAATGATGTGACAATTAATGCCAAAAATAAAATAAATAAAAATAAATAAAGAATATCAAGTTAAGGCATGAATTAAAATTAATTAAGGAATCCAGTAAAAATAATTTAGGAACACAATTCCAAAGAGAAAATAGTCTCCTAGATGAATACAGTTAAGGAACAATTAAATCATTATTCAAATTGCAAATGGTTTAGAAGGTCACAATAAAAGTTCTAGATTTGAGGAAAGGTCGAGTAAGTTAAGGTTGAGATACAGTCACATAGTTGATAGATGACTAACTATGCTTGTGTATATACTACCATCATGGTCATGAGTGACATGTCATTTAGTACAGAATACTTCCAACTTATTAGGGCTATCTTGGTAGCACCATTTAAATTTTTTAACTCAAGCTTCCTCCAAAAAGATTCTTAATAAAATTCTCAAAATAAACTACCATAATTTTGTATTCACTCCAAGCCATTAAATTTAACCATGAGAAAAATCTAATCTCTTTCATAAATCTCAAAGTAAAATTTTATCACAGTACTACTAACTTTTCCAAAATTTAACATTTTCACTCCAACTTTTAAACTCGACAGTTCATAAATCATGAATCCATAAAATTTCTATATCACTTCATAACTTTAAAACTCCAAAAATTTTCTCAAATAATCCTCAAGATAACACTTAGCATATCACGAGCAAATCTAAAATTTACAGCTCAATATTTTAACGCACTCACCAACCATAACATCTACTTCTAAGTCATGCAAACATAATCACAACTTTTTAAACCTAAATCTAAATAGATTTCTAAATCTTCAATCAAAGGACACGATTTCAAATTTGAAACTTTTTCTCAAGAATTGTTTTCATACCATCCAAATATTTTAACCTAAAATTTTAATATCATTACTTCCACTTAAAATTTTAATCCTTTAACATATTAAGCTCAACCTGTACGACTTAATTTAAATAATTCATACTGTCACTTTTATAATCTTAAGATCATTTCCATACCAACTTTATATCCACTCAAAGATGTTTAACTATAATCCAATAATTCATGATATCAACCTCAAAATCAACTCAATTTCTTAAATCAGTTGTATATAGGTTCTAACTATTTTCCTGCAGTATCAAATAAGATTCTATCAATCCTCCGGTGATTGCTACTTAGAAATCTCAAGGTTAAACTTTCTTTGATAATATTCCAACTTAGAAACTGCTAACCATTAAATCACACTTTCAGAAAATACCTTTATAACTTAGTTAAGGTCTCCGTGTATTCCAATTGCCAATGTAATCCTTCTAGCCATATGGTTGACCAATAAATATATAGTAGTGTAGTCATCTTTCTAACCATGTTTAAGCACAAGAGGATAGGGTGTTGGTAGAAAGAGTTCAAGCAAGATGCAAAAATCAAGAGAGGCAATGAGAGTTCGGAATGTGAAAATTAAGGAAGGTGATCAGGTATGTGGATGAGATTCTTAGACTATAATCCTATATTGCAGGCTCACATCGGTACAGTAACGTAACCGAAGTGATAAATTCGACCCGCATGGGCCACCACAAAAACATGTAACATCCCAGTCCCAAAATACGTAGGACTAGGAACGTAGACATGCCAGCTGTATTCATACGAAGTACATAGGCCTCGTATAAATACATAAGCTGTAAAATACAGTAGAACCACAACTGATCTCATCCACACAAAAAAAGAATAGAAGATCTCATATAATCAACTATAAAATTGTCATTTGGTACATGTAGTTGGGCGGAGATAAATCCACTACCAACTATGGAAAGAAATACAAGATATACAAAAGAGTGATTTTGGCGAGCGAAGCGAAGATGATCAAAGAACAATCATCCTCGAAGAAATAGTGACGATCATGGCCACGGCTAGAACACCTGCGAAAGACAAGAGCACACACCTGGAGAGATAACCAGGTCCTCAGAGGGACATAACAAGACACATAATATCATGCCATGCCATATAAACTGAATAATTATTGCTCAAATAAACAAGTCAATTGAATTATAACATGGTACAATACACACCTATTGAACTAGCTTACCATCCCCCCAACCAAACAAGGACAGAAGATGGTAAACTAATTCACGATGACGTATCTTTCCATGCCATGACCCAATATGGTATCCGGACCCCGACAAGGTTCAACACCTTCTTATCGAAGTAGTAAGCCACACCTACAACCAAACAAGGACAAGGTGTGGCAAACTAATCCGCGACAAGTTATTGTTCCAAGTCACGGTTAGATACAAGTACCCAAACCAAGAGTACTCATACCTAACGGATAAGGTAGCCTAACCGTTCTAAGTAAATGCAGTTTTAAGAACAGTTCATGGTCACATGACTACCGGGTCAAGTCAAGAAAATACCAATGCAGTACCTCAGTAGCGAGTCACAACACCATATACTATTCTTCAGTATCGAGCGAGTCTATAGCATATAGTCTACCTATCGTTCCTCAGTAGCGAGCGAGTCTACAATAGATAGGGTGGTAGTCAACTTCCAATCATGTTCTCCCCCGCCCAATGCCAACTCATAACTGCTAAGTCTTCTAGCATACAATTCTATTAGCAGTTATTTCCTAACGCACAGCTTATACGTACTGGTGGCCAGCCAATCACGCATGTCCGAGTCCTATATGTGACTCACAATAATGTGGTATAATTGTGTCAAGGCCTATGAATGCAACACACAAGGTGGTCCCTTAAATCTAGGTTTAATGTGTAAGAAAAATAATACATAGCAGGAAATATAAATGAACAGTAAGTTCTAACAGGTTATGCCATGTATCACAGTTTATGTTACATAAAGAAAATAATGAATAATGCATGAAATATGAGCTAAATAAATAAACGGCAAATGGCAAGGTGTCTTGCCTGAGGGTGGTGCGAGATGTAGCAAAATCCAACAGTCAGAATCGTCAACACGAAAGTCAAAATCCACGAGGAGCTCCGGATGCTGAAACAAACATCACGAACGAGATTGGAATAAAAGATATGCCTTGGAAATGCCTGTCCAAAAGTTAAATTCTGGAATAGGGGCAAAATCATAATTTCGGGTCAAAACGATGTCCGTCGTTGGACCCGCTTTACACCGAAATACGTGCCAGAACCTACGGTCTCTAAAGTCGTCAAACTACATGTCTATGAATTTGTTTTTCCGTGACGAACTCAACGGTATGTCCAATTTTGGATTCCGAGGAGCCGTGCACAAAATCGCTCGTTGAGTAGGATTGTGGGCCCGCTAAAATGGCGTCCTAGTCAACGGTCTCAGAATCGGATCAAACTTGGCATACAGGACCAGAAAAATATTTCGAGTCCAATGGCGTAAGTTTTGTCGCGATTTGATGAGTGTGCACAAAGTAATTGGAAATATCGAAAAAGCCCGATACGAAAAAATTTGACGGATATGGATCAAATTCGTTGCACACACGCAACCAATTTAAATTCCGTCAAAGTCGCACGTCCACAAAATCGATACGGACCTTTCGGTACTCTCAGTTTGCGATGGGGTCATCCGGTTTGTCGGGACGGACCTCGTACCGGAGATTTTAAGGTTTATAAAAACTAATTTTTTGTGATTTTTAATCTAATTAACCTGGAATTTATTGCTGAATAAATAAATCTATTTGAAGGGGATGATAAAGGGTCATGTGGGCTTTCTACACGAATTTACGAAATTAAAAACGGATTAGAATCGAGAGAGTAATCGAACGAGAAAGTTGGATACCTCGTTGATCAAAACGGTCGTTGTTGTCGCCGTTGTTGTTGGTGATGGTGTTGCCGTGGCGACCATGAAGCGGGGCTGTTGTGGCTGGGCGCGTAGGTGCTCGTCGGAAAGAGGGTGAGCGGAGAAGAGAGAAGGAAGGAGAGGAAGAAGGATTGGGTTAGGGTTCTTCTTTAGAGTCAAATACATATATATATGTGTATATATATATATAAAGGGGATGGGGGGGTTCGACCATGCTTGTTGCTGCTGCTTGTGTTATGGAATTGGGCGGCTAATGCTAGCTGCTGCTTGCTCCTTTAGTTGTGGTCGGTTCCTACAAGGTGGGGCCGACCACATATATACTTCTTCTTCTTTTTTCTCTTTATCAATTCACAATCTTTCAAATATATCTATATCTATATATGGATATGTATATCCATACATATACACCATAAATCTATATAAAAATTCAAATAACAATTTATATCATCTATCCAATTATTTAATATATTTAAATATATCTTCATATATATATAAATTCCATTCACAATAAACCAACTCAAAATAATAATAATAATATTTAAATAGAATGAACATATTTATTTAGTCACCATAAATTAACTTTAATAAAATAATAAAAATAGTCCAATGGGTGAACTTACCACACACCCTCATTTGGGTCCAAAAAACTGTACAATTTTGTAAAATATTATTTAATAATAAAAATACCAATAATCGTACAAATAATTAAATAATTAGAAATTGTACATGAAATTCTAAAATAATTTAGAAAATATTTTTACGTACATAAAATATGTTCACATGGCCACCTTGGTCGTACCACATACCTGCATGGGCTTAAATTCGGTCTGGGCCCAGTTCGGACTAGTTTGGCCCAACTAGGTCATCTAAAAATCAATATATAAAATAATATCATATTAAAATAATTTAAATGAGTGAATTCACAACTTGGTATGGTTTTCCTATATTGGACATCACTATGGCTAGGCTTCCCCCGGCATAGCTAGTACACTAGTCAAGGCACACTGCTACATCTTTCGTGCCAAAATTCATGGTAGTCTTGTGCTCCAAAACTCAACAATGGCTAAGGTCATTTCAAAAAAAAATCATAAATTGCATAAATTTATTTTTAAGTCTAATAAAATAATAAAAAATAATAATAAAATAGGGGTTTTACAGTTTCCAAACCCTCTCAACTTGTTATCCCAAGGAGGCTAGAGCTTGGACTAGCTAGGAGGAGAGCTTTGGAAGGAGGAAGAGCTTGAAGGAGGTGTCCATCCTTGGAGGTTGTGTCCACTTGTGTCCATTGGTGACATTGCATTGAAAATCCATCTCTCAATTGGTAAATTCTGAATTAACCCTTCAAATTGATTCTATTTAGTGTCATTTGTCATTTAGAACCCACCCATGAATTAGGGCTACTCATGGGAAGAAGCTTGGGCTTCATTGAATCCATTTGAAGACTTTTACATATGGTTTTGTGTCATTCTTGGAAAAATCCGAGAATGAGCACCTAGTGTTTATCATTGAATGACCTATTTAGATTTGTTAGAGTGTTGTGAGGCTAGCTACGTGTCCATAATTGGATACGGTATGACACATGGTCGATTTGGGGGGGGGGGGTTTGAGCCTCTTACACATGTTGTGTCCATGACCAAATGCACATGGCACTTGACAATAGTCTAATGACTCACTAATTATGTGTGTCTACCTATTTTAGGCTTGCCTATAAAGTTTGGTAGGATTCGAACAAGGTTTGATAGAGTATCTTGGACGTATCGTAAACTAGCCCACCAAGTGTTCGACACGTGTCCCTAAAAGAATTTTCGTGTCCGTTTTGAGCTGAGATTTTGGGTACGTGTCCTAAATAGGATATGTGGCATGGTGTCATGAGATCTCATGAAACGCACAAGTAGATTTGAGTATACATATATGAGGGTATGTGTGTCTATATAATATATATATATATATATATATATATATATATATATATATATATATATGTGTGTGTGTGTGTGTGTGTGTGTGTATGTGTGTGTGTGTGTGTGTGTGAGGACATATATATTATGAGCAAGTATATTTATAGGTGTGTGTGTCTCACTTGTGTTCATTGTAGGCATGCATATATGTGAGTGTGTATAGCAAGTGAATGTGTAGTGGTAGGACAGTGATGAACCTATGTGTTTTCCTATATATATTGTACATATATAAATATATGTATGAATGTGTGCCTAGATATATTTGCATGTATGTAGGAGTGTGTCATGTTAGACTGTGACCACTGATACATGGGTGTGAGGGAAGATTTAGGGAATGATGTGGCCTCACATGTCATGTATCAGTCCCCTGCTGTTGATAGTAGGTAATAGGCTAGTTGAGAGATAGAGCAACAACATCGGTACTGCTTTAACTGTCCCAAACAATAGCTAATGTGAGTTGAGGTGAATGAGGGCTTCCAGGTTTGTACGCATTGGGGGATTTCAAGTGTAGAAACAATAGCAAAATGCTATAAGGGCTCATGTGATCAAATGGATAGCAGGGAGTTTCATCAGATAAGGAGTTAGAGGTGGGGGAACACTCTTAACAGTCCTAATATGAGAAAATAGTAGGGAAAGGCTGGGGGTTTAGTTCATTTTGAACTGTTTAGGTGTCAACTTGGATCTTTAGACTGAGAGGACTGATCACTGATGAATTCAGTGAGTCCTTGGACCGAAGGCTAACTAAGGTGGTAGGAAAAAGATTTAGGAAAGGGTTTTGGGTACTTTGGGTGAAGCTTGTGAGACCCGTCTCACTGTATCGGTATTTTATATGGATACGTGTTTATTTGAGCCATATTTCGTATTTATCAATTTGCGTAATATTTTAAAATTTTCCTAAGTGTAGGATTTCATGACTTGGTTTAACTTGGATTTGGTTTTATTTGGTTCGGTTCCACTTTGACTTGGTTTGGTTTAGTTTGGTTCTTTATGAGATGAGGTGTATGGTTTAGATTGAGTGGAGAGGAATAAATGGTGGAGATCACTTGAGCTTGTTATATAAGCCACTTTTTCTCTCTCCCTCCTCATTCACCCTCATTCATTTCTTTTCCACCAAACCCTAGCCATTAGAGAGAGAGGCAAGTACACCATGCCGAACCTTGAACAAATTTATTACTGTTTGTTCCATCTTTTTTCTTGCATGATTCTAAGCATACTTAGAACTTGGAGATTTTGGTTTTACCGAGTGGATTGTTGTAGATCTAGCTTTGTGGTATTTTCGATTTTCATGGGTTTTGGTCTGTCAAACTTGTATATTTTCGTCAACTGATGGTTCCATGTGGTAGAGAATTTTTTTTACCCAAATTTGACCTACGGGAGTCTGGATTTGGGTTCCTATGGTTGTTTGGTGGAGCATGGAGGCCATAGTATTTTCCAAGGACATGTTCTCTGTGGGAGCCATTAATTGTACTTTTGATATTTGCAGGCCGCATGAGTAATATTTTGGCCACATGGCCGTCAAAATATTTGCTGGCCGCATGAGCATTAATCAATTGCTGGCCGCATGGCCTTTGCAAGCATTAGCTGGCATGTTTATATTATTCTTGGCCGCATAGGCCATTTGACTTTTGCATATTTTAATGCAATAGTTGCATGCAAGCATTTAAGATTGAGCCGCATGGAAAAATTATTAGTAGCCGCATGCTACTATACATTGTAGCCGCATGGGATAGCTTGCTCTTTTTTGCATGCATTAATAATTTACTAGCATACAATTGCATGCATTTTACGTAAAGAGCATGCATAAGCATTAGCTACTTAAGTAGCAGGCATGCATTAAAGTTGGCTATGGCCAACTTTAGTTGTTGTGTTATTAAATATTTAATATATATTTGCATGCATAAATAATGCATTAGTCTGCTTATGCTTTAGCAATTTAAGTTGTGGCCGCATGGCCTACAACTTGAGCCGCATGCATTGTTTGATTGCCGCATAGGCCATCAGCACACATTATTGGCCGCATGGAAAATATTAGTATTAGATTTGATTGGCCCCTAGCTTGCATGCTTTTGCATGCAAGCTCTTGCATGTTGTTCCTTAGTATTATATTTAATAGCCTGTGCAAGCACCTTGCTTACATGCTGGCCGCATATGCAACATTATTTAGCTTGCATGCTTTACATTAACACTAGTCGCATGGGTATTAAATAGTAGCCGCATGCGTGAGCATTAATTATTGACTTGCATGGAAAATTCTTGCTGGCCGCATGGCCTCTTTTACAATTTCTGCCGCATGGCCTTTGGAGAATTTTGGCCGCATGGCCCCTTCCACTTGCATGGCTTATTATATACATGTAATCATTGCTTCACGTGGATCATTAATTAAATGGTTCACATGAACTTTCCTTCTTTGCTGTATTGATTTTGGGTCCCACTTGGCTAGAATATATATAATTTTAGCCCGCATGGCCTCTGTACTTGAGTGGCCACGTGTCCTTTTCTTTGCTTAAGTGGAAGCTGGCATTTATTGCGGGTCCCACTCTCCTTGTATTTTTTGGTTGCATGAATATTTCTTGCTGGCCGCATGGCCCCCTTCAGTTATTTTCTGGCCGCATAAGCTTTGGCTGGCCGCATGGGTGGCCTCCCACCCTCTTTGGCCGCTTATATGATTCTCCCACTTTTTGGCCGTATGGGGTCCACTTTGATTGTTTAAATGTTTTATTTGCCTGAATTGTGGTCAGAATTTCTTCCCACTTCCAACATGAAAGTTGTAGAGTTTTTTCTTGGCTTCAAGAATATATATATATATATATATATATATATATATATATATATATATATATATATATATATATATATATAATATTAATTAACTGTGCAAGTTTCTTTTATTTTGATATGGAGCTCCTGATTGTACTGTACATTTTCTATTCTTGGCCTAAATTGCGACGACCCCACTTAATAGCTGCTATTTCCTTAATGAATGATATTGCTTGACACGATGGTGACCTGTCATGGTGCACTCTAACCTGTAACCAGTAACCAGAAACAAGTAACATGACATGATAGTGACCCGTGGTGGTGCACCATTGACATGATAATTCTTGATAGTGGCCCGATGTGGCGCACTATTGACATGATAAACCTGACATATATTTCTCGAAATGCTGTTACGACGGCTAACCTGACATGACCAGTATAAATAATCTGGACACCGTGGGTGATTGTGTTTGTACAAGTAAACCAATATTGTCTTGCATCATGTTTAGAATGGGGACCCCTGAGTACCACGGTCAGGGGTACTGTCACCCTCACTTTTTCCAGTTAGGGGTAAAATGGTAATTTTCCATTTTATAATATTTTTGGGAATTTTATTTCATGAATATTATTATTTAATTATTATAGGAGTCGGGTTCGAATTTTATCGCATTCCGAGTTAATTCGGGACCCCGGTAAATTTCGACTTGAGCTGTAATTAGCCTGTTAGCTAACCATGGCCCACCATACTAAACTTTAGGGTTTAAGAGTTTGGACTAGTCCCCCATGAGTAATTTAGTTTAATTATGATTTTTATTTATTTTTAGCAACTTCCTAAACCTAATTTGGAATTTATTTAATATTAGGCTTAGGGAGGGGCAAACTTATAATTACAAGTGCCCCTACCTTTGACCACCATGGCTGGTCATATAGGCCACCTATAGCCACCTCTTTCTTTCCTTCACCACCAAGCAACTTCTCCATCTCCATTTCTTTCTTTCTTCCAAGCTTTTCTCAAGAGAGAACCCCTTTGTTAGGTATGTTTTTAACTCTTCATTAGTTTCTCTTTTGCATTCATGTCCCACACAATAAATGGAGAGGAGCTCCTTCTCTACCATTTGCCCACAAATTTGTAGGTTTTCCCTAGAAAAATAGGTTAAGGATTTATTAGGATTTAATCTTTTGAGAGTGGTATATATATATATATATATATATATATATATATATATATATATATACATATATATATATATATACACATGTGTATTTATGTGTGTGTATTTATATATGTATTTGTGTGTGTGTAGAGGAGGGTGATTTTGTGTCATGGGGATGGTGGTGTTGGGAGAGTGATGTGTGTGTGTTGTGTTGTGTGAGGATGTGTGTGTGTGTGTGTGTTTATATATATATATATATATATATATATATATATATATATATATATATATATATATATATATAGTTATGTGAGTGTGTATATATATAGATATGAGTGTATTTATATATATACATGGATGTGTGTATATGGATGTGTGTATATGGATGTGTGTGTGTGTTATCTATATATTTAGATGGGATGGATAGATATCTAGATAGATTTTAGATAGATATCTAGTTATATATATATAGATAGATATATATATATATATATATAGAGATATATATATAGATATATATATATATGAAGTGTATATATATAGGGAGATAGAAGAGAAGAAGAAGAAGAAGAATAAGACCAGCAACAACAGCAGCAGCAGCAGCCAAAGCTGCTGCCAGGACTGAACAGCCCCCCCCCCCCCCCCACCTTGGTTTAAGGCCTATAAACCCCCCCCCCCCTTTTCACCTAGTATATGTATATATATATAGATATATATATATGTATTATATATGGTTGGAATCGTAGAGAAGAGTAGAAGAAGATTATGGAATGAGAAGTTAGAAAAGGATTTGAGGTTGGGAGGAAAGATTGAAAGAAGTTGAAAGAATAGGAAAAAGGCTAGAATAGAAAAAGGAGAAAAACCGAGTTAGAGGGCGAAACGGAGCTCGGAGTATCTGATTGAGTTAAAACTTGGCGTGGGGCATGAATAAGTGATTTAGATTTTGCGGGTAGGCTTCCGGATGGAATTCGGGGTTGTAGGGCGCCCGTATCGCGCCGTATCGGTACGTATCTTGAAATATTCAAGATTTTGACAACGGGCCGTATCATGGACCGAATGTCCACGTTACCTAGATATTTTGGTAGATATTATATGTATAGGCTAGTATCATACTACCATAGGGAGATCGGGTCAAAATATCAAGCGTAGGTAGGCTAACTGGATAGTTGCCGAAGCTAGAATTTTACCCTTTTTAAGGGTAAAATAGGATATTGGCCTACGGCCAAGATATGAGTTTCGAAGTCCAAGATGGACTTGGATATGGGTTATAGAGGTTGGTAATAGTTAGAAATAGTCGCCTAGACCTAGTCTTGGCCCCGGTTGACCACGGTTGACTTTTTGGACCGAAAGTCAACTATGGGTCAACGCTTTACCCAAATTAGTCCCGATTTCCATTAGACTTGTGTAGTTGACCAAAAGTCAAATATTAGTCACCATTGACCTAGGGTTGACCATGGTTGACCAGAGTTGACCAGAGTTGACCAGTTGACCAAAAGTCAACTGTAGGCCAACTCTTGATCCCGTTTGACTTTCTTCGACTTGATTTGACCCGTGATGACTGGTATGACCTAGGATTGACTTGGTTAGGCTTAGATTGACTTGATATAACTTGATTTGACCTAGATTGACTTGACAGGACTTAGTGTGACTCAGTGAGACCTAGTTTGACCTAGATTGCATATCATTCATTGTAAATCATTCCTAAACTTGTTTAAACCTAAATTAACTTACAGTATCTCATATTTAGGTCTTCTGATACCGCTCTGAGCATTGATATACCATACAGCTCAGGACAGCAGGTGAGTACATTCACTGATAGTTTTCATTGTCTTGATATCTGCTATATCCGATTCAGTTGTAGTGTCTTACTTGATTCCTGACACGATGGTTCACGGACTAGTATATGTCGGATCCTGTCATGAGATGTTGTTCCTGGGTTACTTGGTATATTGGTACATGACTCGACTTGTTACTTGTACTTGTATAGACATGGACTTGGAAGTGGGCTGATCACCTGCTTTTGAATCCCGTGTCATGACGTGTTATGTCCGGATCCTTTATACTATTCAGGGATGGGGAATTATTAGTGGTTGTGTGATCAAATTCCCACATTGTTCTACTGTATACATTGTTCATAGCTATACCCTCGCCTCACGACGGGTAAAGCCTGACCCTACATTGTTCATAGCTTTCCATGGTGACCGGCCTTACCGTTCTATTGTACTCATTGTTCATAGCCGGTCGGATGGAAGGCCTGATCATGTTTCCCAAGCCGATCACATAACGCTCTAATAATTCAAATCACATTTTATATTTACTTTATCTTATCGTATCCTGCTCTGTTCTACATTCAGTATTTTCTCACCATGCCATGATATACAGTTACTCACATGCTCTACTTGCCTTTACATTGTACCTTGATTGGAGACTAAGTTCTGCTCGGGAGAAGAGTTACAATCCCGGTCCTTGTTTGGTTTAAGGGTTGTAACTCGGCTTCCGAACGGTTCCCAAGTTTTCATATATCTTTGTCTTGTAGTTCATTATACTGTCTCTTATAGAATTTGTCAATTCACATGGAACTGCTGTTAGTGTTTGTACTTGCTCATTTTCCTGACAGGATACCGTTATGATATATTACAGATGATTCCGAGGCGGACTGCTCGACCTATTATGGGCTCGAGTCAGATGGAGTAGCCTTAGATCGTGGCCTTATAGTAGAGCCACTAGATTTTGTACTTCCAGAGTAGTGTAGGTTAGCTAGGTTTGTCTGGACTGCGATCCAGCTAGCTTATCAGACTGTAGTTCTATATTCTATTTTGATACCCTGTGATGTATATATTTGGGCTTGTATTGGACTCTGCACTTATTTACTCTTTCATCTATCATATGTCTTTCCTCTGAGCTATCTACCTTAGTTTATTCTGTGATTGAGACTGTATTGTTATGTCACCTCCATTCGGAGAGTATATACTGTACAGGTACATTTTAACTGTTAGTCGTAGGCATTTACAGACCCTATATACAGCGTTCTACCGCCGATACTGCGGCGTAGGCTGGACGTAACCACGTGCTCGTGCCCCTCTTCAGGGTACGGGTCGTGACACGTTTTTGTGGTGGCCCACGCAGGTCCGGTGTCGCAATTAGTGTGATCTCGTAATGGTGCTCGACTTAGAGTACTAATTACGAGCCTGCGATTAGGACGTAGGACCAAAGATATGATAGGAGTTTCTCAATCACACCTAGGAAATTTCCGATCTTTTGATTATCATGATTACTCCCCTTGTATTAATTAACTGTCCTTCTTTGATAATATCTTCTCATGTGCCATATTGATCTCCTTGTTTCAATTCGTCTCCAGGATGACGAAGACGCACCCGCAGGCCACTAGATCGAGTAGCTTGCACGAGAGATCTGACCCGGTCGAGGAGGAGGTTCATGAGACTGCCCTCCAGTGATTCTACTATTCCGGAGACCCCGGCAGTTGCATAGGGAGGTCTACCACCTCCACCCCAGAGGGTTACGGCCGTTCTTCCAGAGATACAGCCGCCACCACCACCGATACCGACGGATACACATCACATGTTCCTTCTCCTTCAGCAGATGATGGAGACGCAGCGGGCCCAGACAGAGGCATCACAGCGCCAGTCGGAGGCGTCACAACGACAGATCGAGATGCTGAGGCAGAGTATGGAGAACTCGCATCAGCTTGCCCTAGCAGCAGTAGAGAGAGTGGCACCGGGTACGGTGCAGGGCCCTACTGGCCAGCAGCCGTACCAGCAGCAGTCCAGGCCGAAGACAGTATTGGACTTCAGGAAGATGAGCTCTAGGGACTTCACAGGCACGGAGGGCATCCTCTATGCAGACGACTGGCTAGAGGATGTACAGCGGAGCATGGAGCTGGCAGAGCTTCCTAGAGCTCTTTGGGTTTCGGTCGCAGCCAGCCGATTCTTCGACATTGTGCTGACATGGTACCGCATGGATCCTCGTGCATCGGTAAGAGGGCTGACTTGGGAGAACTTCCGGAGGCTCTTCAAGGAGAAGTTCTTCCCGGACGTGGTTCTTACAGCATTGGAGGGCCAGTTCGTGGGTCTAGTTCAGGGGAACTCGTCGGTGGACGAGTATGCAGCTGAGTTCTTCCGCCTTAGCAGGTTTGCTCCCGATATGATCCAGGATGAGGGGCAGAAGGCTCGTAAGTTCCGCAGGGGACTTATTCATGCGGTGCGCACCCGCACCTCAGGTCGCCGTGATGCGACGTTCGATCAGATATTGATGGACGCGCAGATCGCAGAGGAGGACTTCGGCCTCAAGCCGAAGAGGAGCGGAGATACTATGGGGGCGAGTTCTAATGCGGGACCGGCCAAGCGCCCCCACATTCAGCAGCAGCAGCAGAGGCCGTTTCAGCAGCAGCCTCTGTTGCAGATTCAGCAGGCACCAGCGCGTGCCCAGCAGCACCAGGGACAGGGCCAGAGGTAGGCCATCCAGTGTGCCTTCTGCAAGAAGATGGGGCACACCCGAGAGGATTGTAGGATGAAATAGGGAGTTTGTTTATTCTGTGGAGCTCCAGACCACCAGGTGAAGAACTGTGCTGCCCGTGCAGCCAGACAGGCAGGCCAGGACGGAGTACAGCAGGCTAGAGGAGGCCAGCAAGGGCGTGCTTTCGCCATGACAGTTGAGCCCACTCAGGCAGTAGCAGAGCAGATAGCAGGTTCCAATCTTTCGATCTCCTTTCCGCATTTGCCTTCTTATAAACTGCCTTGAAATTCGATTCTATCTGTTCTTTGATCGTTGGATAAAAATTGTTCTTGTGATGTGATTTCCTTCTGAGATAAGTCGTATGGGCTAGGTCGCCTCGATTATGAGATTTTAGAATACTCTAGGGTCATGCTAACAGGCATAGTGAGGACATATAGTCGGATTATGGTCGTATTTCTTGGGTGTGGAAATTTAAGGTTTTCGCTGCCAAGCTAGCGACAATGCGAAAATTTTAAATACCATAATTCTAGAGGTATGTACCTTAGTCGAGGACTCTGTGAGTATCGTAGCCTTGCTCACTGGCATGACGGAGATTCTGAGTATCATGATGATTGGACTGACGCATACGATTATCGAACTGCATAATTTTTCTGTGTTTACTTTGTTTTAATTTTTGGAGGATGAATTCTTTTAAGGTGGATAGACTTATAGCACCCAGTTTCTATTTGAGAGTAATTTTAAATTTTATAATTTTAGTCATTTATTTCATGCTTGATTTTTGAGATTTTAATCATTTAAATTTTAAGCCATGACTTGTGATTTTGATAATTTACGATTGTTTGGTTTCAATTTCGAGGACGAAATTTTTTTAAGGTGGATAGACTTGTCACCCTCACTTTTTCCAGTTAGGGGTAAAATGGTAATTTTCTATTTTATAATATTTTTGGGAATTTTATTTCATGAATATTATTATTTAATTATTATAGGAGTCGGGTTCGAATTTCATCGCATTCCGAGTTAATTCGGGACCCCGGTGAATTTCGACTTGAGCTGTAATTAGCCTGTTAGCTAACCATGGCCCACCACACTAAACTTTAGGGTTTAAGAGTTTGGACTAGTCCCCCATGAGTAATTTAGTTTAATTATGATTTTTATTTATTTTTAGCAACTTCCTAAACCTAATTTGGAATTTATTTAATATTAGGCTTAGGGAGGGGCAAACTTGTAATTACAAGTGCCCCTACCTTTGACCACCATGGCTGGTCATATAGGCCACCTATAGCCCCCTCTTTCTTTCCTTCACCACCAAGCAACTTCTCAATCTCCATTTCTTTCTTTCTTCCAAGCTTTTCTCAAGAGAGAACCCCTTTGTTAGGTATGTTTTTAACTCTTCATTAGTTTCTCTTTTGCATTCATGTCCCACACAATAAATGGAGAGGAGCTCCTTCTCTACCATTTGCCCACAAATTTGTAGATTTTCCCTAGAAAAATAGGTTAAGGATTTATTAGGATTTAATCTTTTGAGAGTGGTATATATATATATATATATATACATATATATATATATACACATGTGTATTTATGTGTGTGTATTTATATATGTATTTGTGTGTGTGTAGAGGAGGGTAATTTTGTGTCATGGGGATGGTGGTGTTGGGAGAGTGATGTGTGTGTGTTGTGTTGTGTGAGGATGTGTGTGTGTTTATATATATATATATATATATATATATATATATATATATATATATATATATATATATATATATATATATATATATATATATATAGTTATGTGAGTGTGTATATATAGATATGAGTGTATTTATATATATACATGGATGTGTGTATATGGATGTGTGTATATGGATGTGTGTGTGTTATCTATATATTTAGATGGGATGGATAGATATCTAGATAGATTTTAGATAGATATCTAGTTATATATATATATATAGATAGATATATATAGAGAGAGAGATATATATATATAGATATATATATATATATATATATATATATGAAGTGTATATATATAGGGAGATAGAAGAGAAGAAGAAGAAGAAGAATAAGACCAGCAACAACAGCAGCAGCAGCAGCCAAAGCTGCTGCCAGGACTGAACAGCCCCCCCCCCCCCCCCCCCCCACCTTGGTTTAAGGCCTATAAACCCCCCCTTTTCACCTAGTATATGTATATATATATAGATATATATATATATGTATTATATATGGTTGGAATCGTAGAGAAGAGTAGAAGAAGATTATGGAATGAGAAGTTAGAAAAGGATTTGAGGTTGGGAGGAAAGATTGAAAGAAGTTGGAAGAATAGGAAAAAGGCTAGAATAGAAAAAGGGGAAAAACCGAGTTAGAGGGCGAAACGGAGCTCGGAGTATCCGATTGAGTTGAAACTTGGCGTGGGGTATGAATACGTAATTTAGATTTTGCGGGTAGGCTTCTGGATGGAATTCGGGGTTGTAGGGCGCCCGTATCGCGCCGTATCGGTGCGTATCTTGAAATATTCAAGATTTTGACAACGGGCCGTATCATGGACCGAATGTCCACGTTACCTAGATATTTTTGTAGATATTATATGTATAGGCTAGTATCATACTATCCTAGGGAGATCGGGTTAAAATATCAAGCGTAGGTAGGCTAACTGGATAGTTGCCGAAGCTAGAATTTTACCCTTTTTAAGGGTAAAATATGATATTGGCCTACGGCCAAGATATGAGTTTCGAAGTCCAAGATGGACTTGGATATGGATTATAGAGGTTGGTAATAGTTAGAAATAGTCGCCTAGACCTAGTCTTGGCCCCGGTTGACCACGGTTGACTTTTTGGACCGAAAGTCAACTATGGGTCAACGCTTTACCCAAATTAGTCCCGATTTCCATTAGACTTGTGTAGTTGACCAAAAGTCAAATATTAGTCACCATTGACCTAGGGTTGACCATGGTTGACCAAAGTTGACCAGAGTTGACCAGTTGACCAAAAGTCAACTGTAGGCCAACTCTTGATCCCGTTTGACTTTCTTCGACTTGATTTGACCCGTGATGACTGGTATGACCTAGGATTGACTTGGTTAGGCTTAGATTGACTTGATATAACTTGATTTGACCTAGATTGACTTGACAGGACTTAGTGTGACTCAGTGAGACCTAGTTTGACCTAGATTGCATATCATTCATTGTAAATCATTCCTAAACTTGTTTAAACCTAAATTAACTTACAGTATCTCATATTTAGGTCTTCTGATACCGCTCTGAGCATTGATATACCATACAGCTCAGGACAGCAGGTGAGTACATTCACTGATAGTTTTCATTGTCTTGATATCTGCTATATCCGATTCAGTTGTAGTGTCTTACTTGATTCCTGACACGATGGTTCACGGACTAGTATATGTCGGATCCTGTCATGAGATGTTGTTTCCGGGTTACTTGGTATATTGGTACATGACTCGACTTATTACTTGTACTTGTATAGACATGGACTTGGGAGTGGGCTGATCACCTGCTTTTGAATCCCGTGTCATGACGTGTTATGTCCGGATCCTTTATACTATTCGGGGATGGGGAATTATTAGTGGTTGTGTGATCAAATTTCCATATTGTTCTACTGTATACATTGTTCATAGCTATACCCTCGCCTCACGACGGGTAAAGCCTGACCCTACATTGTTCATAGCTTTCCATGGTGACCGGCCTTACCATTCTATTGTACTCATTGTTCATAGCCGGTCGGATGGAAGGCCTGATCATGTTTCCCAAGCCGATCACATAACGCTCTAATAATTCAAATCATATTTTATATTTACTTTATCTTATCGTATATCCTGCTCTGTTCTACATTCAGTATTTTCTCACCATGCCATGATATACAGTTACTCACATGCTCTACTTGCCTTTACATTGTACCTTGATTGAAGACTAAGTTCTGCTCGAGAGAAGAGTTACAATCCCGGTCCTTGTTTGGTTTAAGGGTTGTAACTCGGCTTCCGAACGGTTCCCAAGTTTTCATATATCTTTGTCTTGTAGTTCATTATACTGTCTCTTATAGAATTTGTCAATTCACATGGAACTGCTGTTTGTGTTTGTACAGATGATTCCGAGGCGGACTACTCGACCTATTATGGGCTCGAGTCAGATGGAGTAGCCTTAGATCGTGGCCTTATAGTAGAGCCACTAGATTTTGTACTTCCAGAGTAGTGTAGGTTAGCTAGGTTTGTCTGGACTGCGATCCAGCTAGCTTATCAGACTGTAGTTCTATATTCTATTTTGATACCCTGTGATGTATATATCTGGGCTTGTATTGGACTCTGCACTTATTTACTCTTTCATCTATCATATGTCTTTCCTCTGAGCTATCTACCTTAGTTTATTCTGTGATTGAGACTGTATTGTTATGTCACCTCCATTCGGAGAGTATATACTGTACAGGTACATTTTAACTGTTAGTCGTAGGCATTTACAGACCTTATATACAGCGTTCTACCGCCGATACTGCGGCGTAGGCTGGACGTAACCACGTGCTCGTACCCCTCTTCAGGGTGCGGGTCGTGATAGGTACCTACTGTAAGTGGCTAAGGCTAATAACTAGAATAATACAGTAGTTCATGAAGAGACTTTTCCAGTTACCTGTTGCCCCTTTGGTCCCGGCCTTATATATATATACATGGGATTTGTTGCTATCCGTCGAGATGAGCACACTTCTAGCCCACCGTCGAGTGTGGTACCTTAGGACACATATATCTTACTACAGTGTGTCTGCTATATCATGCTATCTTTTCCTTTTCTTTGCTGGGATCACTCAGGTAGCAGCAGGCGGGTAACTAGACTTGGAAATCTCTTTGCATCTTGCTAGTAACTAGGCCTGTGATAACCCTAGTTAGTTAAAGTATCAAGCCGTACTTATTGCTTGGCCGTGAAATGTTGGATGGAGTTCAATCTGTCTAGTCTTATCTTGATCTTGTACATGATTGTTACAAGTCCTGATTTCTTATTTTATCTTGCCGATAAATGGTGGAAGAAACCAAGTTCTGTTCAGGCGAAGGGTTACAACCCCGATCCTTGTTTGGTTTACAGGTTGTAACCTGGTTATCTGAAAAGTCCCATGGTTATCCCATCATATATTACCTTCCCAGGATAACGGTTGCAAGGACTGTCACTCGAATGTATTATACTCTGTATTGGGAGAGACCAAGTTCTGTTCAGGCGAAGGGTTACAATCCCGGTCCTTGTTTGGTTTAAAGGTTGTAACCTGGCTTCCGGAACAGTACCTTCGTCCTCTCTTCGTATATTGCCTAGTTCTATTTATTTAACATGTTCTCCAGTTTACCTTATGTCTAATGATGATTTACTTACTGTCTTCCTATGTCGGGATAAGTGCATTAGTACTGCACGAATCTCGATCCTCCTTTACTTACTGCTTTCTTTCCCCGTTGATTGCCTATAATTGCTGGTTTTAAGTTCATAGTTCGGCCTCCTTTATGGTACTTGTTATTTGGGGTCTGACCCCACTGGTTTTGTATGGCCAGGTTCTGATAGAAGAGCCCGAAGGATCTACCGCACCATCTACTCGACGGTGACCAGCCGGAGCACCAGAGTGCCTTAGTGGGTTTCTTCTTCATTCTTCTACTGATATGTAAATTCTTCTCTTGTAACGTTTAGCCCCGAGCACGTGTTTAACTCGTGTTTTGGTATTTTCTTTGATATTGTAGCCTACGGGCATAAACATAATATGCGTATTCTAGACTATAGCTAGTCCTTATCATGTACGACAAATACTCTAGCTAGTCATCAGTTCTGTGGTACTGGCCTCATGATCATTCATGTATATATGGTTCGGGACGCCTTACTGTTGTATGTATGATGATCGTACTCTTTGCTCTTGTATAATTGCCTGTGATTGAGATACCTAGGACTGTTAAACCATAGGATTGACTGATGGCTTGTAGAGTAACCCCCATGTCTTGACAGCTTATACGTGATTTCAGAGTATTAACGTACTTTGGGATTGCATAGCTGGCTATGTCTCCCCCCGCTCTCCGGTATTCTGGTTCTGGGGCGTGACATGGTTTTAGTGGTGGCCCATGCAGGTCTCAATTTTCAGATTTATGGGGGTTACCATGTTTAGATATCTCAATCATGATTATCCTTATTGATCTCTTTCGGATTATTCTCTACCTCTGATACTTGACTTGATATCTGTTTTGATCCTTGATCATTCCTGTTCCCATGATTTGATCTTGTGTCCTTCAACTTTCAAGGACACTGTTCTTGATCCTTCTGATCATCTTGTTCGTGTTTTGCCGAGGGCAGCTCAACATTCTTCAGCAGGCCAGTTATGGAGGTTCAGTCTCAGCATGAAGGCAGAGATGTCAGTCCATCCCGATCAGCCAGTCGCTTCTGTCTTCGTATCTTGAGACAGGTGATAAAGTTCATGCATCTGTTTCAACTACGATGACACGTCCTGGGTAGAGTCATGTCTTGAACTAAGTCATTGGTACCGACTTACCTTGAGACTTGACTTTTATCTATTTTTGGGAGTCAGCTTAGGCCAGCGAGGACGTTGGTTTCTACACAACTGTCTCAGGAGTCATATTGATCCATATGCCTCCAGCCCTTCTTGATCATGATTATATTTGTTCTTGTGTATTTATTTACCGCTTACGCATTTAATTACATTACTGATTATTTTACTTTACTTATATGCTGTGCTTGATTTATTGAGATTGTTGAGTTTCCTGGAGCTTTTGTTTTGTTATCTTACTCGACTAGTCTCAGGAAATTTCGAGGACGAAATTTTTCTAAGGTGTGGAGAGTTGTGAGACCTATCTCACTGTATCGGTATTTTATATGGACACGTGTTTATTTAAGCCGTATTTTGTATTTATCAATTTGCGTGATATTTTAAAATTTTCCTAAGTGTAGGATTTCATGACTTGGTTTAACTTGGATTTGGTTTTATTTGGTTCGGTTCCACTTTGACTTGGTTTGGTTTAGTTTGGTTTTTTATGAGATGAGGTGTATGGTTTAGATTGAGTGGAGAGGAATGAATGGTGGAGATCACTTGAGCTTGTTATATAAGCCACTTTTTCTCTCTCCCTCCTCATTCACCCTCATTCATTTCTTTTCCACCAAACCCTAGCCATTAGAGAGAGAGGCAAGTACACCTTGCCGAACCTTGAACAAATTTATTTCTGTTTGTTCCATCTTTTTCCTTGCATGATTCTAAGCATACTTAGAACTTGGAGTTTTCGGTTTTACCGAGTGGATTGTTGTAGATCTAGCTTTGTGGTATTTTCGGTTTTCATGGGTTTTGGTCTGTCAAACTTGTATATTTTTGTCAACTGATGGTTCAATGTGGTAGAGAATTTCTTTTTACCCAAATTTGACCTACGGGAGTCTGGATTTGGGTTCCTATGGTTGTTTGGTGGAGCATGGAGGCCATGGTATTTTCCAAGGACATGTTCTCTGTGGGAGCCATTAATTGTACTTTTGATATTTGTAGGTCGCATGAGTAAATATTTTGGCCACATGGCCGTCAAAATATTTGCTGGCCGTATGAGCATTAATCAATTGCTGGCCGCATGGCCTTTGCAAGCATTAGCTGGCATGTTTATATTATTCTTGGCCGCATAGGCCATTTGACTTTTGCATATTTTAATGCAATAGTTGCATGCAAGCATTTGAGATTGAGCCGCATGGAAAAATTATTAGTAGCCGCATGCTACTATACATTGTAGCCGCATGGGATAGCTTGCTCTTTTTTGCATGCATTAATAATTTACTAGCATACAATTGCATGCATTTTACGTAAAGAGCATGCATAAGCATTAGCTACTTAAGTAGCATGCATGCATTAAAGTTGGCTATGGCCAACTTTAGTTGTTGTGTTATTAAATATTTAATATATATTTTGCATGCATAAATAATGCATTAGTCTGCTTATGCTTTAGCAATTTAAGTTGTGGCCGCATGGCCTACAACTTGAGCCGCATGCATTATTTGATTGCCGCATAGGCCATCAACACACATTATTGGCCGCATGGAAAATATTAGTATTATATTTGATTGGCCCCTAGCTTGCATGCTTTTGCATGCAAGCTATTGCATGTTGTTCCTTAGTATTATATTTAATAGCCTGTGCAAGCACCTTGCTTACATGCTGGCCGCATATGCAACATTATTTAGCTTGCATGCTTTACATTAACACTAGCCGCATGGGTATTAAATAGTAGCCGCATGCGTGAGCATTAATTATTGACTTGCATGGAAAATTCTTGCTGGCCGCATGGCCTCTTTTACAATTTCTGCCGCATGGCCTTTGGAGAATTTTGGCCGCATGGCCCCTTCCACTTGCATGGCTTATTATATACATGTAATCATTGCTTCACGTGGATCATTAATTAAATGGTTCACATGAACTTTCCTTCTTTGCTGTATTGATTTTGGGCCCCACTTGGCTAGAATATATATAATTTTAGCCCACATGGCCTCTGTACTTGAGTGGCCACGTGTCCTTTTCTTTGCTTAAGTGGAAGCTGACATTTATTGCGGGTCCCACTCTCCTTGTCTTTTCTGGTTGCATGAATATTTCTTGCTGGCCGTATATCCCCCTTCAGTTATTTTCTGGCCGCATAAGCTTTGGCTGGCCGCATGGGTGGCCTCCCACCCTCTTTGGCCGCTTATATGATTCTCCCACTTTTTGGCTGCATGGGGTCCACTTTGATTGTTTAAATGTTTTATTTGCCTGAATTGTGGTCAGAATTTCTTCCCACTCCCAACATGAAAGTTGTAGAGTTTTTTCTTGGCTTTAAGAATATATATATATATAATATTAATTAACTGTGCAAGTTTCTTTTATTTTGATATGGAGCTCCTGATTGTACTGTACATTTTCTATTCTTGGCCTAAATTGCGACGACCCCACTTAATAGCTTGCTATTTCCTTAATGAATGATATTGCTTGACACGATGGTGACCTGTCATGGTGCACTCTAACCTGTAACCAGTAACCAGAAACAAGTATTATGACATGATAGTGACCCGTGGTGGTGCACCCTTGACATGATAATTCTTGATAGTGGCCCGATGTGGCGCACTCTTGACATGATAAACCTGACATATATTTCTCGAAATGTTGTTACGACGGCTAACCTGACATGACCAGTATAAATAACCTAGACACCGTGGGTGATTGTGTTTGTACAAGTAAACCAATATTGTCTTGCATCATGTCTAGGATGGGGACCCCTGAGTACCACGGTCAGGGGTACCTACTGTAAATGGCTAAGGCTAATAACTAGAATAATACAGTAGTTCATGAAGAGACTTTCCCAGTTACCTGTTGCCCCTTTGGTCCAGGCCTTATATATATATATATATATATACATGGGATTTGTTGCTATCCGTCGAGATGAGCGCACTTCCAGCCCACCGTCGAGTGTGGTACCTTAGGACACATGTATCTTACTACAGTGTGTCTGCTATATCATGCTATCTTTTCCTTTTCGTTGCTGGGATCACTCAGGTAGCAGCAGGCGGGTAACTGGACTTAGAAATCTCTTTGCATCTTGCTAGTAACTAGGCTTGTGTCACGCCCCGCTCCCGTAGGAGCGATCGTCCTCGCTAAGGCGTGATGCCGCACGAGCCTAGATTGCGCTCGTACAAGGCAGTTTCATAACGGCCGATTACATCGGCGGCGACGGGGTCGTCGCACAGAAGTCCTAAGCAGAAATATTGAAACATGCAGCGGAATTTAAGAACAAGTACACATGAACACAAGTCATTCAAAAGAAGCTCTTTATTGATATTGAATACAAGATTACATTTGTGGGCGTAAGGCCAAATTACAAGTCTCTCGTGCTCACTTTTCTCTCGATTACAAGTCACTCTGCTCTTTCTCATCTCTCGATTACAATGCTTGAGCCAGCGGAAGCTTCGGAAGACGATGTCCATACATTATGTCCTGTATAAGTCTTCAGTCCACGCGGCCGCACTTTTCGAATCGCCAAGGAACTCCGTACCTCGACGCATCCAAGCGAGCTCCACGCCATGAGCTTCTACCTGTGCCTGCATATGAAATACTGTGTGGGTGTCAGTACTCAACTGTACTGGTGGAGTGAGCTCCTCGCCCACCCATACAAAACCAACACGTTTCATTTGACTTTGTGCAACATAAACCCTTTTACAATTGTCTTTCTATTCTTGCCTTAGGATCAGTTTTAGGACCGACGCCTTTGCAAACTTGTGTCTAAGGACCATCCCGTGCTTGCACAACGACGTTAACTCATACTTTTGCCTTAGACCCTTCTCGTGCCAATAACGTTAACCTATCAAGTCGTGTTTGCCTTACGGCCATAATCAGAGATGCAACTACACGAAAGACTTCATTTCCTTGCCTCTAGACCTTTCTCGTGCTTGCATTGTCGACGTATCGACTTATACTTGTCTTTTGTGCCAAACTCTGGGACGTAACGACTCGGTCGTGCCATAACTCGATTCGTGCTTCAATATTTCCGAGGCAGCGCCTCCTCACTTACTCTCGCCTACACTTGTATTGTAACAAGGCGGCCGTGCCTCATATTTCGAGGTCGTGCCCAGCAACTCAATGTAACTTCACACAACTTGTCCTACGGCCCTTCTCGACTTAACTCACAACAGTTCATGCCTAACACATGCAACTCTATGCCAACGACTTAACACTCGATGCCACATCTCGTGTCGAAGCACGCCGCCTTCGTTGTAGCCAAATTTTAGGCCCAAACATTGTGTCTTCTAACTGCATACACATTCAACCCAATCCAAAGGCACACACGCGGATTGTCGCTCGTACCGACACATCTATATGAATGGTCACTGGCATTAACTAGCCATCGTGGACATAGCCTGGCATTCGAGACCCTTGCACCGCCGGTTGTGATCCTCGATGCAAGTTCCCGACCTACCGGTTGCCTATTACCCAGCTCGGCTATAACCTGTTTCTTCCTAGGCCGAGTCGGTGCCCATGGCCCAGGGCTGCCGCTCGAAGAAACCATCACCCTTGTCGACAAGTTGTCCATGACCACGCGCCTACGCTAACTTCTAGACTTAACGTAATGCATGGTGTAACACCCAGTTTTCCAGATGAGGGTATTTTTAAAATTTTGTAATTATAATTATTATTTATTGATATTTATTTTACATGGTGATTTTTGGTGATTTTCAATTATTTTTAAACTATTTAAAAACTGGTTTAAGTCATGACTTGTGATTTTGATGTGCTGCTAGTGAAACCTGAGAGACTGCATGACCTAGAGCCTAACCACGTCATTAGGATGATTTAATTATTTTTTTAGCCTAGGAGTATTTGGTCATTTGACTTATTTGAATTATTTGGTGAATTGTTGAATTGGTGAATTTCTGGTTGACTTGACTTGTTGAGACCTAGTGAGCTAGCCTAGAAGCTAACCCTAGCCATGGTGACCCTAGTCTAACTTAGGTTAACCTACATTTAGTCATTAGAAACTAATTTTAGAATGAGGGGACTTGGTTTAGTGGATTTAAGTCATGGTTCATGGTTTCATGAAATGACTTATGGCTAAATGATTTATTTTGATCATGACTTGGCCCATGGCCCATAACTAGAAGCCCTAACCCTAACCAAACCCTAAATGACCAGCCATAGGGATCCCCACCCTATATAAACACTTATTCTCTAGGGCTTGCCTCCTTCTTTCATTCATTTCAACATTGGAGAAGGAAAGGTATTGTCCCTCTTGCAAAAATCCCCATAAATCCATTTTAATTCCTTTTTGATCCTAGTTTCTTGCATTAGAACCTAACACTCTCCTATTTTCTGATTTCTGAGTTTTATCCCAGCTTTGGGACAATTTGGAGCATTTGGCACCAAGAGGAAGAATCCCCCATTTGGAGCTTTTTCATACTTTTTGCACCTATAGGTAAAACTCTCCAAATTGATTCAAACTTCAGTTTTCTTTGTATGTAGGGCTAGATCTAGGAGTCACCTAGGTGTCCCTGAAATTTGGGTGATTTTCGTGTCCGTTTGGTGTCCGTATCGGACACGTGTCGTAGTGTAGTGTAGGTGTTTGTTGAAATGCCTCTAAGGAATTTATTTTCAATTTTTGTAAATGTAATTAAATGAATTTATAGATCTTAATATGTATATTAATCTTTGTGAAGACTGATGTGGATTTCGTGTCGATTTCGTGTCGAAATTGGGTGCGGACACGCTGCACGACACGATTGTGCGCTGTCCTGCTACCCGTGTCCTATTTCTCACTGGACACAGCGTTTCGACACGCAAAACTTGGCATGGAGGTTGGGGCAGTGACTGAGAAGACACTCCCCAAGTTTCACGATACCTCGTTTCGTGTCGGATACGAAATCGAGGCCACACGGGTTTTGCACTGGGCTAAACACGCTATTTTGTGGGTTCTGACACGAGCTTCGTGTCCATCATGGACACGTCGTGGTGACGAGTCAGGGACACGAACATATAGCCCTACTATGGGCGAACCCACATGCACGAGCACGAGGCACGTGTCGCCTTGTGTCGAGAGCACGAGGGCTCGACACGGCTGCACGAGGCCATGATTTTACTGTTTTCCTGACACAGTTATTTAGTTAGCTTTGACACGAATGTGTCCACTTCGTGGACACATGTAGGCTTGTGGGGACACGTGCACATGTGTCTGATGTGTACCAGCCATTTAATTGATGTTTTAACATGTTTTTGATTTCGAATTTCTTATTTACCATTCTTTTTCTGATATTGGACTGAAAGGTTAAATCCTGAATTGATTCATTGTTTAAATCGATTTGTGATGTTTTAAACTGATTTATCCTTGTTTAAATCCTATGTTTGAAATCCTACACTTGTGTATTACCATTCAATGTTGATTGTTGGCTGATGTTAGGCTTTTTGGATTTGGAGTAGGTTTGAATGTTGAACTGTCATCTGAAATTGTTTTCCTGAGTTTGTGCTACTGAATTGATGAGAAGCACTCACACACATTAATTCCTGATGACACTCCTAGACACAATATCACATGTGGATTGAACCTATTAACTGTTGTTCTAATTCGATCTGCCTTAATCATTCATATCATGTATATTGTTAAATAGGTTAAAATGTTTGTAAATAACTGAGAATAGGGATGAACTGCTTACATGAAACCTGAGATTTTTAATCTTCAAATGAAAACATATAAAAAAAAACTGAGTTTTAGTGTAGGTTAATGCTTGTTTCCTTTTTCCCCTTTTAACTGAGATCCTGAGATGTTAATTAACCTTGATACTAGTTAGATTTTAACTTAAATTATCAACTAACATGTTAACTGATATGTTGTTCCCTATTTTCCTATTTTTATCCATTTTAATGTTTTGTGTAGATCACTGTTAAGGATTATGTGATGGGATTAATGTATTAGAAAGGAAATTCGAATGTAGTGCATGATAGGAATTTCTGAGAATGATGTGCTAAACTATGGGTTCAGTGTTGATTTTAAATGAATTGGGGTGAGTTAGTTCCCTATTTTTTTTTCCTGAGATTCAATCAGTCACACACTTGCATTGCCTATGTACCTATGTACACAAGTATGCACTCACACACCCAGTCACCTTGACACCCTATTACATTAACTGACATGTGGAGGAATTCCTGAAACACTGTTAATCTGAGATATGGTTTACAAGCTGAGCTTTAGGATTCATGATTGGTTTTTGGTTTTCCCTAAAATGTTCTGGTACAAACAAACTGATTTCTTTTCTTTTCTAACTGTCAAATACCTGAGTATGTGGCCCTGTTCTAGTTTTCCTTTAAACCTGATGAGGATGTGCTTAAATTTGTGTTTGAGTTCATTTGTAAACCTGAATGTGCACAGTCACATTGATTCCTTCTTTTGATATGCATATTGTTAGGATTACATGTTGTATATATCTAAGTTTGGTATCAAGTTGTTGTTGGTTGAGATTGGTGTTGCCTTCGAATGCATTTCTAGAACTGAATGAACTGTGAATAGGTTGATAGGTTGGGTTATTAGTATTACCTTCAGATTTCTTTATGAGAACCTTGGGTGTTCACTTATAGTTTTGTAGGTAGGTGTCAGTAGCAGTAGGCAGGGAGCTTGGGGTAGCCATGCTTGGCTTGCCCTGCCTTAGGTTACAGCTGCCTTGATTGGCTTAGCTTGTACAGACATAGGCTTGAGAGTAGTTCATGTATATTTTAGGTTTAGATATCAGGTGCATGTGTGTGGTTGTGAGTATCAGGCCTTTCCTCACTTGTCCAGTTCCTTAAGCCCTGTTTTCAGCCCACATGACCACACCATCCCAGTCCTAAACACAGCCCTACAAGCCCACTAACCTGTCCTAACATGTCCATTTTTATACCTCATTAGTTAGCCTATGGCTGTTCCCTTGATGTCCAAAACCAGTCCTTGTTCACTCCCAAATCAGCCCATGTTTGACCCATAGGTATATATATGTGTGTGAACCTATAAGCCTTGTGTGTGTGAGTTTAGAGCTTGAGTGTGTGACTAGAGTGTCTAGTGTATGTGTGGTTGTAAGGGAATGTAGTAGCATGGGGTTATGGGTTATGGGATATTAGATAGTGTAATTTCCCTATATAAATATGTAATGTGAATATATATGTGAAATAGATAACACTATTGGTATACATATTATTTGTGTATATAGATATATAGTGTTTTGGCCCATATGTGATATGACCTATGGCCTATAACCTAGGTACATAGTCTATGGTAGCCTTGTGTGGTCTTGTGTATATGAAATATACACATGTGTAGAGTCCTATAGACTAGTGTATAGTGTATACTAGCTAGATTAGACTAGTTAAACCTAGTCAGACTGAGATTGACCTAGATTAGACTTGCTAGACCTAGGTTGACTTCTTGGTTGACTTAGAGTTGACCTTGACCTAGATTGGCCTAGAATTCATGTAGATTGCATTGTAGACTTCATTTATCTTATTTTAAACACATTATAACCTGTACTGCTCTATTTAGGATATTGTGACTCTGGTGCAGACATCTGACATTACACTACTCTTTTCAGAGTATCAGGCGAGTACATTCTCTGATAGTTCTCTCATTTATTTGTCAATTACTGTATTTCAATTCTAGTTAGTTGTATGTGATTCTCTGTTATAAACATGTACTGTTATTTCTGGATTCATGTATATGATACACATTTATTTCTGGCCTCTATTACTGGTATCATCATTCCTGGCTTCTATTACTGGAATCATTTACTGGAATCACCCCGGAATCATTTACTGGTATCATTGTACTTGGCTGGACTCATCTTGAATCATTGTGTCAGAATTCTGGATTCACTTGCTGGAAGGGGAAATACTAGAGTAAGACATGTAGACATACCCCATTACTGGAATCATCCCTACTGGAATCTACTGGAATGATAGCCATCTCACACCCGGCCAGGTGTGTGATGTGCCGGATTTACCCACAGTCGTTTACATGTCGATCTCGGTATTTTAAAACACACTGCTAGAGTATAGGCTGGACTCACCCTGGAATCATTGATCACTATGACTGGAATCGTCCCTTGCTGGATTCATCTTGTATGAGATTCATTCTATACTGGACTTACATTGGAGTTACACTGGTTATGTTGTCTGGACTTTATATCATATTACCCTGGTTCAGCTAATTCTATTTTTACAGTCTTCATTGCTATGATTCTTCTCTTGTTTAGTATTTACTTTCCTTGCACTTTATCTGTCTTTCTTACCATCACCTGAATATAAACTGCCATTTTCATCAATACAACTGTCTATAACTGCTTTATAGTTCTCTGTCATTTACTTGGGTTTTCTTGATGAGATGTGCTCGTTCCTGTCCTGACTGGACCTGTTGAAAATTTTACAGATGATTGCCCTGAGGACACATGCCCTATATTTTACTGAGGAGATGGCTTAGCTACCTATGGCCCCGACACTCAGGAGTGATCGGGATTTAGTCTAGTAGACTTGCATTTATTTTCTTTTAGATCTTGTTGTATAGAATTGAGACTTGAGATGTATTTGAGATTATTCAGATGTTGTTATTATTTCAGTATTAGTTTTGTCTTCAATTTCTTAGTTACAATTCTGTGTTATCTTATCGTGCTTAGACTGTGATTGAGATACACCTTATCTTACACTTGTCCTCCGTTCGGAGTTGATCATGATGAGTACATTATATACTGCATGAGTTGCTGGTTAGTTAGAGACTTAGGACAGCGTTCTACCGCCGACACTGCGGCGTAGGCTGGGCGCTGTTACGTACTCGTACCCTCACAGTGGGTGCGGGTCGTGACACATGGTCTCATCATCATCATTTAGCTACTTTGCTTTACTCTTTTCATACTTCCTTTGCAGATCCCAAACTAGGGTTGCCTCGGCGACTGAACCACAGTCCCGACATATTTCCTCTCGACGACAAACCATCGCTTTGACTTAACATTCTTTTTAAACTCAGGGAACAACTATCGTATAGCCTGCCCACTTTATATTAACATAACGTCTTTCTTAAGTATCGACAGACTGTGGCTAAATTCCTACTGAACCAATCGTGGCTCGTGCCTTAGACCAACACATGTTCTACGTAATGCCATCGCCCAAGTTATACCTCATTTGACGGACCTTGGGATCGTGGGACTATTTAACTTGACAACCGCAGAAAGGACGGGACAGCACTTGGAATAACTTAGGTCGACCGGCATAACTTGCCTAACTTACTCAATCCCACAACTTAACCCGAGGGACGAGCAAAGGCTATGCCAAGCCTTACATTTCGGAAACGTACATGCTTTATCGAGCATTTACGCGGGCGACGCCTATGACTTAGGCAAGTTTATAGTTTTGTGTCGAAGGCCAACTTTCCTTCTCCCAAGCCACGGGACAAAGGACCGAGTGTCATTTTCAAAGCACGCCGTGCACCAACTCTAGGCCGACCGTGGGACGTTTTCCATGTTCTAACTCAATTCGACCCGTCGAGATTATTCCTTTAGCTATATGGATTCGTCTCTTTTATTATTAAGCCTACTTGCGCAAGTTGAAAACACGATTTATTATGTGAAGGCAAAGATGAGGCAAGTTCACCGAAACTATCCCCCCTGAGCGAGCGGCCATCTTGACCGAGCGAGCCTTCGAGCAGCAGTTGCAGGGCTAAGGCCGAACACCGTCGGCGTTTCGATTCCTCCGATTGACTTTACGGGACGGGGCACTACAACATACACCACTCAGAACAAGTCTCGTCCTCGAGACTTTCCTGAAGGCAAGCCATCCTACCATTTCTATGGCCAAGACTTAATCGTACCTAGACACGGGACTATCGCAGTCGTGCAGGTGCGCCAGTACTTATCGTATACACTCTGCCTACGCGTTTCCTCGATTCGGAGCCACGCTCGCACTATTATCATTCTTTCCCTTAATACGATTTCAAATTCTCGACGTTATTCCATTCCCCAAGTCTCATTTGAATTCATCGTATCGCTTGGTTGGATCGTGCACGTATTCCAAGCGTCCCCAAAATACATGCATTCAGCCAAACCGCATGATAGAGAATTCGTCATTGTCACTCGAGTCGCATCGTGCACATACTCAAGCGTCCCTGAAATATATGCATGTCCACCGAATCTCGTGAGCAGGGTTTTCTATTCGTGATTCACGCTATCCATCCATGCCAATTCTCAAGATCAATCTTTTGATTGCTAACACTTGAAACATGCGTCTCGCCTAACCGCTAGGCCAATTCTTTTCGAGGCTAAGTCAATGTCAGGATTGGAATCATAGTTCCCCAACAATAATGCCGACACTGACCCCAATCCTAGGGTCACACCATAGTCGGTAGTACGGGATTTTCTACCTAAGCTCGCGTCACTCAGATTTCTAAACATCGAGCACGATCACCTATTTGCATCAATGCATTCGTTGCGCATATTTGAATCCATTCAAATCACCAATTCTAACCAATTCATGTATTCGATCACGAGGTCGTCTAGCTTTGACAATATGTTGCGCCCCAATCTCATGCGAGTCCGATTATCCACGGTGGTTCATGAATCACCATGCAACGCTCCCGCGAAATAATCATTCTTATCGGGGCGTAACTCTTGTTTGAGTCTAGACTCGTTCATTCTCGATACGCGGATTGGACCTACGCAATCCTCAAATTCAATCGACAAGCACACTAATTCATTCTCGAGTCCATCTTCGCGTCAAACCACAAGTCGAAGCACAAATTGTCGCCCCGTGCAAGTTTGACCACCCCCACTGTATGATTCACCATACCAGCGCTCACGCAGAGTGATCGCCCTAATCGGCGTGACGCATGTGCCAGGCTGGACTAGCGCTCGCATAAGACAAGAACGTCAACGTTGTGGTTATCGACGAAGCAAATCCAAACATTCTATTTTTTCATCCAAGCCAAATTCGATAGTTCGATCGTCATTCGTTCAACTTAGAAAATCCTCGAGCCAAGTCTATCTTTTACTTGACGTATTTCAACATTCCGAGTATAGCATCCATCGGAACCATGACATCTGCACAACCGTCATTCGTCGAGTCAGAGTACCCCCGAGTTATCGTATATCGATCTTTGATACGCCTCAATACCATCGACGATATGCGTAACCTGACGATCTTCCTTTGCAACCAATTTCGAGTCGTGCAACTGATGCTATTGTCCGAACTGGATATTCCATAGTCTCTTCGATATTCAAGATCAAGTTTGATCGCTATTCCTCAAGTTCGTTTCAAGATCGTTGTCCAAAATTCAAGTCATATTTTATTAGACGCAATCCGAAATCATAAGTACGATCCTCTAGGTTTTCCTCGATCAAGACATTCACTTTTGTTCATCGTTCCGAATCGTTTTCTAACTCGCGTTGCCCATTGACAAATTGTCCGAACGACTTCTCATTCGGGACTTTCGAAGTCACGACCAACTAAGCGTGACGCGTTCTAACGCTATGCGCGATAGTATCTCCTCGCCGACGTACTCGTTATTATTTCTAATCCTCAGTCTTCGCTCGAATGATTTCCAAGAAAATCCATACACCACTTGGATTCGAGCCATCCGATCTAGCCTACAAATCACATTCGTATTACTCGCTAACTCGTCCTTCAGATTCGTTCGACGAATCTCTAGCGGAATCGCTCACGTCGCATCGACGGGCTAAGTCGTTTGCACTACTCCTCAAAATCCAAACCGATCTTCCACGTACGCCTAAGCGTTAGTCTGATAGCGTTTCTATCGACAGACACTCTAAGTGTTGCTTCGTTTCCCGACCGAACGGTACTCAATATCGCTCGCGACTTATTTGCACCAAAAAGTCTAGGTGCACGACGTGCGGCTAAGTTGTGCTGCATAACCATCCCGTACGGACTATATTTCGAGTTTGCACGCTCAATTTCTAACGTCGACGTAGGACTATTTGGGCACGCACGCGACTTTTGCTAACAATAGCATGTGTTTTCATTCAAGACAAGTTAACACCGTTCGGCACAAAGACCGTCGCCTATCGATGCATTCGATTGAACGCTTGTACGAGCTTTTAAAAATATTTAGACTTATTGCATGGACATACCGAGGGACATTCGAGAGAGAGCGCACACTTCTTTAACAACGACGAGCTTTCAAAACTGAGACATTCGATGTGAAGTCCAAAGACGTAAAGCCGTGCTCTGATACCATTATGTCACGCCCTGCTCCCGTAGGAGCGATCGTCCTCGCTAAGGCGTGATGCCGCACAAGCCTAGATTGCGCTCGTGCAAGGCAGTTTCATAACGGCCGATTACATCGGCGGCGACGGGGTCGTCGCACAGAAGTCCTAAGCAAAAATATTGAAACATGCAGCGGAATTTAAGAACAAGTACACATGAACATAAGTCATTCAAAAGAAGCTCTTTATTGATATTGAATACAAGATTACATTTGTGGGCGCAAGGCCAAATTATAAGTCTCTCGTGCTCACTTTTCTCTCGATTACAAGTCACTCTGCTCTCTCTCATCTCTCGATTACAATGCTTGAGCCAGCGGAAGCTTCGGAAGACGATGTCCATACATTATGTCCTGTATAAGTTTTCAGTCCACGCGGTCGCACGCTTCGAATCGCCAAGGAACTCCGTGCCTCAACGCATCCAAGCGAGCTCCACGCCATGAGCTTCTACCTGTGCCTGCACATGAAACACTGTGTGGGTGTCAGTACTCAACTGTACTGGGGGGAGTGAGCTTCTCGCCCACCCATACAAAACCAACACGTTTCATTTGACTTTGTGCAACATAAACCCTTTTACGATTGTCTTTCTATTCTTGCCTTAGGATCAGTTTTAGGACCGACGCCTTTGCAAACTTGTGTCTAAGGACCATCCCATGCTTGCACAACGACGTTAATTCATACTTTTGCCTTAGACCTTTCTCGTGCCAATAACGTTAACCTATCAAGTCGTATTTGCCTGACGGCCATAATCAGAGACGCAACTACACGAAAGACTCCATTTCCTTGCCTCTAGACCTTTTTCGTGCTTGCATTGTCGACGTACCGACTTATACTTGTCTTTTGTGCCAAACTCTGGGACGTAACGACTCGGTCGTGCCATAACTCGATTCGTGCTTCAATATTTCCGAGGCAGCGCCTCCTCGCTTACTCTCGCCTACACTTGTATTGTAACAACGCGGCCGTGCCTCATATTTCGAGGTTGTACCCAGCAACTCAATATAACTTCACACAACTTGTCCTACGGCCTTTCTCGACTTAACTCACAACAGTTCATGCCTAACACATGCAACTCTATGCCAACGACTTAACACTCGATGCCACATCTCGTGCCGAAGCACGCCGCCTTCGTTGTAGCCAAATTTTAGGCCCAAATATTGTGTCTTCTAACTGCATACACATTCAACCCAATCCAAAGGCACACACGCGAATTGCCGCCCGTGCCGACACATCTATATGAATGGTCACTGGCATTAACTAGCCATCGTGGACATAGCCTGACATTCGGGACCCTTGCACCGCCGGTTGTGATCCTCGATACAAGTTCCCGACCTACCGGTTGCCTATTACCCAGCTCGGCTATAACCTGTTTCTTCCTAGGTCGAGTCGGTGCCCATGGCCCAAGGCTGCCGCTCGAAGAAACCATCGCCCTTGTCGACAAGTTGTCCATGACCACGTGCCTACGCTAACTTCTAGACTTAACGTAATGCATGGTCTCATCATCATCATTTAGCTACTTTGCTTTACTCTTTTCATACTTCCTTTGCAGATCCCAAACCAGGGTTGCCTCGGCGACTGAACCACAGTCCCGACATATTTCCTCTCGACGACAAACCATCGCTTAGACTTAACATTCTTTTTAAACTCAGGGAACAACTATCGTATAGCCTGCCCACTTTATATGAACATAACGTCTTTCTTAAGTATCGACAGACTGTGGCTAAATTTCTACTGAACCAACCGTGGCTCGTGCCTTAGACTAACACATGTTCTACGTAATGCCATCGCCCAAGTTATACCTCATTTGATGGACCTTGGGATCGTGGGACTATTTAACTTGACAACCGTAGAAAGGACGGGACAGCACTTGGAATAACTTAGGTCGACCGGCATAACTTGCCTAACTTACTCAAGCCCACAACTTAACCCGAGGGACGAGCAAAGGCTATGCCAAGCCTTATATTTCGAAAACGTGCATACTTTATCGAGCATTTACGCGGGCGACGCCTATGACTTAGGCAAGTTTATAGTTTTGTGTCGAAGACCAACTTTCCTTCTCCCAAGCCACGGGACAAAGGACCGAGTGTCATTTTCAAAGCACGCTGTGCACCAACTCTAGGCCGATCGTGGGACGTTTTCCATATTCTAACTCAATTCGACCCGTCGGGATTATTTCTTTAGCTATGTGGATTCGTCTCTTTTATTATTAAGCCTACTTGTGCAAGTTGAAAACACGATTTATTATGTGAAGGCAAAGATGAGGCAAGTTCACCGAAACTACCCCACCTGAGCGAGCGGCCGTCTTGACCGAGCGAGCCTTCGAGCAGCCGTTGCAGGGCTAAGGCCGAACACCGTCGGCGTTTCGATTCCTCCGATTGACTTTGCGGGACGGGGCACTACAGCCTGTGATAACCCTAGTTAGTTAAAGTATCAAGCCGTACTTATTGCTTGGCCGTGAAATATTGGATGGAGTTCAATCTATCTAGTCTTGTCTTGATCTTGTACATGATTGTTACATGTCCTGATTTCTTATTTTATTTTGCCGATAAATGGTGGAAGAAACCAAGTTCTGTTCAGGCGAAGGGTTACAACCCCGGTCCTTGTCTGGTTTACGGGTTGTAACCTGGTTATCTGAAAAGTGCTATGGTTATTCCATAGTATATCACTTTTCCATGATAACGGTTGCAAGGACTGTCACTCGAATGTATTATACTCTGTATTGGGAGAGACCAAGTTCTGTTCAGGCGAAGGGTTACAATTCCGGTCCTTGTTTGGTTTAAGGGTTGTAACCTGGCTTCCGGAACAGTACCTTCGTCCTCTCTTCGTATATTGCCTAGTTCTATTTATTTAACATATTCTCCAGTTTACCTTATGTCTAATGATGATTTACTTACTGTCTTCCTATGTCGGGATAAGTGCATTGGTACTGCACGAATCTCAATCCTTCTTTACTTACTGCTTTCTCTCCCCGTTGATTGCCTATGATTGCTGGTTTTAAGTTCATTGTTCGGCCTCCTTTGTGGTACTTGCTATTTGGGGTCTGACCCCACTGGTTTTGCATGGCCAGGTTCTGATAGAAGAGCCCGAAGGATCTACCGCACCATCTACTCGACGGTGACCAGCCGGAGCACCAAAGTGCCTCAGTGGGTTTCTTCTTCATTCTCCCACTGATATGTAAATTCTCCTCTTGTAACGTTTAGCCCCGAGCACGTGTTTAACTCGTGTTTTGGTATTTTTCTTGATATTGTAGCCTACGGGCATAAACATGATATGTGTATTCTAGACTATAGCTAGTCCTTATCATGTACGACAAATACTCTAGCTAGTCATCAGTTCTGTGGTACTGGCCTCATGATCATTCATGTATATATGGTTCGAGATGCCTTACTATTGTATGTATGATGATCGTACTCTTTGCTCTTGTATAATTGCCTGTGATTGAGATACCTAGGACTGTTAAACCATAGGATTGACTGATGGCTTGTAGAGTAACCCCCATGTCTTGACAGCTTATACGTGATTTCAGAGTATTAACGTACTTTGGGATTGCGTAGCTGGCTATGTCTGCCCCCGCTCTCCGGTATTCTGGTTCTGGGGCGTGACAAAGCTCAGTCCAGTTTAGTATAGACTGAACTTGATATGGGAAAAATGAGATTAGTCCATACGAGGACTGAATTGAGAAAGAAGGGGAAACAGGGTATTAACAGAGTATAAGGAAAGGAATTTGTAGTGAGGGAAAATGGGAGTTGATCAGTCCAATAAGGACTGAAATGTGGGTATCTCATTATGTCACTGTAGCAGTCCTAGGAACTGATTTGAGTGTATCAGTTTAGAAACTGATTTGTATCAGTCCAAACCAATGTGGACTGATCTTTGCCCAAGTCTTTGACTAATCATGGGTGTATCAGTCATTGGGGAGCCTGCAGGAGTAGGGACCCGTAGTGTATGTGTGTACCTATTTAGGAATAGATTTGTAGGTGTCCTATATATATATATATATATATATATATATATATATATATATATATATATATATATATATATATATTGTATAAGTGAATGGATACATGTGTGGGTGTGAGAGGTTAGGTAATTAAGAAGGGATCTTTGTATCAGTTAAAGTAGGGACTGACATGGGGTTTAGGATACATGGAAATGTCCTATATTGTATATGTATATATATCATATATATAGCCACTTAGTGGCAGCCTATGCATTCATATACAGGATTTGGTATTAGTGTTCACAGAACTTGAAGAGGTGAGTGATGAGGTAGCAGTTGCCAATTGAATGAAGGAGATGAGTTGGCTCTGTGTTCAAGTTTAGAGACTGATGGAGAGTCTCAGTCCATAACTGAAACCTTCTATCAGTTATTGAACAATAGGGAAGGGGAAATTAAATTATGAAGGAGTGTGTCAGTCTCTGGGGACTGAACTTGTTCAGTCAGAGACTGAATGATAAGGATGCCATGGAAGTATCAGTTGTAACTGATATGATCATGGCAGTGAACTAATTTAGGATATCAATTTCATTAACTGATATGGTTTCAGTTTCTACAAATTGATTAGAGAATGTGATGCAGGACCATTAGATAACTGATATAGGTGATCAGTCTATAAGGTATCAGTTTTCAAACTGATATGTAGAGAGTGTGGGACAGTACCTTAGGATAATAGTCATAGACTTATATGATATTCAGTCGGGATATTGGAATGAAAGGGAGTTTGAACTGAGGTAATTTCAGTCTCTCGACTTAGGCAAGAGAGGGGAAAAGGAGTTTGGGCATGGGACTAAACTGTGAGAAAAGGAAAGATTTGAGAAAACTGATTTTGTGTATCTGTGAAGAGCCATTTGGTCGGGACCCTCTAGTATGGATTGGGAAATACAGGTGTTTGCTCGAATAGTGCTAAACTGATTTGATTGTATTAGTTTGAGTGAACTGATATTGATGATAGTTTAAATAGATCAGTCCTCTTTCAAAAACTGATATGTGGAGTATCAGTTTCTTACCACTGATATTGTATTAGTTAATTTGGGACTGAATGAAGGGAGGTTCAGTCCATTTTGGACTGAACAGTGTGGGTGGATGTGTGTGGATCACACATGAGCCTTGGGAGCTGGGGATTAAGAAGGAAATGTTAGAGAACTTGATTGTAAGGGTTTCAATTAGGAACTTAGTGTGTATTTAACAGGACAAAGACTGATATAGAATCTGTAGGTAGGGTGATAACATAGGTAAGATATATAGTTGAGTATATAAGTAAATATATGAATATAAGAGGCTTTATGTATCACTCTACTGGATTAAGTGAAGATGTTGGCCATGTAAGAGTATAAGTGTAGGATAGGTATGTTTGAGTTCAATATCAGTTAAGTATAGAGTGGATATCTATATAGATATAAATATATAGATTAAATGTATGTGTATGTGAAGGTTTTGGAATATATCAGTTAGAATATAGGTTCAAGGATGAAGTTAGCTAAAATAGAAGAATAGGTAGAGGGGTGTTAAGGATTTGATTTGCCTTGTGAATAGGGGATTTGAATAGAAAAGAGGCTAAGGTACTGTTTCTTAGGTAATGACTAGTATAGACTAGATACATGGTATATGGGCACAATAGCTTGGATATAGACACATACAACCTAGAAATGGCTAATTGGACTAGTTTGATCTAGAGTTGACTTGGTTTGACCATTTAACCTAGAATTGACCAATCGACCTAGAATTTGACTAGTATAGTCTGTTTTCAAATCCAAACATGATATTGATACAACGTTCCATATTTAGGTCTTCGATGTATCGTATCAGACGCCACTGATACTTCATACCAGTTTGCAGGCCAGTATATTCTCTGATAATTTTTTGTTTTATGATATCTTCTATGTTTCTTGTATTTAGTGTAGATACCCTTGTTCTCTTGACACATTGGTCACATGAATTAGTATCGTCTGGATCCCGTCATGAGATGATATTCCTTGTATATCTTGGGATATCTTGTGCAAACCTCCTTGTTGTGTACATTGTATAGACATCGATTCTTGCGAAGGCTAGCTACATTCTCAGAGAATCTTGTGTCGTAGCGTGTCATGGTTGGATCCACTATACTAGTCAGGGGTGGGGAGTATTAGCGTAGATATGTGATCAATATCCTCCTTGCATCAAGTCTTGAACCTTGAATAATGTTAATCATACACTGCACGTATGATTAACCATGCCATAAACTCTTGTATCAAGTTCCTAAGCCGATCACATGTTGAAACTAGTGCTAACTCACATAGATAGTATTTTCTTGATTTCTATACATGATACACTCTGTTCCCTTGCTCTTACACTCATTTACAGTCTAGCTATGCCTTACCATGTTCATGTACATATCAGTTTACTTTGTATATTCTCTCTATTTACTGCTACATAGTCTTTATCATTTAACTAAAATTGTTATTGGAAATGTATCTCGTTCCAATCATGACTAGATATATTTTTCAGACGATGATGACGAGTGTACCACCTACTATGGTCCTCATGAGTAGTGGGCATAGACCTGGAGACCCTAGTCCAGCAGGGGTTAGTTCCAGCCGAGAAGGCTCTAGTGGTGACTCAGTTAGATTAGATTTATACTGGACTTTGTCTCCAGATGACAACTCTTTGCATGTTATTAAGTAGAGATTGTATTTGATATTGTTGACTCTGAGACTCTAGACTTGTATTATTTCTATGTTAGTTTCTGAATATTTTTCATATCTTGTTGTCTTTATCTTTTCGTATCATTTACCTTTCTTAGACATTGTGATTGAGTATGTTATATTGTCATTACTTGTCCTCCGTTTGGAGTTGACCATCTCGACAGGTTTTGATATTATAATGGTTAGTCAGATAGTTAGACCTAGACAGCGTTCTACCATCGATGCTGCAGCATAGGCTGGGCGCTGTCACGCACTCGTGCCCCTACTCTGGGTGCGGGTCGTGACACAAAATACTTGTGGTGTAGCAGTTTTCATGTTAAACTTGCACACTAGAGGACTTTAGTTCATTTTTTGTGGTGGATTTTTTAATTTTAGTTTCTTAATTTATTTTTACATTATGGGGACCTCATTTTAGAAGCTTGCCTCGGGCCCTCATCAGCTCAGGGCCGGCTCTGCTAAAATTTATCATGAGATAGAAAATATCAGTGATATGAAGACAAAGCAGGGATCATAGTGAACACCCCATGTTGCTTTAAGCTTTTAACGTTTGTTATTGCTCATACGTGTCCATCAAATCCCGATATTGTCTTGTATCGACTTTTTTCTCGCTGCTTACGTGTTTGACATGCACGTTCATTCATCAGACCCGCCATATTCATTCATTAAATGGTTAATTAGTTGTACCCCCTATGGTTTATACGTATTTTGGTAACTGTCCCTGTTGTTTTAAAAATAAAGAACACCCCCCTGGTTTATAAAGTTAATTAGTTGTACTCCCCTGGTGCATAACAACGAAAACAGTTACAAACATATGTACAAACCATAGGAGGGTACAACTAATTAACCCTTCATTAAATCCGATTGTAAGTCGATGGAACAACATCCAAGGATACTCTTGCACGAACAATTCCATTATTACCTACATTTATGGATAAAATTTACTTGATCTCTAAAATTCAACAAAATAGTAACTATATAAAGGTGCAAAAAGGAATTTATTTTCCTAAATAATTTATAACAGAAATACTAAAAAAGCATTAGGGGCTAATATGAAAAGTTCCTCTCTTTCTAAATTAGGGCACGGTATCTCTTCTTTCTCCCCCCGTCTTCGATCCCCAGCCATCCTCGGCGCAAGTTAGCATTCCCGGCGCACTCACTCTTATATTATTAATATTCCCCGTCGCCTCTCTATCAAAAACCCTATTTAAATCGGTGGCGGAGTAAACTTAGATGTGAGTAATTCGTGTTGATTTTCTCGAATCTATAGAAAAATTTGATGTTTTAATTCATTATTTCCCAATTAAATTTGCAAACGCTTGTATTTTTCTAGTATCCTTTTGTAGTTGATTGATGTTAATCCTGTAATTTTAGGGTTTTTAAAATTTTGAAAAATAGCTTCTTTTTTGGTTGGGGGTGGGGGTGGGGGTGGGGGGGTGGGGGTGTTGGTTGTTGGGGGGGGGGGGGGGGGGGGGGGAGGGGGGAGAGGTGGTCATTTCTGTTCTTTTAGTTTAATGAAATAGGCTCGGTAGAGTTAGGATTGAGTAATGTTTCTTGTGATTTAATATAAGAAAATGATGAAAATATTTTTTCATCATTTTTGGATTAACTTTACAAAAAGGGGAAGTTTTGATATAAATTTGTTGTTAGTGAATGATGATGCTTGCGATTTTAGGGTTTTTTTTATAATAAAAATTTGAGGAAATTTTTATTTTCCTACATTTTTTTAATTTGCAGAAGGGCTCAGAAGGGTTAGGATTGTGCAAGTACTGTTGTGATTGAATCCTGTTATAATTAATTGAAATGGTTAAATAGGGTTTTTATTTGGGGATTGCGGCGCGACATTATGAAATAGGGCTCAGTTGGGTTAGGATTGAGTATTTTTTGTGAGATTAGTCAAATTGATGTGATCAATTGGGGTTGCAGCAGTCATTAAAAATGTTGATTTGGTGTAAAATGGTTGATTTCTTAGGAGTTGGACTTTGGATATGTGCTCTGATCTTGAGCATAGTTTTGGTGATGTTTTAATTAGTGATCTTTAAGGAGAAATAGCGGGTTTTTAAAAATATATTCAAGAAGAGAATCTTGATGTGATTAATTGGTATGTGTAGAGCTCGATCTCATAGGATTCGGTATGTGATGGGTTCATGAGGAGAAGTCAGGAATTGGGTTATTGGTACTATTTTCCTTTTTCCTTCTTTGAACATCACTTTGCAGTTTTTTTGTGGAGTATATACTTGTGATTCTTGGTTGCTACCACACCAATTTGTGTTCACAAGGTCTGCATATGCAGTCAGCGCACAACATTATCAATTGATATAGATGCATTAGTTGGTGATAATCTTCTAATTGTTGGAGTAAATTGTTCAGTTCTGTGATTGTGTTATACTGTTTACAGTAATTTGAACTTTAGGGTTTTGTATGTCGCATGTGATTGTCATGAAATGTGGTCAATTAAAGCAAGGAATTAGTTTTTCTTGTGTAATTTTAGGAGATAAATTCACATATGAGTTAACAAATACTGGGGAAATGTGAATGATTAGGGTTTTTCTAGGTGTTATTTCCTAATAATTTTAGATGGTTTGGAACGTTCACGGAACGGATGAGTGTATTGACTAGAGCGACATGATCGCAATCGAAGGTGTCACTGCAGTGATGACAGACCAATGGACCACACTTGAGGCAGTAAATGAACTTATAACATAGGTTAATTGAGGAGAGGGCTCTCACTAAATTTAAATGATGAAAATGTGATTGCTGTAATCCAATCTGATAAAACTGGTCAAAGGCATTATGTTCTTGTATATCTATGCTTATCATGCATTGTGATTCTTATACTCTTAAAAATGTACCTCTGCTGGGTATTTTTCTTGATATTCTAAAAAATTCTGCATTTGTAGTACCCGGAATTTTCATCAATAAGATCATCCCATATTCCTAAGCAGTCGGAAGTTTATTGTCTAATTGTGTAATATGTTTATTGTTGCAATGTCATAATCACTGCTTATTTTTAAAAAATGAACTATTTTCTGATGTTTCATATGCTTGTACAATTCATGTAGGCTTGTCTCCCTCAATACAACTATATTGTATATGTTCCTTTATTGCTTGTGAAGTTCTAAGACGGTCTTCGTAAATATCACATTGTCTTCCTTATTCTGGGGCATGCAACTGCGAGTCCTGCTCTTCCACATTAGGTATTCTAAGTGAATTGTACCAGCAATGGAAGAGCATCAACCTCAAGCAACCACAGAGAGCGATGAGTCTGCGGATATTGAGGATGTAAGTATCTTAATCTTGTGTACAATTAGTTTAGCCACCTTGATTAATATGTTACTTGTAATTTGTGTCATCCACGTATGCTTCTTACTTTTGATCACTTCTTACTGATAGACATAGTTACTTCATCGGCCTTCAATACAAACAATAGAAATCGTAGATCAGCAGCAATGAAGAATTAGTAAGGAAAAGTTAAAAGAAGGAATCTGTCCAAACTAGGGGCACATTAAGTTATTGCTATCATCATTATTTACTCCTTGAAATTCGAATTTGGGCCAGCTAAAGAGAACAACTGTAAGTCAAGCCTTCACGGAGGTCTGACCAATTAGTTTTGGTTCAAGTCCCTTGCAGGAAAGGAGCTTGGTATAAAATTTAAACGTGGTCTATTGGGTTGAGAGATACTGTTATTGGTAACATACCCTTGGTTAGCAGAGAGCCCAGATGATGGGGAGGGGAAATAACATGGTTTGCTACTGAATCACATTCATTTTGAGGACCAATACATGAAACGTGTTAAAATACATGTAACTGCACCAAAACTAGTGATAATGAGGGTTGACTGTTGTATATATATTATTCTAACACACCCCCATAGGTAGAAGGCACATTTTGGGCAGAGTTGGACTCACGCAGTGGTATACTTCTTTTTACGCAAGAGAGATTGAACCTTTGCTGCTCGATACCATGTTAAAGTCCCTACTACTGCACCAAAACAGTAGAGTGCTAGTGACAGTTGAGGGTTGTATATTTATGTTATTCTAAGAAGACTAAGAAACCGGGAGAAGGAAATTGAGCAAAGACTAAGAAAAATATCAGACAATCAATTTTGTTTTACCTCAGAGAGATGTACCATGGAAGCCATTTACTTACTAAGAAGATTAAAAAGAGAGAGGAGGAAGATTGATCCACATATGGTTTATATTGACTTAGAAGTTGGTTTATATCAAGGATCATCATTTAAGTCCTTGCATGTTTGCTAGTTATGGGCTACTGGGAACATTTAGGATGAAGTTCCATGGTTTATGTTGTTTGCTGATGATATTATACTAGTTGATGAGACTAGAGAATGATTATACTCTAAAATAGAATTATGGATAGAAGCTTTGGGATCTATGGATTTTAAAATTAGTAGGACGTTCACAATATATGAAATGTTACTCAGCTGCAAGTCATCAGAAATGAAATGAGGGAGTACACCTTGATGGACAAGAGGTACCTAGGACTAGGAGTGTGGTAGCTTTCAGTGTTTAGGATTAATAATTTACGCGATGGAGGGATTGAGAAGGATGTTCATGGAAATAAAACAGTGAACGCATTGAGAAGGATGTCCATGGAATTAAAACAGGCTGTTGAAATGATAAAAAGTGCTTTGTGATAACAACTTCCTTTGTAGTCAAAGCTCCTTAGAAATATTTAACTAAATACATTACTTTCCCCTTCGTACATATTCGGATGATGTGGTGCCTAGTATATGATAGCACAAAAGAGCATCACTTGATAGCAGGAACAAATTTTTTTACAGTAAATTTTTCGTGCTAGGTTCCTGTTTTTATTAGTCATCTTTTATCATTTGTATGCTTGGAAAGAACTTAGTCCCATTCTACTTTAAACTTAGGAAAGCTCAGAAGGGGTGTGCTGCACTCTTCAAGGTCTTAAAGACTAGTCGTCTATTAGTTTTTCTGGTTCCAGTTGCAGATTTTTTTCTCTTTTCTTTTTTCCTTTGGTCATTTTTCCTTCTCTCTTATTAAGCTACTCTAGCAAGTAAAGAACTTATTAAAGATTTTTGAAGGATACGTCATTATTCTGTTACATAAGTGGGTTAAGTTCATTTGTCATTGCAACGGAGGACTATTGGAAGTTCATTGTTTGCTACTGGTTTTTGCTGCACTTTGCAGCTATATGAGATATCTATTTGCAGTTGGTGGGAAAAGCCCCTGCAGGTTCCTTACTTTATTGCAAGCTACTTTATTATACCTTAATCCTCAGATAATGGTGATTTCTCCATCTGTCTTCCAGCTTGCAGAGTAGTGCATGCAACTTAATTTTCTACCCTTTCATGATGCTATTCCTATTTGAAGTGTGACATTCCAAATGCAATATGGTTGTAGGTCAAAGTCTGTGATATCTGTGGAGATGCTGGCCAAGAGGAGTTACTTGCCATCTGTAGTAGATGTACTGATGGTGCAGAGCATACGTGAGTCTTTATCAAAATCTACCATGCTATAGTTATTCTTATTCATTCATAAATATCTTTATGCCAAGGCACTTAATGTGTTACGCATTGAACCAGATACTGCATGCGGAAAAAATTACATGAACTTCCAGAGGGTGACTGGTTATGCGAAGAGTGCAAGATCAAGGAGGAAACTGAAAATGCAGATAATTCTGAACCTATACTGGGAGAACAAGAAGTACTACAATTGAATGAGAGTGCTTCTAATCCTAGGCCTTTGCAAGAACTTGATACCAAGGTACATGATTCCGGAGTACATGGGACCAGTGAGGAAGTTTATGCGGAAACTGATCTACATTCTAGCAAGAAGGTTTCTGATTCGACTGGTGTCTCCATAGCGGCAACTATTTCCAAGGCAAAAACAGTTTTATACCAAGAACTCGATACAAAGGTAAATGATTCCGGAGTACATGGGACCAATAAGGAAGTTGATGCAGAAATTGATCTAAACCCTAGCAAGAAGGTTTCTGATTCAAGTGACATCTCCATAGGGTTAGCTATCTCGAAAGCGAAATCCGTTTTATCTCGTGGGAGCTCCTTCGGTGTCTTGGAAGCAAGAAAACTGAAACAAGCGCAGCAAGCAGCATCATCTGGAGGTCAGTTCGAATAATCAATCTTTTACCCTCACAAACTGATTCTATTAACTCATGAAAGACCCTAGGTAGGTTTGTACGTAGAGCCTGTATGCTGTCAGTTTATATCATAGTTTGCATCATGATCATGTACTGGAACTGTATTTTCTAAGTGTTCTAAAGTTTCTGTTTGCCACAGGACCTCTATCCAAATCAGTTTCTTTCAATAACACAAATGCCAAGCCAAAAGTTAAACAGTTAGTAGGAAGTATTCCTCAGAATCAGATACTCAGTAGACAATATGTTTCTAGTGATACAAGAAAAGAGGGAATGGTCAAAAGCATGATTCAGTCTGCATCATTCAAAAGTCCAAGCTCAGGCTGCTTCACCGTTGAGCCCATAAATAAAGTTCAAGCCATTCATTCTTCACAGCCTGTGGATCATAGAGTTCTGAAAGAGGAACAAAGAAAAATAGTAGAAAAGGGAAGTTCTATTGTAGATCGCCCCCTTATCAATCCTCCACCAGTAACTGGTGACAGCAATTGTCCAAATCCAGAAGCAGCACATAGATCTGAATCAAATGTTCTTCAAATCAACAGGAAGTCACTTGATACAGATATTGCAGGTAGTTATTCTTTCATACATACATTGATGACTCCAACTTTGGTTGTATTTTCTTCTATGCGTATATACTTTATTAAAGAAAGTCATTTTCTTTCTTCATTTGACTAGGAAGTGAATTGAAGAAAGCGTTGTACATATCAAAAAATATTGGACGCACACCTGCAACTTTAAGAGGCCGAAAGCCACAACTTGATTGTATGAACAATGTCAATCCAAGTTCAATTGTAGCTGATAGATCATGCAGTATTCCTAACACAGTTTTACAAAGGACTGCACCACGGGACATTGATTTAACCTTTTCAAACATCGGAAAGAAAGAAGCTTCTAGAGGCAGCAGATCGCTATTACATTGTAAAAAATGTAATGAAGTGGGTCATACAACAGAGCGTTGTTCAATTGATAAACTTCATGTATTTGCCCTTAAGCCTTCAGCTGATCGAAATCTAAAGGAGGTTCATAACAAGAGCAGCAAGTGGAAGGATGCAGTGGATGCAAGTTTATCAAAGTTCACGATAGGGGAAAATATTACATTGCCAAATCACTCTGAGAAGTCATCAATGAACAATGCTGAGTTGCACTGTGGACAACCTTCCAAAGGTTTCCGATTTGATTCTTCTAGTTGCCAAGACACTATAAGAACGTCTGTTTCTGATCCTAGTAAACCAGCACCTGCAAGTGATGTGAATTTACAAGCTGTACAACAAGTTGAAGCCTCTTGTTCTCCGAGAGAAAATGACTCGAACCCCACTGTTATCGCTTCAGACTCTCAGATGAAAGTGAAGACTCCGTCAAGATTGTTATCCAGTGAACCCTCAGTTCTTCCGGATATATCGCCAGCTTCAGTAATTCCGGAGCTTGAATTCATCTGGCAGTATGATGTCTTTCTTGTATAAATCTTAAAGTGATCGGGCTTATTTTTCCCGGGATTAATTATTGTATTTAGTTTACTCACGGCCTTATATTTACTTGCAGAGGCGGTTTTGAAGTGTCGAGGTGTGGAAGACTTTACAAATTATGTGATGGGGTTCAAGCTCATCTCTCAACTTCTGCATCCCCTAAAGTGCTTGAAGCAGCAACCAAGTTTCCATGCAAAGTCCAATTAGAGGAGGTGACTCGTGTTAGTTCTTGGCCTTGGCAATTTCAGGGGAAGATTCCTGAAGAAAATAACATTGGTCTTTTCTTCTTTGCTAAAGATTTTGAGAGGTGTGTATTATTGTGATGTAGCTCTCTTCTGCTACCAAGCTTTACATGATATAAATTTGACTTTCATGTTGCTTTCTTACAGTTATGAAAAGAATTACTGGAAACTGCTGGAAGATATGATCAAGAACGATTTAGCTCTCAAAGGGAACATTGAGGGTGCTGAACTTCTTGTTTTCCCATCAAACAAGTTACCAGCAAACTCTCAGCGTAAGAGAATATTCTTTTACATAGTTGCAGTAGGGTTCAAACTGTTAAGATTATTAGTTATTTAATAAGCAATACAATTATGATGTTATGGATACTTATGAAACTTGTTCACCCTCTACTGTATTGTGAATTTGTAATATTTTTGAAATTAGAATGGCCTCTTACTATGCTTTCTTTTCAGGCTGGAATAAGTTATTCTTTCTTTGGGGTGTCTTCAGAGGAAAGAGTTTAAGTTGCTTTGAGACTGTGCCTCATTTCCATGAGAAGCCTCGCGGATCTAGTTTGGAACCCTCAGTTCAAGATATGTCCACACCATTGTCAGAACTTCCTATATCTCAGAAATTATGTTCTCGTGAGAATCTAGATGACGAAATACCCGTGTCTGATGGATCACCCAAGGTGAAGGGAGTTAAATACGCTGACTCTGTGGATCTTCAGCCTATTTTATCTTCAGGTATGCAGGATAGGGTCTTCTCACAAGTGGCTTCTATGTGCAAGTTGCTCGTTAAACAAGTATTATCCAACTCATTTATGTTGTTTCTTATCCTGGATCAGGCATGCAGATGAATGCCACACAATTGTCCAATAGAGCGACTAGCAGTGACACTTTCCTGGTAAATTTACTATAAGTCTCTTCGAGAAATCACTTAAAGAATTCCAACTTCTATTGCCATTGCAGCATACAGTTCGTCTGCATTTTGGGGCATCTTACATGTTATAAACTGCTTTCAAAGTTATGGAGAATCACTCAGTTTAATTCCCTCTCCTGTAGAAGATAGCTGAAGTTTTTTTTTTTTTTTTTTTTACCATTTTGTTTGTTGAGCATGTGTACTAATTCTTGTTACTAAGTTTGAAAACATGTAATTTGCATAGGCAAACCCGCCATGCATAATTTGTTTTCCCGATTTGTTGCTGATTTTATTTTTCTTAAATGTGACTATTTCACTTAAAACTGCAAGTCCGCTAGCCAGAATTAACATCAAATCAATTTATAGGGAGGTTATTGGACAATGTTTTAAAAACCATTCCCAATAATTGATTGTTTTGTTTTTGATTCACTTGTTGACATTTATCAAGTACTTCAGGAATTAGTAGATCGTTTTGGATCCATGTTCTCTCTGACATAGATGCCAAAGGCAGTAATTATATGTTAAACCAGATTGTTTGATGTACAGGTGTAAGATTTGTCTGTCTGGCATGCGCCAGTCATTATACCACAAAAAAGTCTTCTAGCGTTAGCTTTGTGTCTATTGGCTAGCTTGTTAGTACTTGTTGAACTGTCCATTTTTCCTGAGCTTTTCTTCCCACTTTGATGGTTATTTACTTTGTTAATGCTTTCGCCCGTTTCTTCTACAGAAAAACACTGATTTAGCAGGCAAAAAAGTTGTCGATCCTCAATTTTGCAAGGAAATGGAGGGTGCAGATAGCTTAATGAGTGGTGAAGCTGGTGGGATTGATAAGCTGGGGGAAAACAAAATAGAATCAAGTCCTAACAGGAAGCACTCACTCCCAACATCGATGGGAGTATTCTCACATGATTCTGATGGTAATGTTAGAAGTAGCGCTGAAGTAATGCAGTTGAAAGATAGCATTTTCCCACCTGTTGATGATAGAAGGGAACACAAGAAGATGAAACTTGGCAGCAGAGGAATTCTTGATCTTAATTCTTCTCAAGAAGATAATTTTGAACCTGATGGAAGAATTTTTTTCCCGATGGATGTAGACTTTGTAAAGGACAGAAAATCTGACACAGTTGTAAATGTTCAATCTCTGGGCAAGGATGGCCCATCTGTACCACAGATTCCAAATCTAGAACTAGAATTAGGTGGCAAGAAAGAATTTCCACAAGAGAAAGTCACACCTAAAATCAGGGATGATATGGAAGCCTCACTTTCTCTCTCTCTTGCTTTTTGTGCATCAAAAAAGGAGTGAAAGCCTTGACGTCATTGTGTGTCTCTGGAGACGATTTGCAGTATGCATGACTTGCAAATTGACGGCCTTGTTGTGCATCAAGTGTTATCAACTTTTGAGGATATTAAGTAATGATATTGAAGTTCTTGCGTATCACTGCATCAGCTGCTTTTTCCAACTCACCTTTAACACTGGCTGCTACTTCTTTGTCACAAACCCATACAATATAACAAGCATCAAACTGCTGGTTGATCACTACTGGTTGCTCTCTGTGTATGTCTCAGTCAGTAGATTATATTTTCCTTCAGCTTGTTGCTTTTAGTTTCTTCGCTTTATGTCTTCACAGTATGCTGATCTATGGTTTTATTTGTCTGCAGATAGAGAACACATGAAATGCCAATACATCACTTTGAGTTACAAACACTAAAGGTTAACCTGCCACATATTGCAGCAATAAGATTTTTAAACTGATGTGAGGGATCAACAGGTTGCAACAATGAGATTGAGAGCTTTCGTCTCCAGACATGATCTTCAAGTGAGGAGAACAGGTAACAGGCTCCATGTAGTAATTGTCAGCTCACAATGCCCAGCCTATTGGGGTTGGTTTGGTGCCAGGACTAAATGAATGAAAGACGAGGTAGTTTCCCATATCTGCTGAGTTCAGCATTACATCTTGCTGAGGAACAAATGGGTCAGGATCCCTATTTACTAGCAAACTATCGGGGATCACACCTTCATCTAGCTTGAATTTATAATTCCTCAGAGAGGGAGAGAAGGTCTAGTGAACAAATCTTGTTGCGTCAAAGAAAGCTCCAGATGACATACAAATAGCTTGGCATGATTGATTGACTAAAGGTGCTTCATTCACTGAATGGAGCAATTGATGTAGATTTGCTGTTTGATCAAGAAATAACATGTACTAGAGTGTCTTGCTTGGCTTCCAGCACAAAGTATCTGCTTAATCTAGGGCTCTTGATATGGAGAGGTGGTTTTTTAAAAATCTCAGCACAATTTCAAAGTGCTCCTAATTTGTCGCATCTATGTAGAATTAAATGCATGCATCTGTATAATTTTGTCTCTATGAGGCCTTTAGGTTTCATTTTTCATGTATTTATTTACATGAGAGTCTCAGATGAATAGTAGCTGGCAACATGAAGTGGTTCTGTGACGTCGCATATGTACATTTCATGAATCTTATGACAGGACAATAAACTCTTCCATTTATTTTTTGCACTTTGTTATTGAAAGTCTGCAGTATGTCTGAAACTCCAAGCTGAGACTTATGGAAGCAGAAATTCTATCCTGTAATCATCTTTTGTACTAAAGCAGCTTTGCATCGAGTGTAAAAGAGTCTCGACGCAATATATTTTCAGGCATACTAATTTTCTCCATGGCAATATATTATGCATTCTTGATAGTGAGGGTCAAAACGCTGTCGAAATGGCAAATATTTGCAATTTTTTCCTAGACAGTTTATGTAGTAAAGAATATGACATAAGCATGTACTCCACATCTACATGTATGTGTCGGTTCTAGGTTTAGACCTAATTAGATTATCTCATGATCTGCATAGATGCCAAGCAAACATGAACAGATGACCTACTTAAAAGCATAGAAGAAAATTTAACATAAGCATGCACTCCACATCAAGCGTGTATGTGTCATCTATAATATATTGTGCTAGTATTTTTTTTATATTCATTTTTGGGCAAATTGTGTTAACTATTCCTATATTTTACACTTATAACAGAAACTATCCCCACTTTAAAACTAAATACACGGACCACTCCTATAGTTTCTATTTTCTATAAAAACTTATAACACTAATCACCTCTATGTTTTATAAAATTTCTAAAGGAGAGGGGTGGTCAGTGTAATTATTTTCGAAATAGGAGTAGTCCATGTAATACTTATGAAACATAGGGGGATTAGTGTATTTATTTCTTCACTTTTTCTCAACCCCAACCTATATAAGGCTGTTAATGTCACGCTCCGGCCCGGAAAATCTATCTTCCTCGCTTCGATTTTACCGAATCGTTCGTCCTCGCTGGACGTGATATCGTACGAGTCTGGAGTTGCACTCGTACAAGACAAGATGACAAGTTCTCAAATGGTTATCTTTGATTTAATATTTAGCAGCGGAAGAAATAGAGTATACGAAACAATTCTCTTTATTGATAAATGAACTGAGGTTACAAAGTCTTTCAATAGCCCAACTGAATTTGCCAGATTGGCTTACAACACTCAGGTTCTCTCTTGCCCACAAAGGATTTTACCGTTTCATACATCATGTCTTTTATATCTCGGTCGCATCATCCTGTTGCAAGTCCGAGCGTCAATGCGGTCACACGTCTCAAAACGCTACGACATTCCCTGCCTCAACGCGTTCAAGTGAAGCTCCGCCGCAAGCAATCTATTCCTTGCGTCCTGCAAGAAATCTGGTGGGAGATCAGTACTAATCCTCCCGCATATTGATATTGACCCACTTTACTAAACCGACATTAAGTAGATATATTGAATCATGCAGCATGCAAGTTAGTGATCTTTCTATCTTTGCCTTAGGGTAAGTTTCATGGCATATTCGAAAGCAGTAAAACATGTTATCATGACAAGTATGTTATTTGATTCGCATAAGCAACAAGCAACATATAGCAATCTCGTGTTTGTTTCGTGGCGCGACTTCTTACCAACATCAAACCACTCGCCTTTGCACCGACGCAAGGGGAATATGCCTACCATCATTTCCTGTCATGTTATAAGTGATCTCTGTGCAGGATCTCTGTGTGCCTGCACTTTCAGCTCACCGTTCTTTAAACTATATGAAGGTCATTGGCATTCCAAGCCATAATGGACTATATTTCTCAAATCACATATGCAAGACGGTGATCACTCCGTGCGGTTGCTAACTCTAACATCAGAGGACCCCGAATTACTTGGTAAGTTGCTTATCACATTAATAACAGGTCGCAAGCCGTCTTAATGAAGTGCACCATCAATACCAACTTTCTCAAAATTATCCCACCTAGGCCGAACAGTCCCTGCGCCCTAGCGTACCACGTTCGAGGAAAGCTATCACATACCCGTACACGGGCTATATATCTCAAGTCCATTTGACCATGCACCGCACGTCAATCTCATACAACCAAACAATTCGCCTATCTCTATTTCTATTGGCACAATACCCCAACTTAATGTTCATCAACGAACGACCCGAAGGTCCCGAACATTTCCAATGCACCATGCCACATTGTACAGTTCCGTCACATTCGTGCCACAACCGTTCTCTTTGCAACGAAGCCATCTTTTTATGAGTCTCGTGCACGTACGCACGCTTTTACATAATTGTTCTCTATTCTTTGAGTCGTGCAAGCGATGCATGCCATGATCGTGTATTTCCATGTTCTATGCCTCAGTGTTCAATGTTCATGGCTCGTGCTCTAGGGCACTCGCCTCAATAGTCGTTCAATGCGTTAGCCTTCTAACTCGTGCTCGAAGGCACGAACGACTCGTGCACAGAGGCACTCGCCGATACAGTTATCCCATGTTCTTATGGCTTGCGCACCAAGACGCTCGTCTTTGCGACATTTCGATGCTCAATAGCAACTCGTACATTTGATGTACATTTCATTTCAATTGTTCTATCTAGTGTTCGACACGCACTATAATTTCTCTTCTTCGAGCCACGCTCGTGGTCTCGATAAGTTTACTTAGCATGCAATGGTATTTTTTTACTTAGGCATGATGGAGTAGGAAAGAAGGGTCAAAGTCCTCCCACCTTAAGCCGATACGCCTTATCGTTTTGTCGAGCCGATGCGGCTCGATTTCATAACTTTATTGTACGACCAATTCTTCTGACTTAGCTATTCGAACACTTTGTACTTTGTTGAATTATCCGACCGATTTGGCTTACCGTGCCTATGCCTCAGTCCATTGCGAGGCGATTATTTGGTTTTGCGGATTCCATTACAAACAAGGCAAAATGTCGACCTCTTATATTTCAGCGTAAACGTATAGCCTGCACAAGAAACCAACTAAAATCAATATTCGTTCGAATCGGACTTGTACGTTGCATCGATTTGATTTCTTATTATCTTCGAACCTACTCAATGCTTTCTCGTTCGGGCTAACGTAACTCTTTGCATCGATCCGACTCGATGCATTTCTCGGATCAACGTAACGCTTGTATCGATTCACATCGATACTTATTTCGTGTCAACGCAACTCTTCGAGTCGACGACTCAGCATAATACACCGTGCGGAGCGGGACATTACATAATATACCATTCAAAACAAAGTTCGTCCTCGAACTAAAACCAATACTCAATCCAAGTTCTATAGATCGTTTCACGATCTCGCCCAACTATCGATGTTCCGTTTCAAATACTCGTGCAAGCTTTCATTAACTTTCATAGTCTTTCCTGCCTCGATTTGAATTCAACATACAACTTGATTTGGATCGTACACATATTCAAGACGTCCTAGAAACATATGTATTTCAACCAAGCCTAGTGGTACAGAATTGGAACAAGGCTAACATGTAAATTTTCATTCCTAAATACTTGCCATAACTCTCGTTCGGATAAAATCTTTAGTGTTTGTTCTCACAATTCTCATCACATATGTATATTCGATACATACGTGATTCATTCAACAAGGTCGCAGCACGCGATGCAATTCAAAAATCGTATTTCTTATTTCGTAAGTTTCGTACAGACCATCAATTCTATGCATTGCGTCAAACCTTCGCGCATCCAATTGCAACGAGTCTCCGCAATGCCTTGTGTTCGAAGTCGCTGCCCAACTATTTCTGAAGTTTCATATTGTAACTCATCTCGATACGATTTTCCTTTGTTGACTTGCAAAATGCATCAACAATTAGGACTACGCCCACTAGGTGACTTACTTAGACACCGTGCTCGAATTCTTCCGACGCAACTTTTAAATTGACGTTGCACAAAGGCCATAATCTATTTGACACAAAAGTTTCATTCGAGTCGATGATGCTCAAAGGCAATGGTCTTTCCGGCACAATTGTTTAACTCAAGTTGACAGTGCTTATAGGCAACAATCATTTGATACGAAGGTCTTTATACGACGCGTCTTATGTTCGATTCCTATCGAGTAGGAATTCCCTAGCCAAATTTTTAACTTGTTCGTTTCGCAACATCGAATATAAGTTCGATTCACGCAATCTCAATTGCAAGGTGAATCCAAATTCAACGACACAACTTTGAAAGTCATTCTCTTATCGCTCGCTCTCGTGCATAGCACGATTCGCTAAATTGCTTATTCGTATCACCATGTTCCTTGGTGAATTTCTAGTTCGATCGTCGACCAACATAATCATTCAAGCATTCATCTGACAAATTCTCAAAATTCGATTATATCATTCTCAGAGTTCCATCAATTCCCGAAACAATTATTCTATTATTTAGACTTATAATCAACATGCACCACATCATATTTGTTTTTCGACGCAATTTTTGTATACGACATCATATGGGTCATCATATGGGTCTGTAACATTCATTTCGATTTGGCGGTTAAGTCTTCTAGGGTCAGCTGTCCCGAAGCTACGCTCAATAATTATGGATCACTAACGAAGGACAATTACTACGAACCATGCTATATCTTATTTCGGAGCCACACTACGTTCCGATAATTTCTATAGGACTACCGAAATTCGGACAAAATTATTTCTATCGGTGCAACTGAGGCACAATTATCCTCTGAGTAATTCATACACTATCGTAGATGATTTCGCAAATTCATGAAATATCTACTCGTATTGAGTTCAAGTTTATCTACCCACGGTCAACAGTCGAGATGCTATACACATCAAAATATTCGTCGATGACTTATAGTCTCGCACTGATCAATCACAAAGTTTACGATCAACCAGTTCGACATTTTCGAATTGCTATTTCCAAAATCTCGATATCGTAGGCTCGTTTGTATTCTCACATCGTGTTTACATTTTCTAGCGTATTAATTTTGATAGCATGAGGATCAACTTTGAATCTGTATCAACGTCAACTTAACTCGTATTACATATATCCAACTTCTCTACAAACTTTTCCATATGAATCGACTCATTTTCTGATTCGCCGTATCCCGCTATACTTCGATCGTGTAACTGAGTTACTGATTATCCAACATCGAACTCTCGAGTTATACAATCATGCCTTCTAAGTTTCGCGTGTTTCAGTCGAACTCAATTGAGTTTCATCGCAACATAACCAACAATTTTCTTAGGCATGATTATCCGCATCAACCAATTTTTTCACCAAGTTCATAATTTGTACAATCCGATTACAATTTGTATTGCCAACATTTTTATCGAGTTCGTAAGCCATGCGATTTGATTTTCAATTCGCATAGACCAATATTTTTATCGAATTTGCAAGTCGTGAACATTGAGTTTCCTATTCCGTCGATCCGATTATTATCTTGAAGCAAAACCGTTTCGCTAGTCCCGGTCATTCAACCGACTTATAAATTTTTGTCCGACGTATCATTCAATGATACAAGTCCCGCCTTACCGTTTTAGCCAATTATCGAAGAACAATTGCATCAATATTCCGTCATACAAATTTTCAATCGAGCCTCGATACTATTCCGCTCGTTGCAGACAAATCTTCCGCGATTCACGCAATGTGTCGATGCAATCCATCGCACAAGTGGTATAGCATATACCACTCAGAAATTGAGTCATTCATCGCATAGGTGGTATGGCATATACCCCTCAGAAATCAAGTCATTTCCCTCGCATCATACTCGGTATGATCCAACAGTCTATTCCAACTCACGATTTCTGCAGTGATCATGCTGATCACAATCGTAACTTTTGATTAATCAAAATCTGACACAATTCGGCCAATGTATTCATTTGCCAACACAAGTTCGGTGCACAATCGAACCGATTCGTTTCTATCGATTTATGATTTCAGTTTCATCCGTTTTACCTCGTACAATAATTTATTTCCGACATCCGTTGCACTTCGTACAATGATTCATTTTTGACATTCATTTTCGACACCCGTTGCACCTCGTACAACAATTTAATTCCGACATTCAAAGCCAATGCTCGAATCCGTTCAACACATTTTATATCAACTTTCATTTTCATTGCAATGTATCATTCTCAATCAATTCGTTGTAATTGATGCAACAACATCCCATGACTTTTATAGTATTGATGCAACCAACATTTTTTATATCAAATGTTGCATTGAAACAATAAACATCTCGATTCACATTTCATAACTTGTTGTACTTGCAGCAACATATCTCAATTCACATCTCGCGACTTGTTGCACTTGCAGCAATAAACATTTCACGTCTTGTTGCACTCAATGCAAGAAACCTTTCACGACTTTCTCAACAAACATCATGTAATTTCCAAAACATATGTGGCAAAATTATACGATGTATTAGACTTATTGTATGAAATATCCAGTACGGCATCGAGTAGAGTCAAGCGTGATTTGATTGGTGGTGGGCAACTCTTTGGAATTGAAACGAAGCAAGCGTCCTGAAGAAGTTGAACCTAGAGCTCTGATACCAATTTGTCACGCCCCGAATCGAAAAATCTTTTGTCCTCGTATCGATTTTACCGAATCGTTCGTCCTCGCTGGGCGTCATGCCGTACGAGTCAGGATGACAAGTTCTCAAATGGTTATCTTTGATTTGATATTTAGCAATGGAAGAAATATAGTCAACAATTCTCTTTGTTGATAAATGAACTGAGGTTACAAAGGCTTTCAATAGCCCAACTGAATTTGCTAGGTTGTCTTACAACACTCAGGTTCTCACTTGCCCACAAAGAATTTCACCGCTCTATGTATCATATCTTTTATATCTCGGTCGCATCATCATATTGCAAGTTCGAGCGTCAATGCGGTCGTACGCCTCAAAATACTACGGCTTATCACATCAATAGCAGTCGCACGCATATATCATGTCTTTTATATCCCTGAATTACTTGGTAAGTGGCTTATCACATCAATAGCAGGTCGCAAGCCGTCTTAATGAAGTGAACCATCAATACCAACTTTCTTAAAATCATCCCTCCTAGGCCGAACGGTCCCAGCACCCTGGCATACCATGTTCGAGGGAAGCTATCACATACCCGTGCACAGGCTATATATCTCAAGTCCATTTGACCATGCAACGTGCTACAATCTCATACAACCAAACAATTCTCCTATCTCTATTTCTATTGGCACAATGCTCCAACTTAATGTTCATCAACGAACGACCTGAAGGTCCCGAATATTTCCAATGCACCATGCCACATTGTATAGTTCTGTCACATTCGTTCCATAACTGTTCTCTTCGCAATGAAGCCATCTTTTTATGAGTCTCATGCATGTACGCACGCTTTTATATAATTATTCTATATTCTTTGAGTCATGCAAGCGATGCATACCTCGATCGCGTATTTCTATGTTCTATGTCTTAGTGTTCAATGTTCATGGCTCGTGCTCTAGGGCACTCGCCTCAATAGTCTTTCAATGTGCTAGCCTTCTAACTCGTGCTCGAAGGCACGAACGACTCGTGAATGGAGGCACTCGCCGATACAGATATCCCATGTTCTTATGGCTTGTGCACCAAGGCGCTCGCCTTTGCGATATTTTGATGTTCAATAGCGACTCGTACATTTGATATACGTTTCATTTCAATTGTTCTATCTAGTGTTCGACACGCACTACGATTTCTCTTCTTCGAGCCACGCTCGTGGTCTCGATAGGTTAACTTAGCATACAATGGTACATTTTACTTAGGCATGACGGAGTAGGAAAGAAGGGTCAAAGTCCTCTCACCTTAAGCCGATACGTCTTGTCGTTTCGTTGAGCTGATGCGGCTTGATTTTATAATTTTATTGTATGCCAATTCGTCTGACTTAGCCATTCGAGTACTTCGTGCTTCGTTGAATTATTCGACCGATTTGGCTTACCGTGCCTATGTCTCAGTCCATTACAAGACGATAATTTGGTTTTGCGGACTCCATTGCAAACAAGGCAAAATGTCAACCTCTTATATTTCAGCGTAAGCGTATAGCCTGCATAAGAAACCAACTAAAATCAATATTTGTTCGAATCGAACTTGTGCATTGCATCGATTTGATTTCTTAGAATCTCTGTACCGACTCAATGATTCTCGTTTGGGCCAACGTAACACTTTGCATCAATCCGACTCGATGCATTTCTCGGGTGAACGTAACGCTTGTATCGATTCGCATCGATACTTATTTCGGGTCAATGCAACTCTTCGAGTCAACGACTCAGCATAATGCACCGTGCAGAGCGGGACATTACAGTTAACCACCTCTTCAACTCATCGGTGTGTAATCATTATACTGCCACATGGTTTTGCTTCCTATTTATTTGTATTCTACGGTATCATCTTCATTAATCTTTTGAAGATTGAAAATTAACACTTTTGGAATAGGGTTAATTACACCGACCCCCTATGTTTCATGAGTATTACATGGACTAACCCTGTTCGAAAAATAATTACACTGACCATCCCTCTCCTTTATAAATTTTATTAACCATATGGGTCGTCAGTGTTCTTAGTTTATATAGAAAATAGAAACTATAAGGGGTGTCCGTGTAATTAGTTTCAAAGCAGGGGTGGTTTGTGTAACAAGTGTAAACCATAGGTGTAGTTAATACAATAAACCCTTTGGAATATGTATTAACAATTTGACCATTGACACTCGTACCATGTGCTCACAAGCTGTTGTTGATAGCAACAAGTCATATATGAAAGTTGTTAGGGCAATAATATCATTTCCGATCGAGAGAAAATCTTTGAGAATCGAACAAAATTGTAGAAACCTACAAATATACAATATCACGACATAATATTTTAATCGAAAACACAAAATAAATTTTATGTAGAAACCCAAAATGGAAGAAAACTATAGGACGAACGAAGTCAAACCCGGAAAACCCTCCACTACTGGAATGGAAGAAATATGACTACACATTTATCCTACCAATCAGAACACATATTAGTAACTTCGCACAGAACAGAAATGAGTACGACTAATAGTACAACAAAATTATCGAAGCCAATAACTCAAAGACGAACTGATGTAGTCTCCCTGAACGATCTCTTTCGGAACATATTGCAAACTCTCTTTTGGTTTCTTCTTTCTCTTTTCGTAAATTGCAAAAGCCTTCCTTTTTTGAAAAAAAATACATCAATGTTCTATCTTTCAATTAGGTCAAGGAGTAGCATATACCTTTTTCTAATCTCGAGACGATTTGGACCATCAGATTCTAGTCGAAATACTGATCCCTGATCCAATTTTTGCTCAACCTATATGGACGAATATATCGGTAGTATGTCGTTGGCATATTAGTTCCCATAATGCTCCAAATCCAACTTCTATTGGAAAAGTTAAAATTGCACAAGTCTGCATAGTGGTATACTGACGATATCTTGCTGCTATAAATGTTGCTTTGATATGCCCCCAAAAATAATACTATTTTGCGCCTATACGAGCCCCTACTTGTTGCCTTCGACTCATGGGTGTTATCCACACAAGAATGGAATCCAACTCAACAATTCTTTCATTTCTCGACTAGGTATCTTCCTGCATAACTCAAATTTCTCTCTCGACAAAATTTTGGTAAGCATGTCTTTCTTATTTTTATCCGCATGGACCTTCTCAAGTTCAACATCCTTCGCGTCCAATAATCTCATATCCAATGATAGTCACAATAGCTTGGACATGCTATAAAACATAGGGTCCTTACCGGGATGAATAGCACTCTGACTGTCACAAAGCAAAACATATTGCTCATGCTTTTGTTCCTTAGGAATTTCTCCGGCCATACTAAATCCTTGCATGCCTCCATCGTTGTAATGAATTCGGATTCCAAGGTAGACAAAGACACATATTTCTATAATTACAACTGTCGAGATATAGGCCCCTGCAAGCATCATCACATAGCATAATGTCGATCTCATAGCGTCGACGTCCCAGCCATATCAATATCGATATACCCAACCAATTTTGGCTCATCACTACCTCAATTGGAAGTATCCTGAAGATATCGAAGTACCCATTTGACTATGCTTCAACGTTTTCTTCCTGAATTGGAGAGATAATGGCTCACTGCTCCAATTACACAAGCAATATATAATATTGTACAAACCATAACATACATGAGACCGCCGAACCTTGAAGCATAAAATACTTTTTCCTTAACCGCTATCTCAATCTTCTCCTCGGTCAATAGACATTTCTCAGTACTAAGCTTGAACTGAGTTGCAAAAGGGAGACAAGATTATCTTAAACATATTTACAAGCAAAACAATGATGCCCGTCTATAACATCTTGAACAAGAGATAAGTTCTCCATCACAAGAATCACTTCTTTTTTATTAATTATATTATAGCACTATGATGCTTTGAGATGAGATGGATATGTTAGAAGTTGATATTTATGTAGAGGCTCTTGAAATTGTTATTAAATTAAGGCAAAAATTTTGTTGTAGACAATTTTTCATCAAAAGGAGGCATGTGTTTAAGCATGCTCATGTGATTGATTATTCTTAATCATGGAGGCAATCTAAATCTTGATGAGAATCTCTTTGATCTACTTACTGAGAAGATTCGGTTGAAGTCTCTTCTATATCCAGTTTTTGTACAAGATGTAAAGAAAATTATAAACACAGAAAAAGGGAAGGTGTGTGATCGAAGCATGGTTGGATACTATAGTTGCCATGAGATGAGACATTTTTCAGTCAATGCAGGAAGAAGAAAGTGAATGAAGCCACAACTTTGTTTTGAAGATATTGCAAAGAGCATAATATCTCAAGGAACATTGCAAGAAGCGGCCTCCAAAGAGGACAAGTCCAAGAGCCTATGCTGCAATTAATCCACAACTTCCACCATCCATTGCTCCTTCATTATCTACATATTCAACTCAAGTAGGGGGGGTTGTATATTCCATCCCGTCAGTTTTCTACCTTCTTGCATGAACTACTTCATCAAGTTATTCAAGCTTTGTAAGCATTTTACTTCGGTAATACACCTCCTAGATTTTGGAGCGACCTATCACATGACAGAAAATTTACATATTTTTCAACATACATATCTATATGATAAAAACAAAAATATTCTAGTTACAAATGGACAATCTCTTCTTGTTAAGAAAATTGCTTCCTTAACAATTACACCACAAAATTCTCCATCTTTATCTCTTTCTAATGTTTCATATGTGCCTCAATTGTCGACTAATCTCATTTTAGTAGGTCATCTTGTAAAATTTTTTGTCGTGTGTCTCATTTTCCTTATTTGGTTGTTTGATTCAGGACCTATATAGACCGGAAAGTGATTGGAAGAGGCTATAAAAAAGAGGAAGTCTTTATGTTGGACTTCGACTCATCTTCACATTTGCCTACTTGTCTTTGAGATCCTCCATCTAATGATATCAATTATGGAAATAAATCATGGAGGCTTTGGCTTTTTTGCTTTGGTTATCATAATGCCCTTAATTTGGATCTATATTCTCTTTTGATGTTTGGATGAATAAACTTGACCATAAGCTAGAAATCAATAAAACTTGTAAAAATTGTGTTCTTTCTAAATCACATACTTTATCTTTTCATAGCGCATACATCATGCCATATTTGCTTTTGATCTCATTCATTCAGATGTATGGGGACCATCTAATACTTGCTCATTAACTGGAAAAAATTATGTATGTTCTTTTTTTTTTAAAGATCGATCAAGATACTCGTGGGCATATATTTTTTATGCCATAAATATGAAGTTGCATATGTGTTTCAACAGTTCCATGCAATGGTGCAAACACAATTCAATAAAGATCAAAAGTTTTGTAGAGCGACTCCAATTTTTTTTAATGTAAAAACAGTTGGTAGCTTTTCTTACCAAAGAAGGAATTATTCACCAAAGAAGTTGTACGGATCAACCACATTAAAACGGAGTTGCTGAGAGAAAACATAGACATATTTTAAGACAACATGTGCTCTATATTCTCATGCAAATTTGCTAAAATAATTTTGGGCATATAGTGTCCTAACAACTGTCTATTTGATTAATCGCATGCCCACTCCATTTTAGGTAATGGTTCTCCTTTGAAAAAAGTTATTTGGGTACTCTCCTAATTACAATTTACTTCATATTTTTTGATGCACGTGTTATGCTCTTATACCCAACTCTTAAGCTCAAAACTTAATGCCAAGTATGTACATTGCATATTTCTTGGTTTTTCAGAGACATAAAAGGGATATCGATGTTATGATTGGAACAAAAGAAATAATGAGAATTGCTATAAATGTTACATTTTCTGAAGATACCCCATACTTTTCTAATAATATTTTTTCATGTAGTGTACAATTTGGTTCTTCTTTTTCTAACACTTTGCAAGTTAAACGTTTTGAAGAAATACCACTTAGAGTTCCCCCTTTTGTGCCTCAATCTTCACTTATATTGGACTCATGTAACAATTTCTCTCTACATCCTTCATTTCAAGATCCTCACACAAACCACCCTCCATCGACAATTCTTTGTCGTACTTCTCGTATCATTAAACACCTCATCATCTATCATTATTTCACCACTTTTGCACCTTTTCCATTCCTAGAGCTTACAAACAAGTTGTAGATAGTGCATAATGGAATTGTGTCATGCATGAAGAACTTGACTGTCTACAAATTAAAATACATACTTTACGGCTTGAAACAAGCACATTGAACATCGTTTGCCAAATTAAAAAGGGTGTTTCTGTCACGCCCCGACCCGGAATCACCCGAATCATCGTCCTCGCAGGGGGCATGATGCCGCACGAGCCTGGAGTTGCGCTTGTGCAAGGCAAGATGACAAGTTCTCAAATGGTTATCTTTTGATTCGATATTAACAACGAAAGGAAAACAGAGTATACGAAACAATTCTCTTTATTGATATTCGAAACTAAGATTACAAAGGCTTTCGATAGCCTAACAATATATGCCAGATTGGCTACAACACTCAGGTTCTCTCTTGCCCATAAAGGATTTCACCGTTCCATACATCATGCCTTCTATATCTCGGCCGCATCAATCCAGTTGCGTAGTCCGAGCGTCAAGCGATCGCACGCTTCAATACGCTTCGGCATTTCCAAGCCTCAACGCGTTCAAGCAACGCTTCGTCGCGAGCAATCCATTCCCTGCACCCTGCATGAAGCTGGTAGGGGATCAGTATGTTCGTCCTCGCATGTACTGAAGCAAAGATGTTCTTTCCAAACTGATATTATAGTATTTATGTTTATCATGCAACTTAGCTTATGATCTTGCTATGTTCTCCTTAGGGTCAATTTCATGGCATACTCGAAAGCATAAAGCATGTTATCATAGCAGCATGTTATCGAATTGAATAGGCAAGCAAACAAGCAATCTCATGTTTGATTTATGGCGCGACTTCTTACCAAGTCGACGCACTCACCCTTGCACCGACGCAAGGTGAATACGCCGTATTCCTTCTTTGTCATGTTATATGTGCATCTCTAAGCAGGATCTATATGCGGGACGCATACGCGCCTACACTTTCAACCCATCGTTCCTTAACTATATGAGGGCCGTTGGCGTATCTGCGCTGGAATGGACTAAAGGAGTCTTATTTTCTTTTCTCTCCTTCTTTTCTCAATATTGGTCGGGTTGCCCGACGTTTAACGGGTGGGTTACGGTCCCTACTCCGAAACGTTTCCGCTGCATGCCATCATTTGCGGCTTTTCCCAACTATAAATGAGTGCTACTCGACTTATAGATGTGCGCCTACAAAGATTATTCGAATCCCTCTGCGGCCAATCGGTTCCGGGGCGCTCCTCCGCCACTTAACCATTTTGGGAGAAACACTCGTACACGAGTTATTATCACATTAATCTCGAACCCATTCTAATCGACCATGCAACGCCCTATCATTCAAGCAATCAAATTCAAACAACCAAACATAGTCTTGAGTCTGAGACTCAGACTTATCATCTCGCATTTCTTCCATTTAACTTTCTATGTTCTTTCGTTTTGTACTTCGTTTCGATGTTCAATGCCATTATGCCTCAACTCAATGCTCGTCAACCGAACGACCCGAAGGTCTCGAACACTTTTCGAGGCATCATGTCATTCCCGACAGTTCTGCCACATTCATGCCATAACTGTATTCTTTTGCAATGAAGCCATCTTTTATTATCCCGTGCACGTAGGCACATTTCGACCGTATATCCATGTTCTATAACTTAGCGTTCAATGTTCGGGGCTTGCGCGCAAGGGCGCTCGCCTATTGTCTTTCAATGTTCTAGCCTTTCTAAATCGTGTGCGAAGGCACGGTATGGTTCGTACACTAAGGCACTCTCCGAGTACAATTATCCTATGTTCTTGCGGCTTGCACACCGAGGCGCTCGCCTTAGCGATATCCAATGTCCCATAGCGACTCGTGCATATGATGCACGTTTCATTTCAATTGTTCTAACTTAGTATTCGGCTCACACTATGATTTATCTCCGATCGGACCACGCCCGTGACGTCGATAGGTTAACTTTTAGCATACAATGATATATTTGACTTATCGCATGAAGGAGTAAAAAGAAGTCAATCCTCCCACCTTTAGTCGATTTGCCTTCGTCGTTTCGCCGAGCCGATGCGGCTCGGTTTCTTAACTTCGTTTGCACGGCCACTCTCCTGACTTAGCCATTCGAGCACTTCGTGCTTCATTGAATTATACATCCGATTTGCCTTAGCGTGCCCAAATCTCAGCCCGTCGCAAGACGACAATTTAATTTTGCGGACCCCTTACTAAATATTGTAAAAGATCAACCTTTAATATTTTTGCGTCAAAGTATAACCTGCACACGAAAATAACTAAAATCAACTTGCATCGATTCGGACTTGCGCCTTGGTCGATTCGATTTCTTAGAATCTTCGAGCCGATTCAACGCACTCATCCTTCGGGGCAACGCGGCACTTCGCATCGATTCAACTCGATACATTCTTTCGGGACAAGGCAACTCTTCGCATCGACTTAGTTCGATTCGTTGCTCGGGACAACTTACTCTTCGCATGCTCGGGACAACGTAACTCTCGTATCGATTCGCATCGATATATTTCATTCGGTCAACGCGACTCGCTAAGTCAATGTCTCAGCGTAATGTACCGTGCGGAGAGGGGCATTACAGAATATACCACTCAAAACAAGGTTCGTCCTCGAACCAAAACCAACACTCCGACTAAGTGTTTTATAGATCGTTTAACGATCTCGTCCCACCAACGTTGTTCAGTTTCACACTATCTCGCAAGCTTTTCATTAACATTTTATAGTCTTTCCTGCAGCTTAATTTGAATTTTATATACAACTCGATTTGGATCCGTACCTATATTCAAGGCGTCCCGAAGATATATGTATTTCGACCAAGTCCAGTCATAGCAAATTGGAACAAAGCTGACAGGTAAATTTCAATCCTATGCTTGCCATCTCGTACTCTTGATCGGACTTATCCTTAGCACTTGTTCTCGTAATTTTATTGCATATGCATATTGATACACGCGCGATTATCCAACAAAAATCAAGGCACACGATGCGATTCAAAATCGTATTTCTCATTTCGTATGTTTCATCGGGACTATCAATTCTACGCATCGCGTCAAGCCGTCGCGCATCCAATCACAACGAGTCTCCGCAATGTCTTGCGTTCGGTGTCACTATCCAACGATTTCTGATGTTTCACTTCATATCTTATCGCGACATGATTCTCTCTTATTGACTTGCAAAAGCATCAACATTCAGGACTTCGTCCGCTAGGTTACTTACATAGACACCGTGCTTAACTTCTCCCGATACAACTCAAATTGACATTGCACAAAGGCCACAATCTATCCGACACAAAAGTTTACATCAAGGCGTAGGTGCTCATGACAACGATCGCCTTGACACGAAGTCTCTACGATACATCTTACATCCGATTTCCTAACGAGTAGAAATTTACTAGCCAAATTTCCAACTTATCCGTCTCGCTACATCGAACATAATTTTGATTCACGCAAGCTCAAATACAAGGTGAATCCGAATCTAACGACATGACTCGTAAGTCATTGCCTTATCGTTCTCTCTCGTGCATAGCATGATTCTCGCACTCGCCTATCCGAATCACCAAGTTTGTTGGTGAATTTCAAGTTCGATCATCGACCAACATAACCATTCGAGCATTCATCCGATGAATACTCAAAATCTAGCTACATCATTCTCAATCGAAAGCTGTTTCAACAATTTTCGATCGCCTAGACTTATCGCCAACATGCACCGTGTTATATTTGTTATCGGTGCATTCTCATATGCGATATCGTATGGGTCATCTTACGGTCTGCAGCATTCAATTTGATTTGTCGGTCAAGTCTTCTAGGGTCAGCTGCCCCGAAGCTATGCTCGATAACTGTGGATCATCACTGAAGGACAGTTTACTACGAACCATGCTATATCTTATTTCGGAGCCAAATCACGTTCCGACGATTCTATGCGACTACCCAATTTTGGACAAAATTGTTTCTATCGGCGCAACTGATGCACAACTATCCTCCGAGTCAAGTCATGCACTATCGTCGATGATTCTGCTATTCACGACGCATCTACTTGCATCAAGTTCGAGTCTATCTTATTCACGGTCGACACACGAGATGCTATACGCATCGAACAATCGTCGATGACTTATAGTCTCGTCCTGATCAATCATAAAATTTACGATCAACCAAGTTCTTTCATTCTCGTATCGTTACTTACAAAATTTTGATAGCGCAAGGCGCACTCCATTTTGTATTCTCACATCGCTTACGTTTCCTTACGTATTGATCTCGATACGCCGTATCCATTTCGATAACGTAAGGGTCAACTTTGAATCCGTTTCAAAGTCAACTTAACTTGCATCGCATACATCCAAGTTCGCAATGAACTTTTCCATACGCATTGACTCGTTCTCCGATTCGCCGCATCCCGCTATACTTTGATCGCGTAACCGAGTTACCGATTATCCAACATCGTGCCCTCGAGTTATACGATCTCGTCCTCTAAGTTTTGTGTGTTTTTTAGTGTACTCAAATGAGTTTTGCCGTAACGTAACCAACTATTTCTTAAGCACGATTACTCACGTCAACCGACTCTTCGCCGAAGTCGCACATCGTGCGATTCGATTATAATTCACATCGCCTAACATTTATATCAAAATCGCAAGTCGTGCGATTCGATTCGTCTCGCCCAATATTTCTATCGAGATCGCAAGTCGTGCATTTCGATTCGCCTAGCCGAACATTTCTATCGAGATCGCAAGTCATGCGATTCAATTCGCCTTGTCCAACATTTCTATCGAGATCGCAAGTCGTGCGACTCATTCATAAGCTCGAGTTTTCCTTTCCCGTCGATCCGATTATTGCCTCAAGGCATAATCGTTTTGCTAGTCTCGGTCGTCCGACCAACTTATAACTTCCGTCCGATGTATCGTTCAACGATACGAGTCTCGCCTTATCGTCCCAACCGATTTTCGAAGAACACTTGCATCAACATACCATCATACAAATTTCCAATCGAGTCTCGGTACTCTTTCGTCCGTTGCGGACAAATCTTCCGCAATTCTCACAACGCGTCGATGCAATTCATCGCACAAGTGGTATGCTATATACCACTCGAAATCGAGTCATTCATTGCCTACGTGGTATGGCATATACCACTCGGAATTCAAGCTATTTCCCTCGTACTATACTTAGTACATATCGACAATCTCTTTCGACTCATGATTTCCGCAGTGATCGTGCTTGATCACAACCGTAACTTCGATTAATTCACATCTGACACAACTCGGTCAATGTTCTCGTTTACCAACATAAGTTTGGTGTGCAACCGAACGATTCGTTCTATCGATTTATGATTTCAATTATTTCTTTACATTGCATCTCGTGCAACAATTTATTTAGATATGTGTTGCACACCGTGTAACAAATTTTACTTCCGATACACGTTGTACATTGTGCTACGATTTATTTCCGACATTTCATTTCACTTTGTACAACGATTTATTTCCAATTTTCTTTGCACTTCGTGTAACGATTAATTTGATATGCGTTGCACCACGTGCAATGATTTTTCTTCCAACACGCGTTGCACATCGTGCAACGATTTATTTTCGACTTTCCAAGTCAATGCCCAAATCCGTTCAACACATTCGGTATTGGCTTATCACTTCTCACTTTCATTTTAACGCATATTCACATTAACTCGCTGTACTTCGTGCATCATTTTATTTCTCATTCAATATGTTACATTACAATAACATCTCAAATCGTATTTCACAATTTGTTGCGCTTGCAGCAACTAACATTTTTACGGCTCGTTTGCATTCAATGCAATATACCCTTCGTGACTTTCTTAGCAAACATCATGAAATTTTTAAAACAAATGTGGCAAAATTTCACGATTTGTATTAGACTTATTGTATGGAACATCCAGTGCGGCATCGAGTAGAGTCAAGAGTGATATCAAGTGGTGGTGGACAACTTTTAGAATTGTAATGAAGCGAGCGTCCAGAGAAAATTAAGCCTAGAGCTCTAATACCAATTTCTCAAGCCCCGACCCGGAATCACCCGAATCATCGTCAGAATTGTAATGAAGCGGTCGTCCAGAGGAAATTGAGCCTAGAGCTCTAATACCAATTTGTCACGCCCCGACCCGGAATCACCCGAATCATCGTCCTCGCAGGAGGCGTGATGCCGCACGAGCCTGGAGTTACGCTCGTGCAAGGCAAGATGATAAGTTCTCAAATGGTTATCTTTTGATTCGATATTAACAACGAAAGGAAAACAGAGTATATGAAACAATTCTCTTTATTGATATTCGAAACTGAGATTACAAAGGCATTCGATAGCCTAACAATATATGCCAGATTGGCTACAACACTCAGGTTCTCTCTTGCCCACAAAGGATTTCACCGTTCCATACATCATGCCTTCTATATCTCGGCCGCATCAATCCAGTTGCGTAGTCCGAGCGTCAAGCGATCGCACGCTTCAATACGCTTCGGCATTTCCAAGCCTCAACGCGTTCAAGCAACGCTTCGCCACGAGCAATCCATTCCCTGTACCTTACATGAAGCTGGTGGAGGATCAGTACGTTCTTTCTCGTATGTACTGAAGCAAAGATCTTCTTTCCAAACCGATATTATATTATTTCTGTTTATCATGCAACTTAGCTTATGATCTTGCTATGTTCTCCTTAGGGTCAATTTCATGGCATATTCGAAAGCATAAAGCATGTTATCATAGCAGTATGTTATCGAATTGAATAGGCAAGAAAACAAGCAATCTCGTGTTTGATTCGTGGCACGACTTCTTACCAAGTCGACGCACTCGCCCTTGTACCGACACAAGGAGAATACGTCGCATTCCTTCCCTGTCATGTTATATGTGCATCTCTAAGCAGGATCTATATGCGGGACGCATACGCGCCTACACTTTCAACCCATCGTTCCTTAACTATATGAGGGCCGTTGGCGTATCAGCGCCGGAATGGACTAAAGGAGTCTTACTTTCTTTTTTCTCTTTCTTTTCTCAATATTGGTCGGGCTGCCCAGCGTTTAACGGGTGGGTTGCGGTCCCTACTCCAAAACGTTTCCGCTGTATGCCATCATTTACGGCTTTTCCCAACTATAAACGAGTGCTACTCGACTTATAGATGTGCGCCTACAAAGATTATTCGAATCCCTCCGTGGCCAATCGGTTCCGGGGCGCTTTTCCGGCACTTAACCATTTTGGGGGAAATACTCGTGCACGAGTTATTATCACATTAATCTCGAGCCCATTCCAATCGACCATGCAATGCCCTATCATTCAAGCAATCAAATTCAAACAACCAAACATAGTCTTGAGTCCGAGACTCAGACTTATCATCTCGCATTTCTTCTATTTAACTTTCTATGTTCTTTCGTTTCGTATTTTGTTTCGATGTTCAATGCCATTATGCCTCAACTCAATGCTCGTCAACCGAACGACCCGAAGGTCTCGAACATTTTTTGTAGTGACCCGCTCCGCCCTAGCGGAACACCGATTCAAACGGCAAATGCAACGACTCAAACGAGCCGTCGACCCGAAGAGTTGGCATCGACCTGATGAAGAATCGATGCAAGGCTTACATTGGCCCGTCAAGATGAATCCAGACTTAGACTTTCAAAGGCGCGCTCGGAGTATCGCTCGGCCGATGTGAACATTGCTAAGGTGGGTGGCTCCGATGAACCCGTCTTTGCTTAGCCTAGACACATAACAATACGGACACTATTGCTAGAATCGCTAGGCGATAACACTGTGCATGCTAATAAATGACTCAACGTACCTAGCTAAGGGAATAATCCCACCTTGCATGCTTGTATAGAATATGGAAAGGAACATGGAAAATATGAGAACTCTAGCATCGCGCTCCATGCTCGTGCTACGGCACAAGCTTACGTTCAAGTCCCTTACGCGTTCAACAATGAAACAACGAATGGATTACAACAATGAAACTGGAAGACTATCAACATAGTCGTTCCAAGTAGAGTATAGCAACATTGAAAGATTATGGGACCGAAGGGTCGCCAAGGCGACTCCCGTACAGGGAGTTGCATAATGTATGAATGAAAGAATGAATGAATAAGTGAATGAAGGAATCAACGAATGAATGAATGAATATGTGAATGAATCAATGAACGAACGGACAAGTGAAAGAAGGAAAGAAAGGAAAGAATAAATGAAAGATAAGAAAAAGAAAGAATGGTTAGCGACAGGTGTGACGGGCACGTGCAACGGGGCTCGCTACCCGCGCTGCACGGACGCCAACCAGGTCGATAACGCATTGTGACTAAGGGTTAGCCTACGGCTCGGAGACAGCCGTTAAGTTAAAAATGACAATAAAATATGAAATGGTCGTGGACGGCTCGTACACGAGCAAAAAAGGGATTCCAAGGGCAACGAACGACGATTTCGTGGCCGGCCTAGGCAGAATCAAAGCCTACGGGCGGACAGGTGTGCGGGCTTGGGCACATAACCAAACGTAGGGCCGGTTATTCAATAGTCTATCAAGGTGTACCAGCCATCACGCTTGATAGATGAGAATGCCACAGGGGAAAATGTTCGAAATGGCTGACATGCCAGCGACCGGTGCATATAGATTTAGGTGGGCTTTGCTGGTGGCAATCCATGTGTAAGTCCTTGCATTGAAATCAAAGTAGTCTAAAGTTAACTGAATGAAGCGCCTTGTGAACAGGCTTGAAATGTAACGCACCAAATGATAATGAGTACTTCGTGTAAATGAAATTGAAAACACGCCTACGACGCGTTAGAATCTAAGGCAGGAGCACGCCCTTGGCACTGAATGTTTACGTGAATCATGTTAAGTTGAAATATATGAATTGTTGACTAACTTGGTTTATATTGAACAGGGAAGGTCGGACGGTAAGTATGGGTAAGTCATGCATGTATTTCCATACGACACTTGAAATTGGCAACACGAGATAGGCTATAAAATATGCCATGAAATTGATCCTAAGGTAAGATTAGAAAGACAATGAATGATAGACGGTGCACAAAAGTAAATCGAACGTGTTTGGTAATGATAGCATTGTGGGCGAGCTAGCCTCTCCACCAGTACATAACAATGTACTGATAACCCCACAGTCTGCTTGCAGGAAGCAGGAAACGTCGGCGGGTGCGGAGCTTCCATCGAACGTGTTAAGGCGCGGAGCCAACTCTGGGGCCTTGGGACGTTGCAAGAAGCTGAAGCACCCTATACAGGACATAATGTATCGGAACATCGCCATGAATCATTCCATCTTGTAGCCACTTGGTACGCCTTTTATGTTTCAGAGAGAGAGGGAGCTTGAGCGATTTGTAATATCGGCCTAGCGTCGCCTGTAAACTTCTTGAATATCAATAAATCACTTGAATTCGCTTCAACTTGTGTTCATTTACTTTTCGCTGCAAATGGGGGACACTCTGTACGACTCTGTGGCCTAGCTCAAATCGGCCGTTTCTGGACTTGGCCTTGCACGGGCCCAACCTAGGCCCGTGTGGCATCACGCCTTAGCGAGGACGATCGCTCCTACGGGAGCGGGGCGTGACAGATTGGTATCAGAGCACGGCTTTACGTCCTTGGACTTCGTTTCGATTTTCTCAGTTTTGAAAGCTCGGTTGGAAAACAAAAGAAGTGTACGCTCTCTCTCGTTGTGCCTTGGGATGTTCCATACAATAAGTCTAATATTTTTAAAAGCTCGTACAAGTACTCGGTTGAACGGGATCGATAGGCGATGGCCTTTGTGCCGAACTACAACGTACTTGAGATGGAAGGAACCGATGCTAAGAGTTAGCAGAATGCAAGACGTGCTTGAATAACCTTATGCTGACAATAGCGAACGAATACACGAGACCGAAGTATAGTTCGAACGGGATGGTTATGCACGCAGCCTTTTGGCTAAGTTGTGCCGAGTATCGTGCACCTAGACTCTATGGTGCAAACGAGTTGCGAACGAGATTGACTATCGCTCGGACGAGAATAAGGGAGACTTAGAACGTGTGTTGATAGAGACGCTACTTGACCGGCGCTAAAGCGAACACGAAGAAATGGTTCTTAGTTTTTGAAGAATGAGCGAACGCGCAAGTGGACATATCGATCGGGAGTCGAATATCCTTTCGAGGATTTGTAGAATGACTTGACTCCGAGTGGTGTATGTGATAGCTTCGAAGAAGAATAAGAGTAAGCGTCGACGTCTAGTCGAGTGGCTCGAACCCTGAGTGGTGTATGGACGTTATAGAAAATTGTTCGAGCGAGACTAAAGGATTTGCGGATAGAGCGAGTATGTCGGCAAGCGATGATATCGCACAAAGCTTAGAACGAGTATCGCTTAGTTGGTTTTGACTTTGATAGTCTCAAACGAGATATCGTTCGGACGAATTAAGAATGCGTAGTGCGAATTACGAAACAAAAGGAGGTCTTGGTCGAGGAAACATAAAAGATCGGGCCTGCAATTTTGAATTTAGTCGAAGGGATTTAAACTTGAGTTAAGGTGAAATACCCATAAACGAGATCGAAGATAGCATGATCGAAAGATAGCGTGCATAAGAAATGTTGATTTGAAGATACGAGAATAACTAAGGAATTGAAATTGATGTTGCTCGATGAAGAGTTAGCACGCGACAGTGTGAATTGAGGAAATTAAGTTGCACGACTCGAAATTCGTTGCAAAAGGAAGATCGTCAGGTTATGTACATCATCGATGGTATTGAGGCGTATCAAAGATCGATGTACGATAACTCGGGGGTACTCTGATTCGATGAATGATGACCGTGTTAGAAGTTATTGTTTTGAAGGATGCTATGTTGGGGATCGGATAGAAATGAATGTTGGATGGAGAGGAAAGTGACTTGATTGTTCGGTGATAACCACAACGACAACGATCTTGTCTTACGTGAGCGCAACTCCAGCCTCACACATGCGTCACATCGGATTTGGGACGATCGTTCCATGTGAGCGTTGGCATGGTGATTCATGTCCAGCGGGAATGGTCGAACTCAAAATATCATGACATGGCAATTTTGATTGCTTCGACTTGTGGTTTGAAGCGAAGGTGAATTCAAGGATTGTTAGGACTTGCGATTGAAGAATGAGAAAACTTGAGGATTGAGTAGACCCAATCCACGTATCGAAAATGAGCAAGTCTAGACGCAACGCAAGAGTTATGTCCCGATGAGAACGATTATCCCGCGGGAATGTTGACATGGTGATTCATGTCCGCCGTGGATAATCAAACTTGCGTGAGATCGGGGCGCGACATATTGCAAGGCTAGACGACCTTGTGATCGACTACGTGAATTGGATAGAATGGATAAGTGGATTGTATCAAACATATTTGAAGAGATAGACTACGAAAATTGTTAGTGTGAACTTACGATATTAACATGTCGAGGATTCGGTTGAGGACAACCTATCGTAGGATGACTTCCCTGTACGAGTTCGAACTTGGAGCGAAGAATGTGTTGATGCGAATAGGAGGAACACTGCTTGATGTTTAGAAATTTGAGTGAAACGAACTTGGGTAGAAACTCCCGTACAAGCGAACAAATGGTTTGACTTAGGATTTGGGGCGAGCGTCGTGCAACGACCTTGCACGATGAGCAACAGACTTGACTTGTAACTATGACCTGTGAGCTGACCTAGCGGATAGGCGGACGACCCTATGCCGAGTGATTGAACCGGTGCGATTGACATTATAGTATCGTCTAGACGGACGATTGACTTAGGACAGCAAGACTTAGAGTAGGACGGGGAACTGGGAGTGTGCGTGAACGACGACAAGATTGGTCCCAAACGAAGGAAATGATGGGAATGGATGATGCACAAGTAAAGTTGGGATAACGAATTGAATCATTGATTGGAAGACGTACTCGGTGATAGTGCGATACTTGATCTCGAATCGGACGGGAATTACTTAGACTTGGTCGACTCCGCTAAGAAGAAATCGTATTAATTTCGTTGACAAGAGCGCTTGAGAAGCGAATCGAATCATCTCGAGGACCGAGATAAACGATATGTGATACACACATGAGTTCGATTTTAAATCAAAGTTAGCAAAACGATCGACAAATCAAAACTATCACGAGTAGCTTGTCCGACTTCGCTAATCGCTAAGCTTGGTTGAAATGTACGTATTCGGGGGACGCCTTGAATATGTGCACGATCCAAACTCAGCGATATGATGAACTCGAATGCAACTACAAGTGGGTGTTGCGATGCGCATAAATGGAAGTGAGTTTGCCTCAGCCTACGACCCTCGCGTTTGATAAATTACAACGGACCTCGTACGACCGTTTCAGTCCCATGATACGTCAAAAGTAGCAACCGAGTCGAAGAAATGCTTGAATTGAATAAGAACCATCAACTCTGAAATGAATGAAAAGCCATTCAATAAAATCGACCAAACGTATGCGACACGGGACTTGGAAAGGTACCGAGCATGGTTCGATGCCATCGAACGATAGAGCCGTTCGATAGAATTGTCTATGAAACACGATGACACGAGTTAAGGAATGGTAGGATGACCTGCACTCAGGAAGTCTCGAGGACGAGACTTGTTTTGAGTGGTGTATTATGTAGTGACCCGCTCCGTCCTAGCGGAATGCCGATTCAAACGACAAATGCAACGACTCAAACGAGCCGTCGACCCGAAGAGTTGGCATCGACCTGATGAAGAATCGATGCAAGGCTTACATTGGCCCGTCAAGATGAATCCAGACTTAGACTTTCAAAGGCGCGCTCGGAGTATCGCTCGGCCGATGCGAACATCGCTAAGGTGGGTGGCTCCAATGAACCCGTCTTTGCTTAGCCTAGACACATAACAATACGGACACTATTGCTAGAATCGCTAGGCGATAACACTGCGCATGCTAATAAATGACTCAACGCACCTAGCTAAGGGAATAATCCCACCTTGCATGCTTGTATAGAATATAGAAGGAAACATGAAAAATATGAGAACTCTAGCACCGCGCTCCAAGCTCGTGCTACGGCACAAGCTTACGTTTAAGTCCCTTACGCGTTCAACAATGAAACAACGAATGGATTACAACAATAAAACGGAAAGACTATCAACATAGTCGTTCCAAGTAGAGTATAGCAATATTGAAAGATTATGGGACCAAAGGGTCGCCAAGGCGACTCCCGTACAGGGAGTTGCATAATGTATGAATGAAAGAATGAATGAATAAGTGAATGAAGGAATCAACGAATGAATGAATGAATATGTGAATGAATCAATGAACGAACGAACAAGTGAAAGAAGGAAAGAAAGGAAAGAATAAATGAAAGATAAGAAAAAGAAAGAATGGTTAGCGACAGGTGTGACGGGCACGTGCAACGGGGCTCGCTACCCGCGCTGCACGGACGCCAACCTGGTCGATAACGTATTGTGGCTAAGGGTTAGCCTACGGCTCGGAGACAGCCGTTAAGTTAAAAATGACAATAAAATACGAAATGGTCGTAGACGGCTCGTGTACGAGCGAAAAAGGGATTCCAAGGGCAATGAACGACGATTTCGTGGCCGGCCTAGGCGGAATCATGGCCTACGGGCGGACAGGTGTACGGGCTTGGGCACATAACCAAACGTAGGGCTGGTTATTCAATAGTCTATCAAAGTGTACCAGCCATCATGCTTGATAGATGAGAATGCCACAGGGGAAAATATCCGAAATGACTGACATGCCAGCGACCGGTGCATATAGATGTAGGTAGGCTTTGCTGGTGGCAATCCACGTGCAAGTCCTTGCATTGAAATCAAAGTAGTCTAAAGTTAACTGAATGAAGCGCCTTATGAACATGCTTGAAATGTAACGCACCAAATGATAATGAGTACTTCGTGTAAATGAAATTGAAAACATGCCTACGACGCGTTAGAATCTAAGGCAGGAGCACGCCCTTGGCACTGAATGTTTACGTGAATCATGTTAAGTTGAAATATATGAATTGTTGACTAACTTGGTTTACATTGAACAGGGAAGGCCGGACGGTAAGTATGGGTAAGTCATGCATGTTGTGAGCACCCTAAATTTTGGGTTGATTTTTTTTTATTTTGTTTTAATTTTCTGATTGGGGGTAATTTTAAAATTTCGTGTTTATAATTATTTTAATAATGATATTTAACTCATGATATGATTTTTGGTGATTTTAAATCATTTTAACGTTATTTAAATCAATGACTTGTGGTTTTGACGTTTTGCTAGTGAAACCCTAGAGACTGTTTGACCTAGAGCCTAACCATGTGATTATGATATTTTAATGTCATTTTTGGCCTAAGAATATTTTTGCATTTGACCTCTTTGAATTATTTTGATATTATTTTATTATTTATGATATTGTTTTGGGGTTATTTGAGTCGGGTTCGAATTTCAACTCAATTCGACTTGAAACGGGGACCCGGGGGTAGTTTGACTCTAGTGGGACCCACACACTAGTTAGACATGGCCCACATAATATTAATTTTAGTCTACATGATAGAAATATTTTAGTTAGAGGTTAGACTAATTATTATGGATAAGGTTAGTATGATTAGAGACTTTAGAATGACTAATTTAGCCTCAACCAATTAGCCCTTTCCTAATACTCATAGAATAGGTTAGTAGGGGCTTTGGGACTTTTCCTAATAGGACAAAACCACCTTTATGGCCAGCCATAATAAGGATAGGGTTGAGCCTCCCATTTTTCATTATCCATCTATTTTTCTCTCTCTTGTTCTTCCCCAAATTCCTAGAGAGCAATCCTTAGCAATTTCTCCACCAAATCCTTCCATTTTACTACCAAATCTTCTTCTTTCCTTCTCCATTCTAGCCAAGGAGGAAGCTACCAAAGTTTGGGAGGATTCGGAGCTCGTTCGTGTCCTTTTGGAATCTCTACGTGTCGATATTGCTTCGGGAAGGTTTTTCTTCGATTCGATCTACCGGAAGGTATAAATCTCTTCTCCTTTTCATTTCCTCATGCATATAGGTCTATTTTGAACCCATAGGAATGACCCCCATGGTTGTATCTCCATTTGTGTCCATTTTGTGTCCATTTGGAGGTCATAGGAGTGTCCTTTGTGTTGTGGATGTGTTCATGTTACATATATAGATTTTTATATATATATATTGTAATGAGAGTGTATCTATATTTATATATGTAATAAATGGTTCATGATGATTATATAATCAAGTTTGTGAGTGTGGTTCCTCATATTATTATTGCTATTATTGTTGTGGATAATTAGGATATATATTGTGTATTCTTTTGGCTCAAACTATCTAAATCCGTCATGATTTTTATCCATGTTTTTAATTTCAGCTCTAACTTCGAAATGTCATAACTTCTAGCTCAAAGCTCGGTTTAATCTCCCATTTTTTTTAAAAAGAAGCGTATTGAAGTTAGCTTTCCAAAAACATGTATTAATAGGCCTAATTCTTTCTGTAACTTTCTGGAGAATTATTTGAGTGTCAGCTATACGAAAAACAAACGCGTTCTCGGTGTTTTCGCGATTCCGGGAGTTTCCGAAAACGAAAACGCGATCCGTTTAAAGTTTCGGAAAGCTAACACATAGATCTATAACATACTTTAATCATAGAGTTTAATTCATGCTGAGATGGTACAGTATTCATTATTAGTAGGAGTTACTATTCGGCATATGCATTTTGTGTACCCTTGTGTGTAATATAATGTTCTATTTGATTTTAACCCATATTAATGTATAAACATTATGTAACTAAATAGAGAATGCAAGCATGAGTAAATGTTTAAATAAATAATGTATGAGGTGTAAGTATCCTATCTAATGTAAGCATGTATAAGTATGGCTTGTAATGAATATGTAGGTTCCATAGTATGTAATGTTTGGTGCATATAGTAGTGCAAGAGAATAAATGAATGATGAATGAATGCAAGCATGAATGTAATGTAATAATAGATGTAATATATGCAATATATAAGTTAATGAGATGTAATGTTCTATGTTAACACAAATCCTATATTACCTCATGTACCCCCTTACACTATGTTGACACTATCACACTTGACACATTGTTCACTTACACTTTGACACTCTTTGATATGTATACACTATGTATGCCCATTTAACCCTCACTTGTCCCTTTGTCATGTTCACATATACTCACATAGCCTCTTAAATAAGTATTTATGAATATAGTTAACTTAGCTATGTATGTATATTATATATATGTTAGCATATTGTGTTGTAATATATAAGTTTATATAACCATTTGAAATGCCATGATTATAGACCTAATGTTGAATACTAATTTATGCATGTTTATATATGTGTAGACATATATAGCTTAAAGTAATAGATTATCTAGTGTATATCCAATGTAAATTCTTGCCTATTTGAGTATTGAATAATTGCATGCTATATAGAGTTGGGTGTATGTTGGCTTGTATAGCCTTGTATTGATGTGTGCTTGCTAGGATAGTCTTGGTTAGGCCTAGTAAGACTTACTGGGTTAGGACATGACCTAGTTTGACCTAGTTTGACTAGTGCAGTTGACCAGAGTTGACCAAGGGTTGACTTTGGCCTAGTTTGACCTAGATTCATGTAGAATGTATTGTAGTGCTTTATATTACCCTTATGGACATGTTGTGACTTGTGCTGTTCTAATTAGGAGCCAGACACCTCTCCTCGGACAGTATATTTACTTTGGACATTCAGACATCAGGCGAGTACATTCTCTGACCGTTTCATACTTGTATGGATTTACATTGTTGCTCTAGATTACTGTACTTGATGCTGACACGACTGTTATCACGGATTGGTACTATATAGATCTTCTTTTGAGATGTTATCTCCTTGTATTCACTAAATACATATTGTGACGTGCGTTTCACTTCCATATTGTATTTATTGAATACCCATATCCTTGTATACTCATTGTGCATATTGTACTCTCATTATCACATGAGCCCCAGGGATAGACCATTGTACACTATTGTATAACATTGTACATCCATTGTATAACATTGTACACTATTGTATAAGATAACGTAACTGGAGTAGATCCTTGTGTATTGATTGGGGAGGGGGAGTAGAATTGGTTATGTACTCAAATCCTATTGTACAATATTGTATAACTATTGTATATGTCTATTGTACACCCACGTACAATGGAGTTACCATTGCATTTTCCTAGTCCGTTTACATAACCAGATTGTACTCTAAATCACATGTTCCTTACAGTTCTTACTTATCATATTTAGATATTTTCTGTTATTAAATCTCTACTGTTTTCTATACATTCTTCTTTCAGCGTTTCATGTACTTTACTCTATTGCATGCTTTATATTTCCTAACTCGATATGAACTGCGTGAGATGTTTTGTGCTCGCTTCCGTCCTGACTGGACCTGTTGATAAATTTTACAGATAGCCTGGAGGTGCCTGCTAGCCTAGAGGAGACACATTAGAGGTTGTTTAGGTAGTTATTTTATTTTGTCTGGAGTTGTATTTTACTTTGTGGAATACTGTATTGAGTTTTGAGATGTATTTATGGGTTTGTGTATCATAGACACTTAGACTTCTATCTCCTGTATCTCTTTTGGATTTCATATTTTATCTATCTTTATCATGCTCTACCTTAGATGTGATTGAGACTGTATCTGCTATGTCACCCCCATTCGGGGAGTATAAACTGTTTAGTTTTATACTGTTATATGCATTGAGACCTAGGACAGCGTTCTACCGCCGATACTGCGACGTAGGCTGGGCGTTGTTACGTACTCGTACCCTCACGGTGGGTGCGGGTCGTGACACATGTATTTCCATGTGACACTTGAAATTGGCAACACGAGATAGGCTATAAAATATGCCATGAAATTGATCCTAAGGCAAGATTAGAAAGACAATGAATGATAGACGGTGCACAAAAGTAAATCGAACGTGTTTGGTAATGATAGCATTGTGGGCGAGCTAGCCTCCCCACCAGTGCATAACAATGTACTGATAACCCCACAGTCTGCTTGCAGGAAGCAGGAAACGTCGGCGGGTGCGGAGCTTCCATCGAACGTGTTAAGGCGCGGAGCCAACTCTGGGGCCTTGGGACGTTACAAGAAGCTGAAGCACCCTATACAGGACATAATGTATCGGAATATCGCCATAAATTATTCTATCTTGTAAGCCACTTGGCACACCTTTTATGTTTCAGAGAGAGAGAGAGCATGAGCGATTTGTAATATCGGCCTAGCGTCGCCTGTAAACTTCTTGAATATCAATAAAGCACTTGAATTTACTTCAACTTGTGTTTATTTACTTTCCACTGCAAATGGGGGACACTCTGTGCGACTCTGTGGCCTAGCTCAAATCGGCCGTTTCTAGACTTGGCCTTGTACGGGCGCAACCTAGGCCCGTGCGGCATCACGCCTTAGCGAGGACGATCGCTCCTATGGGAGCGGGGCGTGACACTTTTCGAGGCGTCATGTCATTCCGACAGTTCCGCCACATTCATGCCATAACTGTATTCTTTCGCAATGAAGCCATCTTTTATTATCCCGTACACGTAGGCACATTTCGACCGTATACCCATGTTCTATAACTTAGCGTTCAATGTTCGGGGCTTGCGCGTTAGGGCGCTCGCCTATTGTCTTTCAATGTTCTAGCCTTTCTAACTCATGCGCGAAGGCATGGTATGGTTCGTGCACTAAGTCACTCGCCGAGTACAGTTATCCCATGTTCTTGCGGCTTGCGCACCGAGGCGCTCGTCTTAGCGATATCCAATGTCCCATAGCGACTCGTGCATATGATGCACGTTTCATTTTAATTGTTCTAACTTAGTGTTCGACTCACACTATGATTTATCTCCGATCGGACCACGCCCGTGGCGTCGATAGGTTAACTTTTAGCATACAATGATATATTTGACTTATCGCATGAAGGAGTAAAAAGAAGTCAATCCTCCCAGCTTGAGTCGAATCGCCTTCGTCGTTTCACCGAGCCGATGCGGCTCGATTTCTTAACTTCGTTTGTACGGCCACTCTCCTGACTTAGCCATTCGAGCACTTCGTGCTTCATTAAATTATACGTCCGATTTGCCTTAGCGTGCCCAAGTCTCAGCCCGTCGTAAGGCGATAATTTGATTTCGTGGACCCCTTACTAAATATTGCAAAAGATCGACCTCTAATATTTTTCGCGTCAAAGTATAACCTGCACACGAAAACAACTAAAATCAACTTGCATCGATTCGTACTTGCGTCTTGATCGATTCAATTTCTTAGAATCTTCGAGCCGATTCAATGAACTTATCCTTCGGGGCAACGCGGCACTTCGCATCGATTCAACTCAATGCATTCTTTCGGGACAAGGCAACTCTTCGCATCGACTTAGTTCGATTCGTTGCTCGGGACAACTTACTCTTCGCATGCTCAGGACAACGTAACTCTCGTATCGATTCGCATCGATACATTTCATTCGGTCAACGCGACTCGCTGAGTCAATGTCTCAGCGTAATGCACCGTGCGGAGCGGGGCATTACAGTTTCAACAAGCTGGATATGAACAAAGTCATAATAACTACCCCTTATTTATCTCAAGCACGTCCAAAGGAAGCATCTACGTACTTGTCTAGGTTGATGATATATTTTAATCACATGTGTTGATCATCAAGGCATTCAAAGGCTCAAAGTTGTTCTCTAGCAATATTTTTAGATGCAAAATATTGGTTTTCTTGGGCTTGAAACATCAAAGAACTCACATGGATATTTTCTTAGTCGATGCAAATACACAATATCTTCTTGAGTTGGATGACCTTGTTGATGATAAGATCATTAACACACCTCTTGTAGTTAAATGTTAATATGGAAGCACAAAATGAGACCCTATTAATAACTCGAATAATGCTATTTGTACCTCTAAACCGTCCCTCCTTACGTGGCAGCTGACGTGATATGTTGATGTGGCAGCTGACGTTGCAAATTTTAAAATTAAAATTAAAATTAACATTAAAATTAATATTATCGTTAACATTAACAATAATAATATTATTAACATTAATATTAATATTAATTAATATTTAACATTAACATTAACATTAAATTAACATTAATTAATATTAACATTAAATTAATATGGACAAAATTGGGTAATTAACTTTTTAGGTTAAAATTTGTCATGTCATCGGTCATGTCAGATGACACATAATATTATTTAACATGCCACGTCAGCTGCCACATAAGAAGGAATGTATTGGAGGGACAATTTAGAGGTACGAATAGCATTAGTACTCTAATAACCCAACTCTTTATCGACGAATTATTGGTAGTTTAGTTTATCTTAATGTCACATGACCTGACATTGCTCTGTGGTACACTTGATAAGTCAGTTTGCTTCATAGGTTGCACTTATTATTAGTTGTCTTGGTCCACTCAAACCTTAGAGCATCTCCAACCCTATTGTCTTGTTAAGTGTTGTGAGTCTTAGGTGGCTCCTATGTAGCATGAGCCACAAGACAATGTCTTGTTTATGTGGCAAAATTATATCTCAAAAGACAATGAGATAGAAAAACTCTCTCCAATGCAAAAGTATTGAGAAGACAATAAAAAATATTTTTTCCAACTTTCAAGGTAACTTTTAAGACAACTACTCATCTTCTTTCTTTTTTCTAATATTTTTTATTCATAATTGATGACATGGAAGAGAAGACATTGTCAAGTGCATTGTCTAGAACAAGACAATCAACTTCACAATGTCTTCTTTAATTTTTGCCACATAAGCTTCACAATTGACTGGACAATTGTATTGCAGAAGAACTTTTGAATAAAATTTTGTCATTCCTATGTGGCATTAACTTTTTTCCAAAGTCACAATAGGGTTGGAGATGCTCTTAGGCTCATCTTACCTTTCAATTGCTGTACTGGAGCTACGTGTTTTCTCTGACACCAATCATACTGGTTACAAAGATACTCATCGTTCCACAGCATGGTATTGTATTTTTTGTATAATTCTTTACCTTTTTGGAAATCCAAAATATAATTGTGTCGAATCCATCTATTGAGGATGAATATTGGGGGATGTCATCAACATGCGAAAAAGTTGTCTAGCTCCAACTTATTTTTAACAACTTTGGAAATCTATCTCCTTCACCCACTTCATTATTTTGTGATAATAAACGTGTCCAAAAAATAGCAAACAATCACGTATTCATGAACGGACATTGCCAATTTATCCATGAAAATTTTAAGCAAGAGTTTGTCACTCTTCATGTATTAGGAGCGTTGAGAAGGGGAAGCATGATTTGAATCAAGAAATAAATCGGGATATAGTTGGAAACATTATCAACTATTTATACCATGTACTATATCACCATATATATAAAATTGCTACTATAATTAGTCATGTAAGTGTAGTTACTTTTTCTTATTTTCTTGATGTAATTGTTATTTGTATATAGAGGGGTATTCTTCCTTATTCATAACGAAATAAATCAAGAAATACTTATACTAAAAATATCTATTCATCAAAGTTTGTTAGTAGCATGCACCTATATTAAATAATTACTGTAGAAATTGTAAATCCAATCCATCAAGTACTCTCAAATATGTAGTGTAACATAGTTTCATTCTTTGTTTCTGTTATGCAATCCGAAAAGGTTCATCTTGAAGGCGTAGAGGCTAATTTGTTGCTACTCACAAGTCACCTAAGGGGCATATTGAAAAATGATCAGACTGATCCAAACGAACATATATTTGAAGTTTAGTACAATGGGCTGTTGTCTGACTTACAAAGTTTGACAATAGAAAAGGAACTCGACCTTAAGGGTTCCGGATAGCGCCCCTTTACTTGTAGTTTCGCTACTCTAGGACATCAACACCAACTCAGGCTCCAGCCCTAACTTCAACTTTAGATTCAACTTAAAGACTAGAATGTTGGAGATATCTTATCATAATTAGTGCACCTTGAATGTAAGTAGAATGCAACTTTTGAAAGTCCAGTGCAAATAGGAAAGAAAGAAATAATAATAGTCTAAAGACCGCGGGTTAGACAAAGAGTAATGATATTCGTACCTCCAAAATATTCCTCCAAACCATCTCTACTTATGTGGCATCTGACATGGAATGTTAAATAATATTATGTGTCATATGACATGGCAAATTAAACTCAAAAAATTAATTACCCAATTTTTTTCGTGTTAATTTTAATTTTAATTTAATTTTTTATGTTAATTTTAAATTTTTTTCATGTCAGCTGCCACATCAACATGCCACTTCAGCTGCCACGTAAGAAGGAATAATTTGGAGGAACAAATTGGAGGGATAATTTGGAGGCCATCTCCAATGGAGGGTTCTATCTCTTTCCATATTTCTATAATAGTAACTTATTTTAGAAAAATTCTTCCAACAACAGTGATTTCTTTTCCAATTTTCATCCTACTTAATGCTGACGCTAACGCTGACGCTGATGTAGGATAAAAATTTACATTTAAAAACTCTCATAGAAATCCATCATAATATTGGACCCCACTTTCAAACTAAATCATAAAATTCTCCATTTGATATTCTATATCTCAATATTAGGCAGTACCAAGTAGGATAGAAATTGAGAACCATTTGAGAGTTTTTTTAATTATATGTAAAAAAAACTCTGTTAATTATGATATAAAATTTCTTATAGTACAATGTCAAGTATGATAGAAACTCAATTTTAGAAATTTCCATTGGAGATAGCCTTATTATTGAGCCAACTTCTTAACAAGAAGTATTAATAATACTAGTATACATGGGTGTGCGTTCAATGGCGGATCCAGGATTAAAATCCACTGGGGGGCACAATCATAAGGGAGTTTCGGAGGGCAATGTCCCCGAATTTTTTTAATTATAATAATATAACATTGTATTATTTTTGTGGAAACTTTGTGGGGGGTACCATACAATAAGGCATAAGTTGTTGTCTTTCTTCTTTTTTTTTAATTGTTTTGACTGGGAGCCCATCTCTCGTTAAATACATCCGTCCACAACCGCTGCTTCCTAAAAAATCTAATTTATTTTCACTGGGGACACCGCCCCCCGTGAGCTCCACATGCATTCGTCCTTGCGTGCGTTGCACGTATTTTATAATACTTGGGAAGAACAAATAACAACAGTCTTAATTTTTTCCTTCTTCTATACGTACATAACTAACAATATTAGATTTAATGAACAATTTTAATTAGTAAACATGGATGAGGACATTGTCGAAAAAAAGACTTTCATGGTATTTCTCATTATATAGTAGTACAGATAATATGCTTTGGATGTTGACCATAATTGCAACATGTTATATAGTCTGTATGCAAAATATAGCCCCATATTGGAGGAAAACAAACTTGCTAATGTCTTTAAATATAGATGTCCAATAACAAGACTACTTATGGGTTAGCCAAGGAGTGGGCCTATTAATGGGCTTTGGCTACTAGGCCTTTGCCTAATTATTTGAAAGTCTATGATAGGTACTTGGGCACTTGTTCATTCAGAATATTTTTTATTTTATTTTTTGAAACAAAAATGAAAGGATACATTATTTATTAACAAGGGACATTTTTTTTTTGGATTAGACATAATTGAACAATTATGACTGTTGACCAAAAGACACCTCCAATCTCTATATAAGATAGAGTTTTAAAGGAATGTGATATATCACAAAACTCTATGCTTAATCTTCAAAGGAATTCTTGCTTTGTTTTATCCTGGAGGCTAATTTCCTTTTCCTATATAATCATCGTAGTGGAGAAATATTGCCTTTAGGAAAGTGAACTTTCCATCACGATAAAAAGCATTATGTTTCTCTATTCTAAAAATTTACTAACACAACATTGTTATCTTTTTTTTGTATACAAATTGACATGGCTTGTGTCATGGGCTAGCAATGGTGGTTTGTTCTTAGTCTTGGATATTGTGACAGTAGTCCTACGTTGGAAAAATTATTCAGTGGTCCGGTCTCACAACGTGACATGGTGAGCCATTGCTCTCCTCCAATAGCAGTATGACACATCATTCTTGTAGTGTCATCCTACTTGCTCTTTTTATGGTGTGTCATGCTATTAGTGGAGGTGAGCAAGATCTCACCACTGCAACGTGGTGATGCCGGACCACTGAATAATTCTCTCTATATCGAGGGTATGGCTGAAAAGATATATTCAACAATAATATAAAGTAGCCAACGTACGATTTTTTTTCCCTCTTATTTCGTCCAACTGTATGATTATATGGCAATCTATATATATGTCATTTATGTTTTTGTGGTGACTTTTGTTACACTGTCTTTTGTTTTGGTAATTTATAAGGGCACTTCAAATATTACTCGGGGCTAGTCTAAATCTGATTTTTGTTTATTTACAAGTTTGCCACTTGAAAATTTACTTAGAGCTAGTCCAACTATAGGCATATAAGTCAATTTTTTTTTTCTTTCTTTCTTTTCTCTTCTTCTTCACTTATCACTCCCAAAACCAAAACCCCAAAGTTGTTTTCTTCTTCTTCACTTATCTCTTCCAAATCTTAATAACAAAATTCTAGATATTGTTCTCAATTCATGTTCATGTAACAAAATTGGATTTAGTATTCATTCTAGATGAATTTTTGAAGTTTTGAATCCATTTCAGGGTAACTAAAACTAGATTGCATTGCAACTGGAAAGAGAAGGAACATTTCAATAATGAAGTAGATTATACTAAATCATGCAACTATGCTGAATAAAGAAGAAGAAAAATCTTAGTACCGTAGGAATTATAGTGGAGCTAGGAAGACGATACCCCATCAACATATTTTAGGATTGCCAAAATTCTTGGTGTAATATGTTTCTGCATGCAATCCCAAATTCTTCTACTTTTTCTGGTCAGTTGAAGTTTCGCCAGTGGAATTTGAATAATGCTGAATGTAATCTCACTTTGCATTTCAGAACTAGAAGGACCAAGCGGTCCATTTATTTTTGGCACTTTATTATTGGAAGCCTCAGGATGTATGAAACTCTACGCGGAGACTTATGGAAGCAGAAATTCTATCCTGCAATCATCTTTTGTACCAAAGCAGAGCTGTGCATCAAGGCCTCGTTTGGTTCACGGAATCATCGGAAAGGAAAGTGATTACTTTTCTATGTTTGGGTGCCAAAGAAATTGAGGAGGAAAGGAAAGTGATTCCCAATGAAAGAGAAGTTAGGAGGAAAAGTGATTCCATCCGTCCAAGCAAGAAATCACTTTTCCATATTAAAGTATTCACTTTCCTTTCCAAATTCTTTGGTATTTCTAAACATTTGAATGGAAAATCAATGGGAATTGTAATTTCCCAAAGGAAAGAAAATGTCAAGGAATTGATTTCCTTTCCCTTCCATTCCGGGAACCAAATGAGGCCCAAGTATAAAAGAGTCTAGACCCAATATGTTTTGGAAAATTCTAATTTTCTCCATGATAGTATAACATGCATTCTTGTTATGTCTAGATTCTTAGATAGCATGAGACACAAGACAATGTCTTTCGTAGATGGTAAAATTATATTTACAAAAGACAATTAGATACAAAAGTCTTCTCCAATGCAAAAGTATGAAGAAAATAAAAAGTATTTTTTTTCCAAGTTCCAAGATAACTTCTAAAACTAGACAAACCTAACTTCTTTTTTCCAGCTTCTTCTCAAATGTAAACGTATGAAGAAAATGAAAACTACTTTTTTCCAACTTCCAAGACAACTTCTAAAAATGAAAAGAAAATGAGATACAAAAGTCTTTTGTCTTTTTTGTAAATATTTTTATTCATAATTGATGATATGGATATAAAGTTATTATCAAGTGCATTGTCTAAAACTAGACAATAAACTTCAAATGGCTTTGTCATGTCATGTTATTTTCATAATTTATTTGACATTTGCATTGGAGGATTTTTTTTTTAAAAAACTTATCGAACTAGGGTTTCAACAGAGGAAAACACGACGATGTTGAGAATCCAAGTGCCAAACACTTTTCCAAATCCATGTGCGCTCAGTACATGCGCATGAGGAGCCATGCGCGTCGAAGTTTCTGAAGATGGACCAAGTTCTGTTCACAAGCATCAGCGCATGCGCATGAGGAGTGTAGAAGCATGGAATTTCATGTGCTACAAAGGCCAAAATTTCTATGCACCATAAACAATATGTGCCGAGTACACAGAGCAATGTCAACGCATCATACAAAGACAGTAAATGAAAGCATATGAAAAGAGGATTTATATTGATTATAAAAATCTATTACAGGGCTTTTTATTTACATAGAAAGTCTACTATAGCCTAGTCTAAACGCTATGGATAGGCACATCACTTTGACGTCTCAGCATAGGCGCATCTCTTCCTCATCACGAGCGAATCACTTCCTCGTCAACGAGCGAATCACTTCCTTGTCTCAGCACAGGCGCATCACTTACCGTCCTGTGGCTCTTCCAGCATAATAAGGACGGGGCACATCAAACCCAAACCCTGTGTTTAACTTGACACTCGACATCGTCTCGAAGAAGAACATGGCCAGTAAGGTACACAAGCACGAACTGCTCTGTCCGTAGCTAACTCGGTGCATCTCAGTCTTTTGAAGGAGTTCGTCGTCAAAATCAAAGTTTCTTTGAACGAGGAGATCCACAACCCACAATATGCCAACTCGCCAAGGAGGAGGATCAGTAAAGTGCATTCTCGATGAGAAGTTAGGTAAAATGAGAATGGGCTAACTCTCTTCACCATTAATACTGCTATTTATAAGCAAGAGCAGAATCAAACCCATGTGCCAAATATCAGCCTCCCCAAAATTAATGCGATGAATATAGAATTAATAACAATGAATCTGTCATCTCAAATTCAGCTAAGTCAAAACATTAATTTGAGTCTTGAAACGCTCAACAATGTTGACCGAAGGAGATGCGCCCTACAACTGATGCGCTCTCCAGATTTATGTGCCCTCAAATGATGCGCTCCACGGTGCATGCGCTTCGCAAATAATGCACCTATAGAAGCTCTTCACCTATCAAGCATTTAATGCTCAAGTCAGAAGTCAGCAGCACGCGTCTAGAAAACTGAACAGTTAACAGCTTTTTCAAAAAACGAAGAGACATAATCATTACTCTCTTGTCAGTTACTGCTGTGCTTTACCACGTGGCTGACCAGTCCCTTGCATGCACCCTAAAGCCATGCGCCCGAAACTTTGTATGCACCTCTAAATCCATGTGTCCATACTTGCTATTGATCCTTAAAAGTCATACGCCAAGTCTCTTCATGTGCCGGATTTCCCAGGTGCATCAAATCTAAAATCTCTTAAACAGATCAAGATCTTTGAGCAATGTACACGCGTCACATGTCATTGACTCAGTTCTGCTCATGAACGGGTGCCAACCACCCAAGATCTCAACAACAAACGAATTCCATCAACTGTCACGTGTCAGCGCATCCGTAGTCCAACAATGCATTTATACCAAATTCAGTTTGAAGCTTCCCGGGCGTAGCGCCCCTGCACCCAACAAAGTCATGCACGTAGCTTTCCCACGTGCCAATTTTTCATTCGTTCATCGCGTATGCGCGCCTGAATGGATCATTCCACTGCCTATAAATAGAAAGATAATTCCTTCATTCAGACTCTCTCACAACCCAAATTTTTTATATATTCAGAGAACCAAAGCTTACCTCAGAAAAGTCGAATCGTCGTCCAGTCGAAGAATTACATTCGCATCCTGATCATCGTCAGATCGTACAGAGTAAAGTATCAACTCTCCGTCGCCACTGTTCCCAGAAAAACAAAAGTGTACTCAAGAGATCCCACTGAGGATCCAAGATTGTACTCTGTAGTTTGTTAGTACCAAAAGTTCATCTTAAACTTTGTAATGGCAAACAAAGAGGAATTCTATCTTCAACAGAATTATTATGTTGATGAAGCTACACTTCCAAACTCTAAAGTTGACTCCCTTTCTATGTACCGCAACGTGCTAAGTTAAAGAAGTCAAAAGTAGGTCGAGACATGCACACCCAAGCTGCTAAACTTACATCTATGCGCGGACAGCAAATGTCACGCTCCGACTCGGGAAATCGTTCATCCTTGCTTGATTTCACCGAATCGATCGTCCTCGCTGGAGCATGATACCGTACGAGTCTGGAGTTACACTCGTACAAGACAAGATAACAAGTTCTCAAAATGGTTATCTTTGATTTGTTATTAGCAGCGAAAGAAATAGAGTATATGAAACAATTCTCTTTATTGATAAATAAACTGAGGTTATAAAGGCTTTCAATAGCCCAACTGAATTTGCCTTAGATTGGCTTACAACACTCAAGTTCTCTCTTGCCCACAAAAGATTTTACCGTTCCATACATCATGTCTTCTATATCTCGGCTGCATCATCCTGTTGTAAGTCTGAGCGTCAATGTGGTCACACGCCTCAATACGCTACGACATTCCATACCTCAGTACGTTCAAGCGAAGCTCCACCGTGAGCAAACCATTTCCTGAACCTACAAGCAATCTGGTAGGAGATCAGTACTAATCCTCTCGCGTACTGATCAGAGACCCACTTTACTAAACCGATATTAAGTAGATATATGAATCATGCAGCTTAACTTGTGATCTTTCTATATTTGTCTTAGAATAGGTTTTATGGCATATTCGAAAGTAGTAAAGCATGTTATCATGGCAAGCATGTTATTATTTATTCACATAAGTATACAGGCAACATCAAGCAATCTCGTATTTGTTTCGTTGTGCGACTTCTTACCAACATCGACGTACTCGTCCTTGCACTGACGCAAAAGGAATACGCCTACCATCTTTTCCTATCATATTATAAGTGATCTTTGTGTAGGATCTTTGTGTGCATGTACTTCTAGCCCACCGTTCTTTAACTATATGAAGGTCGTTGGCGTATCAGTGTCAAAATGGACTAACTTATTGCTCTTCTCAAATTGGATAACCCGGTATCCTTCTTGTACGAGTTGCTAGCCTCTATAACTGAAGGACACCGAACTTACCAATAATTGTGGCTTATCACATACAATATGCGATCGTTATTATCTTAAAGATGTGCACTAACAATATTTTATCCATCTCTCCTAGGTTGAACGGTCCCGGTGCCCCGACCAATAACCGTTCGGGGAACCTATCACACCCGTGCATGGGCAATATCTCAAGTCCATTCGACCATGAAATGTGTGTCAAACTCATACAACCAAACATAGTCTTGAGTCTGAAACTTAGACTTCACATAGTCTTGTAATTTTCTTTCTTTTAATGTTCTCACTCTTTCTTTCTCTTTCTTTCTATGTTCTCACATTCCTTGTACAATTTCATTCTTCGTTTGAATGTTTTATGGCACCATGTCTCAATTCAATGTTCAACAAACGAACGACCCGAAGGTCCCGAACATTCCAAGGTACTATGCCATATTTGACAGTTCCGTCATATTCATGTCACAACTGTTCTCTTTGCAACGAAGCCACCTTTTATGATTCTCGTGCACGTATACACACTTTGACACATTTATTCTCTTTCCTTCGAGTCGTGCATTCGATGCACACTTTGATACCGTATTTCTATGTTCTATGCCTTAGTATTCGATGTTTATGGCTCGTGCACTAGGGCACTCGCCTCAATAGTCTTTCAATGTTCTAGTCTTCTAACTCGTGCATGGGGGCACGAGCGACTTGTGCTCTGTGGCACTTGCCGATACAGTTATCCCATGTTCTTATGGCTTGCGCACTAAGGTGCTTGCCTTTGTGACATTTCGATATTCAATAGCGACTCATACATTTGATGTACGTTTCAATATAATTGTATCTAGTGCTCGACACGTACTACGATTTCTCTCCTTCGAGCCACGTCCGTGGTCTCGATAGTTTAACTTAGCATACAACAGTATATTTTACTTAGACATGACAGAGTAGAAAAGAAGGGTCAAAGTCCTCCCACCTTAAGCCAATACGCCTTGTCATTTTGCCGAGACGATGCAGCTCGATTTTATAACTTTGTTGTACGGCCAACTTTTCTGACTTGGCCATTCGAGCACTTCATGCTTCGTTGAATTATTCGGCCTACCGTGCCCATGTCGCAGTCTGTTACGAGACGATGATTTGATTTTGCGGGCTCTATTGCAAACAAGGCAAAATATCGACCTCTTATATTTTAACATAAAAGTATAGCCTGCACACGAAACCAACTAAAATTAATATTCGTTCAAATCGGACTTGTGCGTTGCATCGAATCGATTTCTTAGAATCTTCAAACCGACTTAATTCTTTCTCTCGGGCCAACTTAACACTTGCATCGATCTTACTCGATGCATTCCTCGGGTCAACGTAACTCTTGTATCGATTCGCATTGATACTTCATCGGGTCAACGCAACTCTTCGAATCAACGACTTAGCATAATACACCATACGGAGCGAAATATTACATAATATACCACTCAAAACAAGGTTCGTCTCCGAACCGAAACTAACACTCAATCCAACTGTCTCTAGATCGTTTTACGATCTCATCCAACTATCGTTGTTCCGTTTCAAACACTTGTGCAAGCTTTCATTAACTTTCATAGTCTTTCCTGCAGCTCGATTTGAATTCAACATACAACTTGATTTGGATCGTACATATATTCAAGGCATCTCAAAAATATATGTATTTCAACCAAGTCCAGTGGTACAGAATTGGAACAAAGCTAATATGTAAATTTTTAATCATAGATACTTGCCATCTCGTACTTTCAATCGGACTTAATCTTTAGCAAACATTCTCAAAATTTTATCGCATATGTATATTCGATACATACATGATTCATTCAACAAGGTCACCGTATGCGACGTGATTCAAAATTGCATTTCTTCTTTCATAAGTTTCGTACGGACCGTCAATTCTATGCGTCGCGTCAAGTAATTGTGCATCCGATCACAACAAGCCTCTACAACGCCTTGCGTTCAAAGTCATTGCCCAACTATTTTTGAAGTTTCACCTGCAACTCATCTTGATACAATTTTTCCTTTGTTGACTTACAAATGCATCAACATTCAGGACAACGCCCGCTAGACTATACACCCAGACATCGTGCTTAAATTCTTCCGACGCAACTTTAAAATTGTCGTTGCACAAAGGCAGCAGTCTTTTCCGACACGACTGTTTTACTCAAGTCGACAATGCTCAAAGGCAACAATCGTCACAACGTGTCCTATGTTTGATTCCTATCGCATAGGAATTTTCTAGCCAAATTTCCAACTTATCTGTTTTGTAACATCGAATATAAGTTCGATTCACGCAAGCTCAATTGCTAGGTGAATCCAAATCCAATAACACAATTTAAAATAATTCTCCTACCGTTCGCTCTCGTGCATAGCACGATTCTCACATTCGCCTATCCGTATCATCAAGTTCGTTTGTAAAATTTTTATTTCGATCCGACCAACATAATCATTCAAGCATTCATCTGACAAATTCTAAAAATCTGACTATATCATTCTCAGCCGAAGCCGTTCCATCAATTCCCGAAACAATCAATCGATCGCCTAGGCTTCATCAATATGCACCATATTGTATTTGCTCTCGACGCAATTCCATATGCAACATCATATTGGTCATCTTATAGGTTTGCAACATTCACTTTGTACGCTCGATAATTGTGGATCATTAACGAAGGACAGTTACTACGAACCATGCTATATCTTATTTCGGAGCCAAATCACATGTCACCACCACATTCTAGAACAAGGGTATTTTGGTAATTGGTAAATTGTTTGATTATTTTAATAGTATTTAATTAATGTGTTGTGCTAGTATCATTAGTTGGTGAAACCTTAGAACTACATTGGCTAGATGTTAGCCATGACCATAGAAACTAGGTTAGAGATATTAGACAACTTTAGTTAGGTTCTAACCTAGGTAGAATATCATTTAGAACCTATTAGTGACTTAAAAACATAAGCCACATTGGACCTTTTCCTTAAAGGGGCCTTAAAATGACAAATAGGAAGCCTTTTTAGACTTTGCAACCAAACCAAACCCTAGGGGCAGCCCATGGCAGGCCAAGAGATTCCTCCATTCCCTATTAATAACCTATATAGCCTCCTTCTTCCCCCTTTTATTACAAACCCTAACCCTAATTTGTGTTCTTCCCCAAATTGCCTTCAACATCCAAATTGAGTCCAAATTCCTCCAAACGAATTGTAATCTCTTCCCCTTGGAGAGAGAAAGCCTCTATTGCCTAGCTTGAAAGCATTTGGAGTAATTTGAACATTGGAGCTTGGTGGAGATCTAGATCTAGATGCTTTTATTGAGAATCTATCTCTCAATTGGTAAGAGCTCTCTAAACCCTTCAAATTTCTATTTTCTTGATATAGATGCATTCATTTAGGGTACTCCTTGCATTAGGAAGGTTTTGGGTCAAGTTCGGATTCGTTTGAGGTGCGTATCACGAAAGTATCGGATACGCACCCCAAGTGTTCGACGAAATGACTCTAAGAGTATTTGATGTTTAAATTTTAGTTTTTATTAAGGTTACACTGACTATATATTGTGGTAGTAATGTAGGGTGGCATCTTGTGTTCTTGGTTTGATTTAAGAAGAGTTATGGACTTGGGGGTTTGGGTTAGGATTGTCCTGCACCATGTTCTGTCCATTTTGGACTAAGAATTCTTTATAGGATACTTGTTTAATATCTGTGCTTTGTGACTGATAATTTCATTTGGGTTCAGTCACTCCTTCATGATTCAGTCAGTATACATCATCCCTGTCCATCCCAATGTCTGCTTACTAGGTCGATGTTTATTATCCTGCCTTGTTCGACCAGTCCTATTGTCATGTAACACATCTTTTATCCCATTTCCTTCTGATGTTCATATCATGGATACAAGTATTAGTTTAAGTGTGGGTTAGAGATGAGATTGGTTCACTCATATGCATTCCCTATGTGTGCAGTCCATTCACTATGGACCTGCCATCTGTTCTGACCAATGCACATTCCTGAACATGACATTGATGGAGTATGCATCTGTCCATCTTAACTCAAGTTCACTATCCTGACTCAAGTCCCTGTTATTTTTCATTCATAGTATGATTTCATGCCTTATGTTCTGCAATTTTTTTATATCTGGACATGGTAGACCAGTGAGGTTCCTGTACATGTAAGGTTCAGTCTTTCCTTCACATATGTCCAGTTGATACGTATCTATTCTGTCCATATTGAGAGATGTGTGCAGACATTTGAGATCTGTGGACCAAATCTCATATGGACATGTGAACACTTTTGTGGCTTCACCGACCAATCCAGGTATCCATATGTCAAGTTATATGAAATTGGCAGTACATACCTTGTCCTAATATTTGTATCACTCCTCTTCACTGAGGCATTATTCCATATTACTCCATGTTGTTCATTCGAGCCTTGATTAGCTCTGTCTTTTTTCTCTTCCTTATGTTAATCTTCCTAGGGTGTTCAGACATGTCTTTTGTTCTGTCCAACCCTTGACTAATCAATTGACTGATACTCTTTTGAGTATCAGTCCTCATACACAATATAGGATATGCCTGCACCTCCTTATTAAAGCTCAGCTGACACTTGGGAACATACCCCATTGTATTAGAAATGTTCTGCCCTTCCTAGTGTTCAGTCCTAATAATCAATAATTCTTGCATCCTCAGCTGACACTTGGGAACATACCAAATCACTTAATACCTGTCCATTCGAATTAGATGACCATCCAAGTGTTTGTTCACTATTATATTCGAATTGCCTGTCTATCTTTCATTGTTCAAACTCTACCTTATCTTCTATTCAGACCCATACATGTACAGAACTTGGATGCATATTTCCTGCATCCCTCTTTGTACAATCTATTTCCTTGCTAATTATTGGACTGATACTCTTTGGTATCAGTTCTCATCCCCACATAGGTTTGCCCTGCATAACTAAGACTTCAGTCCCTACCTTCCTACTGTATCTGTCCCATACCTAGTGTCGTATCTTGTTCAATTTTGTTTGTATCGGCCAAATTGGAAGGGGGCCCTAATTCATTGTTTTATTAGTCCCCTGCATTTAATTTGGTTCAATTCATACTGTTTTGTATGTCAGTCCTTATTATACTGTCCATTTCATCTTGATGTTCAGATCCCTACTCTTGGTATCAGTCGTTTGGTTTGGTATTAGACCCACAAGTGGACTTGTATCAGTCCTTGTTATTGTATTAGCCAATCGACTTGGTATTCACTCCTTTGTGCAGTCCCTTCATTCCCTTATTACTCAGGTGTTGTTATTTTAAAGTTCAGTCCAAGTTCATTAATGTCCAGCCCCTATTATCAGTTCAGCCACCATTGTTATAATATAATTTCCAGTTTGATGAGTTCAGACCTTGTACCTTCTTGATCCAGTCCCTGTTGGCCAAGTAATAGGTTAACTAGAGGGCAACAAGTATTTACTTGTGAGTGTTTTCCTCACATACTTACTAATGGAATATGTGGGTACATTAAGTGTGTGTGTGTGAGTTATACACATGTTAGAGAAATCCTAGAGGGATATGGGTGTATGTGAATACCCTATTATGTAGGAAATATAGGAACAAGGTTAGAGAAGGGTTAGTTGAGAGGGGAGTGTAGGTAATTGTGAGAGAAGGAGCAACAGAGCAGTAGCAACAGGAGAGGGAGCAGGGCTTAGAATAAAGAGTGTGTGTTCCAGGGAGATTAGAGTAATTATTGATATGTGTATAAGGTGGGTTATATGTTGCGGCATGTTAAGTGCATAGATAGGTAAGTTGAGTTTTCCTTGTATTAAGGAGTAGGGTGAAAGGATTGTGGCTATGAATATTGATAGTACTTAGAGTTATCTAATATGTTTAAAGTCAAGGTATAGGGTCGGTTGATACCACCTTGTCACTAGCACTCAATAAGTCTAAACTAGAAAAACCCTAGATTTAGGCTAATTGAACCAAGTTGACCAAATGCGGACCAATTAGCTAGTTGACCCAGTATTGACCCAAATTGACTTCATTGAACTAGGATTGACCTAGCTTGACCTGTATTGACCTAGAAAGGCCTAGAAGCATATAATTAATACGTTTAGATTTACTGTTTACAATTGGACATGAAATAACCTTGTATACCACAAATATAGGTTTGTGAGACACCACCTTGGATATCGATCCTCATTCACTACTTTGGACGACAGGCAAGTACATTCTCTGATAGTTCTTTCATTTATTTGATAATTACTGTGATTCAGTTCTAGTATAGTTCTATTTGATTCTCTATCACAACATGTATTGGTATTCTTTCATTCACTCGAAACACATGTATTTGACTCATCTAGCCTCTATTACTTGAACCACTCACAAGAACCATCTACTCGAAACACCTACAAGTACTAAATGTTCAAATCACACAAGAATCATCTACTTGAAACACCTACAAGTACTAAATGTTCAAATCACACAAGAACCATCTACTCGAAATACCTACAAGTACTAAATGTTCAAATCATACAAGAACCATCACTACAAAAAAGATAGTCGTCGCCCTTGGGCTGGGTGTGCGACGTGCCGTATTTAACAAGAACCACCCTACAAGAAAGATAGTCATTGCCGCTTGGCCGAGCGTGCGATATACTGTATTACAAGAAAGATAGCCGTCGCTGCCTGGTCGAGCGTGCGATGTGCCGTATTACTCGTCTAAACAAGAAAGATAGCCATCGTACGCTTGCCAAGCGTACGGTGTGCCGTATTTACTCGCTATCCGTTTACATGACAAGAACAATATTTCAAAACACACTGGATTAGTGTTTTATACTAGAAAAATATTGTCTCATGTTTTACAAATTGTACTCGTCTCACATTGTTCTAGTTAGTTATCTGCATTTACAGTCTTTATTGCCATGCTCCCCTGATTTCTTGTATTTACTTACCTTCCTCTAAACTGTTGCTCTACTCATTACCTGTCTCAAACTTTCTATGATTCATCAAGTATAACTGCTTTATAGTCTTTATCATTTATTTAGGATTGCTAGAGGAGATGTGCTCGTTCCCTCCTGACTGAATATTGTTCGACATCACAAAAGGTTATACGAACTTTTTGTTTATTAAATTTGAAAAAAAGTACAATCGATTCCTATGCAAGAAAATCTAAGTACAAGAATTCTGAAAAAGCGTGACGGTGGAGATCGAGCACTGCAGCGACTCTTTTACTCCATTGACGACCTGACGATAGGTTGGACTTGCTTTGGCTTTCTGGTACCTCTGATGGAACTTTAGGGTTACCAATCAAGAGGATACCGGAGTTGAAAACTTCGAAGCTCTGCCTTTTTCCTTCTGCTTCTTTTCTCTCTGTCTATGTCCTCCTCTTCTATTATTGAAGGTAAAAGTCCTTCTATTTATAGGGAAAAAGGTGGCACATATGCGATGTGCACTCGAATTTGAGATATGAAGGAATCTGCTGTCATTGTATGGTGCGGACTTCTGCTGAGCTGACACGTAGGTGACATCGAGATTCTCCTCTATCGAGATCTCGGGTAGTTATCAAAATAACCGAAGGAGAAGATACGTGGCGCGTGTCTATTGCTGGGAATCCTCTATTTAGATGAAGTCGAGTAGATGTTGGATTTCATCTCAGAGTAGGATTCTGTTTGATCTTCAGGAGGCTATCGGTTTAAATAAACCGACTTAATACGACCTTTATCAAAAGAGCAAACTTTGTCCTTATCTGAGTTTTAAACCAATTGATAAGATATTTGCACTTATCAATATGTCAACCTCTGTCCTATCTTTGAGAGTGGCGGTTTAAACAAAGCAATTGGATAGGACCATGCAACCTGCGCCTCTAGCGAGGTCTTAGTGCTGCTGCACTTCTGGTGCGACATGTAGACTGTTCTCCTGGAGACAACAGAGCCTCTACGCTTTCAGGCGACAAGTGGAATATATTTCGAAGACGACGAAACCTCTGTGCGTTTGAGCGATGAGTAGGCTGTGTTTCGAGTAGTAAAGTCATTATGCTTTAGGGTAACGAGTAGGCTGTGCTTCAGGCAAACGAGGTTACTATGCTTTTGGAGCGGTAGATGGACTTGTGTTGGACGCAATGGTGTTTCCCAAGTCTTTGATGAAGGGGGTTGAGCTTCTGGGTCAAAGCAGAGGTCTACGCCGTTGAAGCCGGGATGATGTGAAATCATCACCAATCTGCGCCTCCTGCTGGCGCAGGATTGTAGTTGCACTTCTGGTTTGAAGAAGCTGTCTTTGAAGTCTTCTTTAAGAGCAATTAATGACAGCTCTTTAAGAAACGACTCACTCTTAATTGCCACCGTTACTTGGAGAATTTTAAGAGGTCTTTTAATGGTCTAAGACTTAGTCGAATGAACCCATTTAATGAGGTTCATCGTGCTGAGTCTTAGGTTCATCCTATTAATGTGAGAATTTTGATCAACGGCCCCGTGGCCTATGTCTTGGACTACTCCCGCCCTATATAAGGGGGAGTTTCTTCCGAAGAGTCACGTCTTTCTCTTTTTGTCCTTCAACACCATGCTGGATCCAGACTTAGCTTCGAGCGAGAGTTGGCATTGCCTAAGTCGAATTTTGGTTGAGATCGATCCCTTCGTTCAAAGGAGCTATGCCTTCGTAGAAGAACTGTTGATGAGCTTCGGGATGTGCTGGAACGCTTCTCATGGGAAGTTCGAACCTGAGCGACATCTTGGAGGTCTTGGAGGTCCTGACGACCGAGTTCGGTCTGGTTGCCAACATGAAGCACCGCAGGTTGTGCTCTGTCCTGCTCATTGGCGGCTGCGCACTTCTGTTAGGCTGGAAGAGCCTTAGAAGCTGATGTGCTTTTGAAAAGGGCCTTCTGTCGTGCTGTGGACTGAATTCTTGCTCGAGCCAATAGCTGCTTCAGGAAGAGCTGCGCATCTGGGGGAGGTGCTGTGGTGGCAGACTTTGATGGCGACTGTATTCACATCTATCTACAGTCTCTCCTCTCATGATGATTATACTGTGAAGATGAACCCCAGCGTAGATCCGTAGGAGTTTTTAGTTCAACAAATGTAATCACAAATACTTTGTAACATATCCTTGTAATTAGGAAGTCTTTTTTATGTAATCGTGACGAATCTGTAATAGACTCTTGTAGCCACGATTTAATAAAAATAACTTTTCTTGAACTTTTTATTTGTTTTTTGTGAGTTTGTCTTTTCTGTTGGCGTGCTTGACCGCCTGCGCTTCTGTGAAGCTGGGTTTATAGCGAGAGCCCCAACCTGTACCGTTCGTTATCTGCACCTTTTTGAAGATGGGTGGGTAGCGAGAGTATCCACCTGTACCTTGTGTCACTCTGCACTTTTTTATGCTTCTACAAGATCCCCTTCAAAGTGTCCCGAACTTGAGTCTAGCTCGGGATACTTTGAAAAGAAGCATGACACGTATTTCTTTGTAGACAAAATGCCCATCATGTCTGCTGCCAGGCTGACGTCATGCTTGGGCTTCAGCATTAAATACCTCAAGCTGTCGCTTCCTTAAGTTTTGATCATGACTCATCGTTTCTCGTGAACGTTTATCAAGACCTTTTTCTGAACCCACGTCGTTTTGAGGGTGAACGAAGCGTCTTGTCTTCTTTTGTTGACGTGGCACGGCTCTTCCTATAAGTAGAAATGTTAGGGGAGAGAGAAAAGCTTTCTTTATTTTCACTACTCCTTCACCGAAACCTTTTTCAGTGTCTTTTCCTTCTTTCAAACCCTAACTTTCCCACCATGGCTCCCAAAAAATCAAACGCACAGAAGGTGCCTACGGTGAGCTCTAGGGAGACTAAAAGAAAGGGGCCCGCCTCCGATACCGGTGACCTTGGTGAGTCTTTGATTGTTGGTGTAACGGTTCATGATGACGTACGACCGCCTGTCGCAGGTACCCACTTTGATTTTATGTCCATGAGTGACCATTCTTCTGAATAATGCTTTTGTAGAAGGTTCTTCTTTTTCTTGTTGATTGTGCACAGACATTCGGACGGGTGTTTGTAGATGCGCTGACGTTTTGTTCAATCGATGCACATTGTAGTTACTTCAACAGAGTAACAACTGTAAAATGTGTTGAAGTTCTTGCTAACGCGTAGGACGTGATGCCTATGCTGAAGTTAACTTGAGGAAGTTATGTTTTTTGTCTCAATTTTTTTTTTCGTGCAGTTTTCGTGACCATCTCACTGAGCGATATTCTTTACGACTTCTCCTCCTGCTCGTTGGGGCCAAATATCGAATCGCATCTTGTTACCTCGTTTGCAAGGTTGATCACCGTAGAACAGCCGGTTGGGCGGCTGGATGAAATACAGGTGCAGAGCGCGAGCTATTTTTGTCGTATGCTAGATCAGGGCAGGTTAGCACCTTCCCTTGACATTGACGACGGGAAGTTGAAGCCCCAATTCCTTTTTGGTGACCAACTAGTTTTGGAGGAGAGATAACTCTTCTCCCTCACGTCGGCCTGGTTTCTTGAGAATAATGGTCTCTTTCTGTACGTCCCACTGACTGACCGCCATCTACCACTGTCTGTTTTCTCTTATTTTGTCGAGAAACGACGTTTGGAGTGGGATTTAACCCCTAGCCAGGCAGGTCTGGTTTCAGGCCGGATTTAGGCAGAGAAGGGTCAAGATACTCTTGTACCCATTCGGGATGGGCCGTCATCTCCCCTGTGGTTGTTGCTTCCCGGAAGTAGGTTTAGTGACATCCCTGTGGATCTGCATCCTTCTGGTGCTTATAGACTCATGGTTGCTGGTCACACATATCCGAATGGCCTCTTTCGGGTTGAAGGCTGGGTTCATTTTGACAAGAAGTGGAGTGATCTGACCCTGTAGGTGTTGCGTACTTTTAAAGATGATCTCAGTGGTACTGGCCTTCGTCGTGCCATAAAGGGCACTGAGTATAGGATTCCTGTCAATCAGTCTTTGTTTTTTGCTCTGCTGGAGCTGTTTACTCAAGATACCGAGACCTTCTTTCTACCGTACGGGAAGATGGGACTGGCTCTTCATGAGATATTTGCTATCTCGAAGCTGCCTTGGGGTGAGGATCCATACGAGGAGTACTATCCGACCTCTGAGGAGCTCGCAGGATTGGAGAGTCGGTACCCAGAGATGATAGCAGTGTACAAGGAGCTACTTTGTCATCACCAAGCTTGTGTGTGACTGGATGCTGCCAAGACTCAGCCTCATTCTGATGCATGAAGACAGTATTTTTTCGGTACGGATCCGCCAAAATGTCAACCAATTCGTCCTTCTTTTCGTAAGGCGTATAGTCTTGCCGAGATAGAAGCAATGGAGGCGAAGACTCAAATGGAACCTCCTCTATTGGGTGCTGACGGAGGGCCCAACTCTACGTTTCGCAGTTGTTTTCACCAAAACTCGGCCTCTATCAGCCACAAGGCGATGCTAGCTGCCTTTCTGATGATGTGGCTGAGGAAGGCTGTGGTTCCCGGAGGTTTAGGTTCCGTGGGGCGACTAGGCTAGGAACTCATTATGTCGGCCGTAAGATTGGCATTTGGTTATTCTCTCGCGTTGCTTCCTGCTATGGTTTGTAACACTCTTTGAGGTCTGCGAGACCTTTCAGAAAAGATCATAGAGTATCGTAGGGGTATTGTCGAGTTTCCCCAGGCTGAGCTTTCCTACCATTACCTGATGGCCTGCTTGGCCCTGCATCACAACGATTTGATTGCCTCAGCTGTCGTAGCAGATCATGAGGAGGAAGACACACTTCTACGAGGTTTTTACGGGACAAAGTGGTTTTATGACCGTGTTCCTGTATGTAGACGAATGCTGAGTCATTTGGACCGTTATAGTTTTAGCATGGTTTCGCCTTCCTATGGTGGTCATAAAGCTGGTGACTAGTTGTTTGATCAAAATGACGCACAGGGAGGGCTGACCGTCGGTGATTTTTGGTGGTTACTATCGATCTGCCCTTCACATCTGGTGTACCGGAGCCAGAACAAGGTGTATTACCAGCCTAGCCGCTTCGCACGATAGTTTGGCTATAGTCAAACTATGATGGGTAATCCCAGCCCATGTTTGGGATATTTGGGAAGTTTATTGGACGGTGCCCACGCCTGGAGTTATTATAAGGTTGCGTCCTCTGGGGCAACGTTTGCTTTTCCTGACGTGAGTGGGGAGCCCCGTGCTTTATTTTCTGCTGTGAGGTTATACTGTCTGGCGAACAGATTCTCGCCCAGTTACGACCGAGGACAGAGCTTTCTTACAGGTACAAGGTTTGAGAAGCCTCAACCACATTCCCAGGAGGTAAAAGTGGTCGGCTATGGGTCTTCGGCCAGTTCGAACGACTCCCGAGAACGAAGGAAGGATATGGTGCCCTTGAGTTCTCTACTGAAGCGCCCAGCTTCTCAAGCAGCAACCGTTCCTCCTAGTAAGAAGGTAAAACGAGTGGCTAACAGAGGTGTTTTCCTGTGACGCAGCGCCCCCCTGTTGCGTCTACTTCCCAGGTACATTTTGGTTCCTAGTTGTTTCAAGTTTTCCTGCCTGTGACTTTGTTGTTTATTCTTGTTCTGCTGGCACAGGCACGGGAAACACCTGAGCGATCGGAGGGACTTCCGATCCAGGAGGGGGGCCTACCACTGCGTCAGAGAAGGCTCTTTCTCTTGCTTCTTATGAGGAGTTGGTCTCCAAGGGTGCTTCTACGGCGATACTCGAAGTTGGCCTTGTATCTCAGGAAGGCACAGCCCGGGTACCCATATCTGAGACGGCTCGACCGTCCGAAGATGTCGAAGATACTTCTGCTGGTTCCTTTCGAGAACCTCTTTTTCTCGGGTGTATAGAAGGATCAGTATCGGAAGAGTTTCCCCTGGAGTTTATTCCTCCGCATCCTTATGAGGGGGTTGGAGAGACCGTCAGAGATCCTGTGATGGATACTGTCGATGAGTCGATCGACCAGGGTGACGTGATACTCGACAAGCCACCCACTGAAGCTCCGGTCGATACTGTTACCCTTGACAGCAGTATTGATGAGGCGATTGATAGGACTCCTCAGCGCTCGGACAGAACTCTTTATAACAAACCGTAACTGAAGGATGACCAAGTTCAAAAACCCAACGTTCACTAACGTTCCAAATGGCCGAACTCTGGCCGAACTCGGGCCGAGTTCTCCTGGGGTTCTGCGAGTTCATTTTTAGAGAAAATAAATTTTGGCTTTTTGAAAAATCCTTCAGAAGCTTTTTGTAATAAGAATATTTTTCAAAAACGTAGGTCATTTGTAAAAGAATAGGATGGTTTTGAAAAACGTTTTAGGATAGCCTATTTGCCAGTACGACTCGGTGTACAATGTATTCCTAGACTCAATAAAATAAAAAATTACATTGCTTAACAGGAAGTACATTCTGAATGGCAAACAACTTCAGTCTTGAACAAAGTAGAGATCCATTGTTGAGCAGTGTCCAAAACGTCGTAGGTAAACATCTGAGTTGACTTGTAATTATATCGAGACAGAGTTGGATCAATTATTAAAATCAGGTTTGACCATGACCAATGGGCCAACAATCTGGACTCTATTATCTTCTGTGTTAAGCTGTGATGAGATTAGATTATATTATCAGGCCTGTAATTATTTATTATATATACAGCTTATGTACGTATACGTGGATTCCATATATTAGAGTATTCTTCGTATATGTGCAGCTGGCATGTTTGCGTACTTGGTCCTAAGTATTTTGGGACTGGAGCATTACATATTTTTGTGGTGGCCCATACAGGTCAGAAAATATTGTTGGATTACATGACTGTGCCCAACAAGCCTGTATATTGGAATAGGAATAGTATCTCATCCAGAACTACTACTTTCTTTGACTTCTAATCTTTTTAAATTCTTTTGATTACTTGAATTACCTCATATCTAATCTCTCCTAATATCGTCATATTCTTCCTCGTGCCAACAGTATGAATCTAAGAAGCAGACGCACTTTCACCTTGGCCATCACCTCTGGTGATGCGGCCACCCAAGAGGAACAGAATCCTCCGATGACCCCGGTGATCCCGTACCAGCCAGAACAGTCGCAGCCTACTACGACTCCGACGATGGTGCACCCAGAGATTACAGCACCCCTGTCACGACCTGCACCCACTTCTCGGATGCAAGTACGTGCGCAATCCAGCTACACATCGAGCGGACTCCAGTCCGACTCGAATATGTAAATGCTGTCAAGGCTATGGTATACTACCAAATTATGGCAATGCAATCTATATCTCAATCCACAATAAGAATATAAAACATGAATGAACACTATGGGTCGTGGCACTAGCATACATGTCCGATTAGACTCCAAGGAATAACATGAGTCTATAAAGTAAGCTAACAAGCAGAGTATAAGGAATGAAAGCACGAACGGATAATAAACATAATATCAATACCTGGATCCTGCAAGTATATCACGAGCATCTACCATCATGCTCTGCTAACTAACTCCATGCAGTCGCTAAACCTGAAGAGATCATCAGGTCCTCAGGGGACATAACAAGATACATAAAAATATGCCTATCTAACAGTTCTATTATGCATAAGAATCTAAACAGGCTATAAACAGAAAATGAGACAGAAGCTGACAGGTGACTACTGACAGGTGACTATGAATACGGATACGGGAACAACTACTCATAAATAAACTGTAAGAAGAACAAGTAAACAATAGATCAACGGAATACCAAACCCTCGTCCCGAGTGTGGACTCGTAGTTTTGAACTAATCACTAACCCTCGCCCCGAGCGTGGACTCGCAGGTTAGTTCACGACAAACACCCTCGTCCCAAGTGTAGACTCGCAGGTGCAAACAGATCAAGACAAACACCCTCGCCCCGAGTGTGGACTCGCAGGTGCAAATGGTCAACCCTCGCCCCTATTGTGGACTCGCAGGTTGAGAAAACGATATAGGAATAGCAGTTCAATTATATATACTTGTAGACACAACTCAGTCAAGATACAGGTGATGACACGGTACAACTCAGTCATGACGCAGGTAGGGACAACTCTAGTATGGACCATAATGTCAAACTCTGGACAATGACGGTATATAAACAAGACAGCTAAAGTAATATACATGACATAATGAAAGCATAAAAACCAAAACAATCCAAGAGAAACCAAATGATAACATGTAACTAAAAGAGAAAGAATATAAGCATGCAATAACTGTAGAGGGAGGCAAGGTATACTTGCCTGTTGTCTGCTGCTGCGATACTGTTTGACTAGTGTCCTCAACCGAAAGTGTAGCGAATCCAAGTTGCCCTATATAATATATTCTAATCAATACTAACACAAACTAATCTAAGCAATAACAAGGGGTAAGATCATCGCACCACATCAACTAATACTGTGTTGTTCGTGCCAACAATCCAACATTCACATGGCATTGGATAACGTGCCAATAAATACATACCATGCTACGGTCTAACATGTCGTGAGCGTCTTATACATCATGGTATCATACATACATATAGCCATTTACATGAATTAGATAAGTGTAGTCCTATACGTACGTAAGTATGTCACATTGTCGTAAAGCTCTCAATGGCACTAACCTACACATCGGACATGCATGTGACCTCTTAAACATGCATCTCAACGTCAAATAAAACTGAAATAATCGTGAATTAAATTATGAAATTATTATTAGTTAGTAAAGAATTACTAAAATAATTACCATTGCATGCACAAAGTTCTGTTGCGCATCGACTAGGTGTTCTAGCAACTTGACAACTAGTTTGTGCATGCAAAGTTGCCAACTTGCATAAAAACTCATTTAATATATGAAAATATATTAATTAATATTCTGAAATTTATTATTTAATTTCTGAAATTTAGTTTTTAATAGTAAAAATAGCAACATGCATCAAACTAGGTTTAATATGGTTACCACGTTGTCATGCCTCAGATTTGTGTCATCTAAGAGTTGTTTTGTATATAAAATTAGGGTTTCTCATGTATGGTAATTTCATTATTTTCATCTAATATGTTTATGGGTTCATACAAGCTTTCTTCCATGGAAAAATTAAATACTAAATAGAAGTTAAGAAACTTACGTAATTGTGATTACGATGGAGGCTTTTCTTGCGACATGGACCTTTCGGAGCGCCAAACGGACTCAAAACTTCACGAAACTTGAGGGGGTGCTTTGGGGCTTCACGTAGGGTGTAGAACTTCAGTTTGGACAGCTGCAACCAGCAGCACTATTTTGGTCAGAAAAAAGGGGTTCGACTACTAGTTTAGGGTTTGTCGACTTGTGGGGGCTGTTTTGGTGTGTGGGAAGGAGGGGGAAGGAAGTGGAGAAGGAGAGGAAAAGGGGAAGAGGCCATGGAAGAGAGGAGGGAGGCTATAGAGGGGTCGGCCACAAGATGGGAGGAAGTTAGGGTTAGGGTTTTGAGAGGGGGGACTTGGGCTTCATGTAAGGAGTTGGTTGTTGGGCCCATGGTCGAGATTTAATGGGCTTTAACCTATGGTTCAGATCTATGGGGTTTGGTTTAGACCTTAGTAAGGCTTTGGGTTCACTTGGGTCAACTTGTTTGGTCTTGGTTGGATTTGAGTGCAAGTGCACAAGAAGGTTCATTATCGGTGTCTTAACTATGAAGTTTGTTGTCTATTGATTTGTTGTGCATCTGCAAGGCTTTGAATGTGCGAAATATATATATTGTTGAGTAGGGGATTAGTGTAGGGTAGTGTACAGGTCTAATAGGAATTGGTTTGAGAGTCAAAGTAGGGTGTTTGGGCTCGGTTGGATTCAACAAGTCAAATAATGGTAGTTTTACGATAATGATGGTTCATGATGTTTGTTAATATTTATTTCATAGGTAAACACGCAAGTATGTATGCATATAATCAAAAGATCCACAAAATTTACAAAATAGTTGTCATAGTTTTTAGATAAAATGTCACTTGAATATCAAATAATATTGACACCTATATTATGTATATGACAAATACTTACGGAATATATTTATTACATTATTAAATAAGTACCCCATACACACATAAGATATATATATTGACATAGACGTTTTTGGACACACCGTATGACTACATTGGCTTGGGTTCGGTTCGGGTCCAAACGGGCTAGTTTGGGTTTGGGTCAGGTCCGAGCTAGTTCGGTCTAACCGAGTCTCCTAAAAGTCAATATGCTTAATAATAAAAAATTTAAATTATTTATAGGATCATGTCACAACTTAGCCTGATTTTCCTAGTTCGGACACACTTATGATTTTGCCTTCCCTACCATGGCTAATACACTAGTCGAGGCACACGACCATGTTATCCGTGCAACAATTTTTAGTCATCTTGTATTCCAAATCTTAATCATGACTAAAGCCATCTATAGTAATAACTATTTAATTAAAAATATAAAAGTCCAAAAATTCTCATTTAAAAATAAATAAAAATATTTTTAAAATACCGGGAAGATGGGTTATAAATCTACCCACCTTAAAAATAAATTCGTCCTCGAATTTAAGAAAAAGTCCAACAGTAATGGTAGAAGACGGGGTCCCACTAGCTATCAATTATTCTTATGGTCATTTCGAAACTACAAATTCTCGAGGACTTCTACCCACCTTTGGTCACACTACTCCTTCTACACACAAGTCGCTAAAACTTTATAACCTTCCAATTAGTTGCTAAAATCAATACCAATAGATATCTATGGCATAAAGTACCTCTAATCCCCTCCTATCTATCACGCAACCAAAACTTAAATAATCAAGCAATATTGAAATATAACCTAAGAATTTCTAATAAATTCTAGAGAGCGCGATCGTTCGTCACCCCGAAATAGGAAAAGACGAAAATCAATGGTTCGAAAGACAAGGAAGAATAATCGAGAACGATATGAAATTTCAAGGATGTTAAAAAATTTCTAGGAGAATTTTCAAGGCAGTATGGATTGAGATTTCTAAGGTTTAGTCATAGTTGCAGGCTCGTATCAGTACAGTTACGTAACCGATACGATATGCTCTGACTTGCATGGGCCACCAAAAAAACTTTTTACGACCCGTACCCGCTTCTCGGATGCAAGTACGTGCGTAAGCCAGCTACGCATCGAGCGGACTCCAGCCCGACTTGAATACGTAAACGCTGTCAAGGCTATGGTATACTGCCAAATCATGGCGATACAATCTATATCTCAATCCACAATAAGAATATAAAACATGAATGAACACTATGGGTCGTGGTCTGCAGCCCACTAGCATACATGTCCGATTAGACTCCAAGGAATAACATGAGTCTATAAAGTAAGCTAACAAGCAGAGTATAAGGAATGAAAGCATGAATGGATAATAAACATAATATCAATACCTAGATCCTGTAAGTATATCACGAACATCTACCATCCTACTCTGCTAACTAACTCCATGCAGTCGCTAAACCTGAAGAGATTATCAGGTCCTCAGGGGACATAGCAAGATACATAAAAATATGCCTATCTAACAGTTCTATTATGCATAAGAATATAAATAGGCTATAAACAGGAAATAAGACAGAAGCTGACAGGTGGCTACTGACCGGTGACTATGAACACGGATACGGGAACAACTACGCATAAATGAACTACAAGAAGAACAAGTAAACAAGAGATCAACGGAATACCAAACCCTCGCCCCGAGTGTGGACTCGCAGGTTTGAACTAATCACTAACCCTCATCCCGAGTGTGGACTCGCAGGTTAGTTCACGACAAACATCCTCGCCCCGAGTGTGGACTCGCAGGTGCAAACAGATCAAGACAAACACCCTCGCCCCGACTGTGGACTCGCAGGTGCAAATGGTCAACCCTTGTCCCGATTATGGACTCGCAGGTTGAGAAAACGATACAGGAATAGCAGTTCAATTACACATACTTGTAGACAGGACTCAGTCAAGATACAGGTGACGACTCGGTACAACTCAGTCATGATGCAGGTAGGGACAACTTTAGTATGGACCATAATGTCAAACTCTGGACAATGACGGTATATAAACGAGATAGCTAAAGTAATATACATGATATGATGAAAGCATATAAACCAAAACAATCCAAAAGAAATCAAATGATAACATATAACTAAAAGAGAAAGAATATAAGCATACAATAACTGTAGAGGGAGGCAAGGTATACTTGCCTGTTGTCTGCTGCTGCGGTGCTGTTTGACTAGTGTCCTCAACCGAAAGTGTAGCGGATCCAAGTTGCCCTATATAATATATTCTAATAAATACTAACACAAACTAATCTAAGCAATAACAAGGGGTAAGATCGTCGTACCACATCAACTAACACTGTGTTGTTCGTGCCAACAATCCAACATTCACATGACATTGGATAATGTGCCAATAAATACATACCATGCTGCGGTCTAACATGTCGTGAGGGTCTTATACATCGTGGTATCATACGTATATATAGGCATTTACATGAATTAGATAAGTGTAGTCCTATACGTACATAAGTACGTCACATTGTCGTAAAACTCTCAATGGCACTAACCTACACATCGGACATGCATGTGACCTCTTAAACATGCATCTCAACGTCAAATAAAACTGAAATAATCATGAATTAAATTCTGAAATTATTATTAGTTAGTAAAGAATTAGTAAAATAATTACCATTGCTTGCACAAAGTTCCGTTGCGCATCGACTAGGTGTTCTAGCAACTTGACAACTAGTTTGTGCATGCAAAGTTGCCAACTTGCATAAAAACTCATTTAATATATGAAAATATATTAATTAATATTCTGAAATTTATTATTTAATTTCTGAAATTTAGTTTTTAATAGTAAAAATAGCAACATGTATCAAACTAGGTTTAATATGGTTACCACGTTGTCATGCCTCGGATTTGTGTCATCTAAGAGTAGTTTTGCATATAAAATTAGGGTTTCTCATGTATGGTAATTTCATCATTTCCATCTAATATGTTTATGTGTTCATACAAGCTTTCTTCCCTGGAAAAATTAAATACTAAATAGAAGTTAAGAAACTTACGTAATTGTGATTACGATGGAGGCTTTTCTTGCGACATGGACCTTTCGGAGCGCCAAACGGACTCAAAACTTCACGAAACTTGAGAGGGTGCTTTGGGGCTTCACGTAGGGTGTAGAACTTCAGTTTGGATGGTTTTGGGGTGTTGTTTTCCAGCGTGTACAGCAGCTGCAACCAGCAGCACTATTTCGGTCATAAAAAAGGGGTTCGACTACTAGTTTAGGGTTTGTCGACTTGTGGGGGCTGTTTTGGTTTGTGGGAAGGAGGGGGAAGGAAGTGGAGAAGGAGAGGAAAAGGAGCAGAGGTCGTGGAAGAGAGGGGGGAGGCTATAGAGGGGTCGGCCACAAGATGGGACGAAGTTAGGGTTAGGGTTTTGAGAGGGGGGACTTGGGCTTCATGTAAGAAGTTGGTTGTTGGGCCCATGGTCGAGATTTAATGGGCTTTAACCTATGGTTCAGATCTATGGGGTTTGGTTTAGACCTTAGTAAGGCTTTGGGTTCACTTGGGTCAAGTTGTTTGGTCTTGGTTGGATTTGAGTGCAAGTGCACAAGAAGGTTCACTATCGGTGTCTTAACTATGAAGTTTGTTGTCTATTGGTTTGTTGTGCATCTGCAAGGCTTTGAATGTGCAAAATATATATATTGTTGAGTAGGGGATTAGTGTGGGGTAGTGTACAGGTCTAATAAGAATTGGTTTGAGAGTCAAAGTAGGGTGTTTGGGCTCGGTTGGATTCAACAAGTCAAATAATGGTAGTTTTACGATAACGATGGTTCATGATGTTTGTTAATATTTATTTCATAGGTAAACACGCAAGTATGTATACATATAATCGAAAGATCCAAAAAATTCACAAAATTGTTATCATAGTTTTTAGATAAAATGTCACTTGAATGTCAAATAATATTGACACCTATATCATATATATGACAAATACTTACGGAATATATTTATTAGATTATTAAATAAGTACCCCATACACACATAAGATATATATATTGACATAGACGTTTTTGGACACACCGTAAGACTACATTGGCTTGGGTTCGATTCGGGTCCAAATGGGCTAGTTTGGGTTTGGGTCAGGTCCGAGCTAGTTCGGTCTAACCGAGTCTCCTAAAAGTCAATATGCTTAATAATAAAAAAATTAAATTATTTATAGGGTCATGTCACAACTTAGCCTGGTTTTTCTAGTTCGGACACACTTATGATTTGGCCTTCCCTACCATGGCTAATACACTAGTCGAGGCACATGACCATGTTATCCGTGCACAATTTTTAGTCATCTTGTATTTCAAATCTTAATCATGACTAAGGCCATCTATCGTAATAACTATTTAATTAAAATATTTCTAAAAGTCCAAAAATTCTCATTTAAAAATAAATAAAAATATATTTAAAATACCGGGAAGAGGGGTTACAACCCTCAGTCAGCCAGGCTGGACAGACCACTACCATGCCACCGGGAGGGAATGTACCATTGACTCCACCACCACCATTCCCTCAGCAGTTTCCACCACAGTCGGGGCCTCAGATGCCTCCACCTGCGACTGATGGGAGCTCTACTTCCCAGTTTATGTATGCCATGATGCAGGCTCAGTGGCAGCAGACTGAGCTGATAAGACAGACTATGATGGCAGCATTGGCTAGACCTCTACCTCCACCTCCGGCACCGGTACCAACACCAGCACCGACTTTGCATCCTTATGAAGGCTCTATCAAGAACTTCACAGACATGAACCCCAAGCCCTTCAGAGGAACAGAGAAGCAGCTAGAGGTGTCATAATGGCTTATGAACAGAGAAGCTACTAAAGGCATCCCAGTTGTCAGCTCAAGATTGGATGACAGCAGTGGATCTATTGTTTGAAGATAATACTTACCACTGGTGGAAGGCAGAAGAGAGACGATTAGGCACTGGGATCACCTAGAAGCAGTTCTATGATCTATCCTATGAGAGATTTTTTCTCATCCATGTTCGAGACGGTCTATACGACCAGTTCCTTCATCTGAAGCAAGGAAATATGACAGTTGATGAGTATGACACATAGTTCAATCGCCTGAGTAGATTTGGTGCAGGATTGATCCCGAAAGAGTTAGAGAAGGCAAGGAGATTCCATCAGGGGCTTGCACCAGAGCTCAAGTCTTATACGACTATACAGTCTCGTGTCTCCTATTCAGCTGTCTTGGAAGAAGCTCGTGCTCAAGAGATTCTTCGCAAGGAGCAGCAGCAGACATCGAGACATCATATACCAGCAGTGACACCAGCCCGACCTACTCAGAGTGGACCTATCAGGAGGCCCATAGGACAGTTCTAGCAGAGGCCTACACCTTATCAGAATCCCACCTGTAACTATTACGGAAAGTAGGGACACCTCGTGAAGGACTGTCGAACTCGACTTGAAGCATACTTGAGATACGGGTCAGGGCAACACAAGGTGAAGGATTGTCCAGAGTAGCAGTCCTTAGATTATGCCCAGCAGAACCCGAGACCGACAGCCCCATCACTTCCAGCACCTCGACTAGCAGTAGGAGCACCTCGCCTACCATTACCACCCCAGTCAGTACAGTTCGAGAGGACTAGAGCTCAGGACCCTGGACAGAATTATGGACATATATTCTCTCTAGCTGTTGAGGATACAGAGATAGAGACAGAGGCAGAGGTCATAGCAGGTATGGTTTTAGTTGCTTTATTTCCTGCCATTACTTTGTTTGATACTGGAGCCACTCATTCATTCATAGCCACTAGTTTTGCCATTAGACACATCATTCCCATCATACCTTTATCTAAGAACATTAGAATCCTCACTGGAGGAGGAGTTGTACCTGTTAGTGGTGTTTGTAGACTTTGTCCTATAGCAATATGTGGTAGAGATATGAGAGCACGACTTCTCGTATTTCCTATGCCGACATTCGACGTGGTTCTCGGAATGGACTGGTTGAGCCAGCATTTTGCTCTTATAGACTGCCATAGGGGCAGTATCATCTTCAGACCACCGAATGCGATGGAGTTCGAGTTCACTAAAGAAGAAGAAGAGAGTTGTGATGCACCCATATTGGGGACTCACATGATGATGCAGGACAGCCCTCAGCACCCCGTCATCACTGAGTTTGAAGATGTATTTCTCTAGGATCTGCCGGGACTACCACCTGACCGGGACATCGGGTTTTCTATTGAGCTTATTCCCAGAGCCGAGCCTATTTCATCTCGAGTATATCGACTAGCACCGAAGGAGTTGGTAGAGATGAAGATACAGATTGACGACTTATTGGAGAAAGGCTTTATTCGTGCCAGTACGTCACCATGGGGAGTACCCATTCTTTTTGTGCCAAAGAAAGACGGGACAGTGCGCATGTGCATCGACTACTGAGCTTTGAATGCAGTGACGGTGAAGAACAAATACCCTTTGTCGCGCATAGATGATCTATTCGATCAACTGAATGGAGCAAAAGTATTCTCCAAGATTGACTTACGATTGGGCTATCACCAACTGAAGGTTCAGAAAGAAGACATTTCGAAGACGGCATTTCGATCGAGATATGGACACTACGAGTTCTTGGTCATGCCTTTCGGTTTGACCAACGCTCCTGCGGTTTTTATAAATTTAATGAACAAGATCTTTCACCAGTACTTGGACAAATTTGTAGTCGTCTTTATGGATGATATCTTGATTTACTCCAAGAGTCAAGAGGAGCATGAGCTGCATCTACGGATTGTTTTGGGGACCTTGAGGAATAAGCAACTTTTTGCGAAGCTTAGCAAGTGTGATTTCTTTCTCAAGGAGGTATCGTTTCTTGGACATATTGTTACTGGAGACGGCAGATCGGTAGATCCGGGGAAGATCAAAGCAGTTAAGGTAAGGCCTGCTCCCACATCAACTTTCGAGGTAAGAAGTTTTCTTGGACTTACGAGTTATTACCGAAGGTTCGTAGAAGATTTCTCTCGAATAGCTGGGCCTATGACTTGACTCACTTGCAAGAATCAGGAGTTTGTATGGACAGATGAGTGTCAAGCCACTTTTGATGAGTTGAAGAAGTGCTTGACCACTGCACCTATCTTGACACTACCATCAGGACCGGAAGGATTTGTTATCTATAGTGATGCATCCGAAAAGGGATTAGGATGCGTATTGATGCAGCATGGTCATGTAGTAGCATACGCATCGAGATAATTGAGGGTACATGAGAAAAATTATCGGACCCACGATCTAGAACTTGCAGCGGTTATCTTTGCTTTGAAGCTATGGAGACACTACTTGTACAACGAAAGGGTTGATATCTACACTGATCATAAGAGCCTAAAGTACATGTTCACACAAAAAGAGTTGAATATGAGACAGCGACTTTGGTTGGAGTTGATGAAGGATTACGAGATCGAGCTACATTATCATCCGGAAAAGGCTAATGTCGTGGCAGACGCATTAAGCTGTAAACCTATGGCTCACTTCTTGACCACACAGAAGGAATTGATAGAAGACTTGTAGAAGCTTGGTATTGAGGTAGTATTGCCTAGAGCAGATGGCATGTTAGCCAATCTCCAAGTGAAATCATCATTAGTAGAGAGGATCAACGCGACATTGCCCACGAATGCTAGATTTCGACGGCTTAGAGAAAGGACTGAAGTAGGAGAGCAGACGGGATTGAGGATTCAACCCGATGGGACATTGCGATATGGTGATCGTATTTATATTCCTAATGGAGAGCTACGGCAGGAGTTGATGGCAGAAGCACACAGTTCGACCTACTCTATTCATTCCGGAGGAACTAAGATGTACCGGGACTTACGATAGTATTATTGGTGGCACGAAATGAAGCGGGAGATAGCTCATTTCGTGGCCAAGTGTTTGGTGTGCCAACAAGTGAAGGCCGAGCAATAGAGGATGGCCGGATTATTGTAGCCGCTACCCATTCCTGAGTGGAAATGGGAGCACATTACGATGGACTTCGTCGCAGGATTTCCTCGGAGTCCTAGTGGACGAGATGCGGTATGGGTGATTATTGATAGACTTACCAAAGCAGCCCATTTCTTACGTTTCAGAGTGGGACAGTCCACAGAAGTTTGGCAGATATATATATGAAGCAAATAATAAAGCTATACGGTGTGCCAGTTAGCATCATATCGGACCGTGACTCGAGATTCACCTTACACTTTTGGAGGAGCATACAAGTAAGTTTGGGTACGCATTTGAAGTTTAGCATTGCATACCATCCGCAGACAGACGGCCAGTCAGAGTGTACGATTCAGACGCTAGAGGATATGTTGAGAGCGTGTATGCTTGACTTTGGCAGATTATGGGAAGTGTACCTTCATCTTGTATAGTTTTCTTACAACAATAGATATCAAGCGAGCATTCAGATAGCTCCGTTTGAAGCATTGTATGGTGGGAAGTGTCAATCTCTTGTCTGTTGGAGCGATATCGAAGAGCGATAGATATTGGGATCCGAGTTGGTTTTGAGCACAGTAGAGAAGGTTAAGAAGATACAGGACCACCTACGAGCAGCGCAGGATCGACAGAAGCAGTGGGCAGATAATCGTCGTCGACCTTTGTAGTTCAAGGAAGGCGACCATGGTTTCTTGAAGATATCCCCCACTAGAGGCACGATTTGATTCGGAGGACGTGACAAGTTGAGTCCAAGATACATCGGCCCTTTCAATGTCTTAGAACGTGTTGGAGAGGTGGCCTACAGATTGGCATGGAAGCATCACTCATCGAAAGAGTCTACTTGGGAGCACGACTATAACATTCGAAACCGCTACCCCCATTTGTTTAAAAACCAAGGTACGACTTTCCGATGCTAGTTCCTTAAATTTCGCATTGTATTGTAAACTCCCCAACGTTAGTTTAATTTTGAGGACGAAATTTCTTTAAGTTGGATAGGATGTAATCCCCCTATATTTTATATACGTAATTCAATTATTCTAGAATATTATTATTACTTCTTTGAAATTTTATATGATGATGGTATTTAGGTGTACATATATTGTGTACGCTGCTCTAAATTCTAGTAGTAAATATGTTATTATATTTTAGAAATTTATAGGATTTTTTTTACATTATTTATGGTATTATTGATTTATTTATATAGATACTTGTATATATGAGTCTATGTATTTAAATAGATTGAATTATATATATAAATATATATTGAATTAAATGGGACTATATATAAATATGTTATGTTATGAGTGTATTAAGGTCTAAGAATTTTATTGAGTGTTGTTTCTTTATATATTTCTAGTATTTATTAAGTAACATATTATTGTATATGAATGTATCTATATATTATTTAAAGGAGGAAAAAAACCTATAGGCGGCATTGTAGCTGCTTCTACAGTGCCCATTGTTTCCCGACCCCATCCCGCGAGTGAGGAGAGTTTAGAAGTCGATAAGGATTCAAATTCGAATCCTTATCAAAATCTTACAAGATTTCCTTGCTGCGAAACCCTTTATTGAATCTCCATGGATTGGACTAAACCATATTCAAATCCAAATCAAATTAGGTTGAAAATTTTTGATTTAAAACTGGTTTGCAACCCGCATATATGCATTGTCGAGCAGAGAAAATACCATCTCGAGAAAACCCTAACGATTCTCCCTCAACCCTCTCCCTCGACCCCAGGCGAGTGAGTCCCGAGCACCCCCCCCAGGCGAACCCGCGGCCATCTGCACGACTGTACCGCCACCACCGCATCGCCATGAAGCCCTCAGCCGACAGCGAAAAACAGGGTCCCCTGTTTCCAAACCCCTCCAGGTACCTGAGTTCTTCGAGATTTCTTTCTCTGTGTACTCCATAACTTTTAGATATTCGAACTTGTATAGTTATCCCATATAACCCTCTTCGAATCTCATCAGAAGGATTTCAATATCGCACCTGAGATTTGCCTCGAGATCGACGCAAAGTCGAGCACTTACTGCTCGAAAAACAGAGCATGAAGCTGCGTAAAGTCTTAACTTTGAAGTCGATTCGTAATCTGAACATTAGAGTTTTTGTTAAACTAATTGAAAACAATCTAAGACAACATAACCGAGATTACGACGCACTTCGTAGAATCATATTTCGTTTATTGTACAGGAAGTTATGTCATGATGAACTTGTGTTAAAAACTGCTTTAAAAACTTTAAAAACTTTAGAAATCTGTCCGATTCGGCGTGCGTCCCGACAAATCGGACGACATGGTCGCACACTATATGCATCGAAAGACGTGTATGGATGTTGTTGACGTGTAGGAACTTACGAAACTCGATTTCGTTGTGCGTGTGCGACGAAATCAGTGCGTATCCGTCGAGATACCCCCGTATCGACCTTTTACAAACTTGGCCATAACTTCGTGCACGTTCGTCGGATCGACACGAAACTTGCGCCAGCAGGATTGTATCATTTTTTGGTCATGTATGCCAAGTTTGGTTCGATTCTGAGAAGGTTGATCGGAATGCCAATTTGGCGGGCCCACAACCCGACCCAACGGGCGATTTTGTGCACGGCTCATCGGAATCCAAAATTAGACATACCGTTGAGTTCGTCTCCTCAGATCTGTAGATATGTAGTTTGACGACTTTAGAGACTGAAGACATTGGCATGCGTTTCGGTACGAAATGGGTCCAACGGCGGACATCATTTTGACCCGAAATTACGATTTTCCCCCTGTTCTAGAATTAGACTTTTGGACAGACATTTCCTAGAGATATCTTTTACACCGGGAACGTTCTTGATGTTTGTTTCAGCATCCAGAGCCGTTCGTGGATTCTGAGGTTTCTTGTTGACGTGACTGATTGCTTGGAGTTGCTATTTCCGTACTACCTGGCAAGATACCTTGCCACCTTACTCTGTGATTTACATATTCTTATTTTTAGTTATTATTTTTAGCATTTAATATTTATTGTTATTATTATAAAATTGTGCGTCCAAGTCACACTTGGGTGCAAGCGACTCTATAGGTCGTTTTATTGCTTTTCGTTTATTTCTTTTGTAATGACTTAGTCTAGTGACCACCCATTGATGATGAGATATTGGTATATCTTATCCGGCCTTGACACATGCTTATTACGTGTTATGAGACACATGTAGGACACGTGCTAGCATAGTCGGCTGGCCACCGATACGCATGAGGTGTGCGACGGTTAGGAGTAACTGCCAATAGAATTGCATGCTAGTGGACTTGGCAATTACTAGAGGTTTTATGAGTTATGGATGTGACCCTACTAGGCATTGGATGGGGAGAATAGTTCCTTAACGTATGGGCCACGTATGCACTTTCCTATTCCTGATCCTGCTGGCCTCTGACATTCGAGGAATGTCATACTTTTAGGTCCTTGGTATCCTGATGGGACCATACCTGAGTTACCTGTACCTGAGCCAAATGCCCATGCGTTGAAGGTTTATTCTTAACTGCATTATTACTATAGAATTGGTAGACACTCTATTTGCATTCATCTCTTCTTTATATTATATATCACAGTTTATATGGTATGGTGTTTTCTTGTATCTTGTTACGTCCCGCTGAGGACCTGGTTATCTCTCCAGGGTTAGACGAGTTTTTGCAGGAGTACGGAGCGGCACTGGATCCATCCTACATTGATGACGAGGCATCTCCCGCTGACTTCTAACTTATTGATTTCCTTGAGATATTTTAGTGGACATTTTTACATCTCTTTTCTTTCTATTTTGCGGAGGTTGGACTCCGATCATTGTGACTATTTTTCATAGCTGTTTGGAGTGGGCATATCCACCCGGCTATCTTGTCATATACTCATTAATTATCTGGACTCTATTATCTTCTGTGTTGAGCTGTGATGAGATTAGATTATATTATTCTGGCCTGTGATTATTTATTATATATATAACTTATGTACGTATACGAGGATTCCATATATTGGAGTATTCTTCGTATATGTGCAGCTGGCATGTTTGTGTACTTGGTCCTAAGTATTTTGGGACTGGGGCGTTACAACTTCCGTCTCTGAGTCTTCTGTTGCTGAAGTGGGTGTACCATAACCCAACTCCCGATTGGTCCTAAGTATTTCTCTCGAATCCGTAAGAAAAGGCACCGGCCTTTACCATAGTTGAGTCCTTTATTGCTGTTCAAGTCGTAACCCATCTTCTGGATAAGGTATTTGGCTTGAGTAGCATAACGGTAGAGTTGCATCTTGCCGTTGTCGGGTTCTGGTTCTCTTGGAGTTAGTCGCTGAGGATGCTCCAATCGACTAAAGATGATGGGTAGCTCCTCTTTTTTCCTTGCTGGAACCAGAAAGTAAGAACCCCAGGAAGGGACAATACGGCTCGTAAGGTTGGCGGTTGTCACTTGTGTTTGTAGCATATATAGAGATTTGTCTAAGAAATATCTAGGGTTACAATATGCACGAGAGTAATTCGAAGACAACTTTCTATTAATAAAATAAGAAATTTTATCCCGAGAGATTACATCATCTAAAGAGTGTGCTTCAATATCGGCGCAGACGTAGTCTCCTAGCTCCTCATCGGTGAGGACTAGGGCTGTCGAGGGAGGAGGGGCAGGACGCATCCCCTTTAGCTTGACCACCAAGGGGGCTGCGGTCGGAGGTTCTTGCGCCTTTATGGTTAGCTTTGGGGACCTCCGGGGTAGCCTTATTCGTATAGGCTCCTGGCCATCATCTAACGTCACCGAGGGTGAAGATGGATGTCACGACCCGCTCCCGAATAATCGGATACGAGTCGGACACGCCCAGCCTTCGTCGTTAGACACGACAAAGTAAGCTGTAGCAATCTAGGAAAATCTAACCAGAAAATCATGAACAAGTATGAAATCACAGCATCTATAAATGTATCCCAAACCCAGAGTAAAGTACAAGTCTCAGAAATTATTACATTCCAGCAAAATGAAAGGTAGAGTCTATTAGTCTCAAATACAAGGAAAAATGTAAAGTGCTAATGGTAAAGCTCTAGGCTTCTGCAGCCTCTAAGTCAAGAGCAACTCCAGCTAGCTCTCCTGCATCAACTGGCTCTCGGCCATAATATGTGTCGCAAAGGGCCTCCAACTCACCTGTAACATATCTATTCAGGAGCGAAGTAAAGTACAGTTCTAGGTAATGAACAAGACATCATGATATGAAAGTACAAGAAAACATGGTATGTAAAGTACAAGAAAGAACATGGTGTATAAGCACATGAAAGGACATGGTATGTAAGAACATGAAAGAACATGGTATCTCAGGAATCACAGGAACTAAGTACATGATATATCTCCTGAACATGTGTGTACAATGTTTAAAATATAACTAAGTATGTGACCGGCTAGGGGTAAGCACATGAAGCACATGAAAGTACATGAAAGCACATGAATTGTACGGCTTAGGACCCGCGTGCACGATGCGGGGTCTAAGCTAAACACACATGGGTTGTTTCTTGGGTTTGGTCACATAAATAGTATATTTCCCCTCTCTAGGTACAAGTAATAAGAACAAGGAACATGAGCACCGGAAAAACATATCGTGTCGCAGTGTGTCAATCAAGGAAGCACATGATATAATAAAATGTACAAGACCATAGAGTATACTTGCCTGGCTCTGGGAAAGTACAGGTAATCAAGGAAGCTGGATATTCTCCTGTATAATGATTACACTTGATTAGACTATGAACAAAATATCAACTAATTATACTTATAAACAAAATCCTATTTCTATGAATACCCTTTTCCAACTAAGGTATTTCTACTAAACCCACTAGAGAAGAACAATGATATATATATATAGTTAAAATTATAATCTCTATAAAGATCACCCTACTAACTTTGACTCAATTCCAAGCTTACTTATAGCTAATAGGGCTTCTAGGTGTTGGTACTACTCAAATTCCAAGTCTCCCAATAATTTGCATTTCCTAGATTAATTCTTATAATCTAAGGTAATCTCATATACCCATTTGCAATCACATGAACCTACAAAGCTAAACCCAATTAATATCTTAATGACAAGCTAAGTGAATGGACTACTGACATTCCAACTTGATGTGAAAACAACCTAATAGGAGTACTGATAGAATCAGTCTAGTTAAGGCTGATTTGGATCAGTCTTCTCTAGACTGGTTCAACCAGTCTCAATACTGCTCTGGTAATCAGTCCTATATGTGTCTCAACACTGCTCTGGTAATCAGTCCTACATATTTGCAATATTACTGATCAACTAATAATCAAAATAAGATGCCACACCAAAAGTAATATGTATGAAACCCAATACTTATAATCGATGGCAAAACTGAATAGTGAGGTGAACACTGGTCCTCAACTGATCTGAAGTTCAAACAAATTTCCAACTGAAGGTCCACACATAAAAGAAACAAGGAAGGATCAATTGAATGATCGAACACCACCTCAGAACTCAATGTACTTAAAATATGATTCTAACAAACTCTAAGGATTATCAGAGTGATACTTACCAATGATCGATCCAGTACTCAATCACCAAAACAGTTAACCTGTTCAAGGAGAGATGAATCGCTTAGATCCTGACACGATCTCATCACCAGGAATTTAGGAATTTGAATAAACCGATCTAATCTTACATATAATGAATTCCTCACCTCTTTGATTGCTGAAACCCAACGTCAGTATCATCATCCAGAACAGTTGGTCGATCGGATGATTAGGTCAACAGATCAACTGCTCAAAGAGGTATTGGGAAGAACACAGCTCAGATCCTCAGCTCTTTAAGGTCATTCATCAAGGAAGGAATGGATCTTCGAAAATCAACAGTAAAAAATCAATTCAAACTCAAAGGAAAATTTATAAAAAGACATTCAATCGATGATCAGAAATTCTTACACGAATTTGCCCAAATTGAAAGCACGAATCAATCAGATGAATGATCGGAGGAGAATCTTCAACTCAGGAACCCAGTGCTAATTTGCCATGACAAATCCCTTCAAATTAAGCTCAGAAACTTGAATTGAGGGAGAAAGAGGATGAACAGCCTGGTAGCAGCTCTTGATGAAGAATCATTCGGTAGCTGCTCTGATTATAAAGGTGGAGAGATTGGAAAAAGAGCGAAAAGATTGGAAATCAGTGGTCCCCTTGGCAGTTACAACCGAAATTTCAAAATCAACATTCCCATCGACTTGAGGAACAAGGAATGAGGAAATTAGTTGTACTCTTCCTAAACAACAATTTGAAAAGAAAGAAAAGAGTCCTGTGCTTTGTAACATCCAAAGGTTATTTGGGCCGAAAGCCCAATAATAAGGCTGAGAGAAAATAGGATGAGCTAAACTTCTATTAAAGAAAATAAATTTATTATTTCATTTAAAACTCAATATTATAAAAAACTTGTAACAAAATTTTCGGGAAGTGGGATTACAAATCACTCCCCCTAGAAAAATTTCGTCCTCGAAATTCCAAAAATTGACTTCCAATATTTTTATTGAAAGAACATGAAATTTTAAAACACTACATACAATCAAGTAAATAATCTAGGATATCGCTCTCGCATCTCATCCTCGTGCTCCCAGGTGGACTCTCCCGGTGAGTGGTGCCTCCACATGACACGGACGAGTGGAATAGTCTGGTTCCGCAGGCGCTTCTTCCTCCAATCAAGAATCTCCAGTGGCTGCTTCTCGTAGGTCAAGCTCGGACCCACCTCTAACTCTGAGTGGTCCACCGCATGGCTCGGGTATGAAATATAACATCGAAGCGAAAACGTCGTGCACTCCCTCCAAGCTAGCAGGAAGCGCTAGTCGATATGCCACCTTGCCAATCCGTGCCGTCACGTCGAAAGGCCCGATGAATCTCGGACTGAGCTTCCCGCCTCTGCCACGCCCCGCTCCCGTAGGAGCGATCGTCCACGCTAAGGCATGATGCCGCACGGGCCTAGGTTGCGCCCGTGCAAGGCCAAGTCCAGAAACGGCCGATTTGAGCTAGGCCACAGAGTCGCACAGAGTGTCCCCACTTGCAGCGGAAAGTAAACGAACACAAAATTGAAGTGAATTCAAACTCTTTATTGATTTTCAAAAAGTTTACAAGCGGCGCTAGGCCGATATTATAAATCGCTCAAGCTCTCTCTCTGAAACATAAAAGGGTGTGCCAAGTGGCTTACAACATGGAATGATTCATGGCGATGTTCCGATACATTATGTCCTGTATAGGGTGCTTCAGCTTCTTGCAACGTCCCAAGGCTCCGGAGTTGGCTACGCGCCATAACACGTTCGATGGAAGCTCCGTACCCGCCGACGTCTCCTGCATCCTGCAAGCAGACTGTGGGGTTATCAGTACATTATTATGCACTAGTGGGGAGGCTAGCTCGCCCACAATGCTATCATTACCAAACACGTTCTATTTACTTTCGTGCACCGTCTATCATTCATTGTCTTTCTAATCTTGCCTTCGGATCATTTTTAAGGCATATTTCATAGCCTATCTCGTGTTGCGTAAAATAAGTGTCGCATGGAAATACATGTACGACTTACCCATACTTACCGTCCGGCCTTCCCTGTCCAACGTAAACCAAGTTAGTCAACAATTCATATGAAATAACTTAACGTAGTTCATGTAAGCATTCAATGTCAAGTGCGTGTCCTTGCCTCGAGTTTTAGCACATCGTAGGTACGTTTTCTAACTCGTTTTCTTGAAGTACTCTTGATCATTTTGTGTGTGATATTCAAGCCTATTCAGAAGGTGCTTTATACAGTTAACTTAGACTACTTTGATTTCAATGCAAGGACTTGCACGTGGATTGCCACTAGCAAAGCCCTCTTAAATCTATATGTACCGGTCGCTGGCATCACAAGCCATTTTGGACACATCCAAGCCGTGGTATTTCTCAACTAGCGTAGGGTGAGGACTGGCACACACCCCGTTAGTCTCTTGAAATACACCTGCACTTACGTCCCCCGGGTGGCTGAGTCCGCACCCAGGCAGCCCGTAAGCCATGACTTGATCCCGCCTAGGCCGGCCACGATCCTCCCTTTGATCATGCCGCAGAATCCGTATCACCCGTGCACGGGTCCGTCCACGACCATTTCGTATTTTATCGTCATAGGCTAACCCTTAGCCACAATGCGTTATCGACCAGGTTGGCGTCCGATCAGCGCGGGTAGCGAGCCCCGTTGCACGTGCCCGTCACACCTGTCGCTAACCATTCCTTTCCTTCTTATCTTTTATTCATTCCTTCTTTTCTTTCTTTCACTTGTCCATTCGTTCATTGATTCATTTTCATATTCATCCTTTCGTTGATTCATTCATTCACTCGTTTGTTCGTTCATTCTTTCATTTATATATTATGCAACTTTTCGTGCGGGAGTCGCCTTGGTGACCCATCGGTTCTATAGTCTTTCAATGTTGCTAAACTCTACTCGGAATGACTATGTTGATAGTCTTCCCGTTTTATTGTTGTAAACCATTCATTGTTTCATTGTTGAACGCATAAAGGACTTGAACGTAAGCTTGTGCCTTAGCACGAGCGTGGAGCGCGGTACGAGAGTTCTCGTATTTTCCATATTCTATACAAGCATACAAGATGGGATTAATCCCTTAGCTAGGTGCGTTGGGTCATTTATTAGCATGCACGGTGTTATCGCCTAGCGATTTCAGTGATAGTGTCCGTATTATTATGTGTCTAGGCTAAGCAAAGACGGGTTCATCGGAGCCACCCACCTTAGCGATGTTCGCATCGGCCGAGCGACACTCCGAGTGTGCCTTTGAAAGTCTAAGTCTGGATTCATCTTGACGAGCCAATGTGAGCCTTGTATCGATTCTTCATCTGGTCGATGCCAACTCTTCGGGGCGATGGCTCGCTTGAGTCGTTGCACTTGCCATTTGAATCGGCATTCCGCTAGGGCGGAGCGGGTCATTACATAATACACCACTCAAAACAAGTCTCGTCCTCGAGACTTCCTGAGTGTAGGTCATCCTACCGTTCCCTAACTCATGTCGTGTGCGTATCGTAGACAATTCCTATCGACTGGCCTTTTCACTCGATGGCATCGAACTATACTCGATACCTTTCCAAGTTCCGTATCACATACGTTTGGTCGATTTTTATTGAATAACTTTTTATTCATTTTAGAGTTGATGGCACTTATTCAATTCAAGCGTTTCTTCGACTCGGTTGCTATTTTGACGTATCATGGGACTGAAATGGTCGCACGAGGTGCGTTGAAATTTGTCAAATGCGAGTGTCATAGGCTGAGGCAAACTCACTTTCGTTTATGTGCATCGCAACACCCACTTGCAGCTGCATTCGAGTTCATCATATCGCTGAGTTTGGATCGTGCACGTATCCAAGGCATCCCTCGAATGCGTACATTTCAACCAAGCTTAGTGACTAGCAAAGTCGGACAAGCTACTTGTGATAGTTTTGATTTGCCGATCGCTTTGCTAACTTCGATTTAAAATTGAACTCATGTGTGTATCACATATCGTTTATCTCGGTCCTCGAGATGATTCGATTCGCTTCTCAAGCGTTATTGTCCACAAAATCAGTATGATTTCTTCTTAGCGGGGTCGACCAAGCCTATGTAATTTCCGTCTGATTCAAAACCAAGTATTGCACCATCATCAAGTATTTCTTCCTATCAATGATTCAATTCGTTATCCCAACTTTTCTTGCGCATCATCCATCCTTATCATTCCCTTCGTTTGGGGCCAATCTCGTCGTCGTTCACACACACTCCAAGTTCTCCATCCTACTCTAAGTCTTGTTTCCCCAAGTCTATCGTCCATCTAGACGATACTGTAAATGCCAACGCACATGTTCAATCACTCGGCATAGGGTCGTCCGCCTATCCGCTAGGTCAGCTCACAAGGTCATAGATACACGTTAGGTCCATGGCTCGTCGTGCAAGGTCATTACACGATGCTCTCCCCAAATTCTATGGTCAAACCATTTGTTCGCTTGTACGGGAGTTTCTACCCAAGTTCATTTTACTCAAATTTCTAAACATCGAGCATGATCACCTAATTCGCATCAAGACTTACATTACACATATTCAATTCCATTCTATTACCAGTTTTGACCAATTCATGTATTCGATCACGAGGTCATCCAGCTCGACAATATATTGTGCCCCAATCTCACGCGAGTCTGATTATCCATGACGGTTCATGAATCACCATGCAACGCTCCCACAGAATAATCATTCTCATCGAGGCGTAACTCTTGTTTGAGTTTTAGACTAACCCATTCTCGATACGCAGATTGGACCTACTCAATCCTCAAGTTCAATTCTTCAAGCACACAAATTCATTCTCGAGTCCACCTTCACGTCAAATCACAAGTCGAAGCAATCAGATTGCCACGCCATCCAAGTTCAATCACTCCCGCTGTATGAATCACCATATCAGCGCTCACGCGGAGTGATCGCCATAATCCGGTACGACGCATGTGCGAGGCTGGAGTTGCGCTCGCATAAGACAAGAACGTCAATGTTGTGGTTGTCAACGAAGCAAATCCAAGCATTCACATTTTCATCCAAGTCAAATCAATTCGATAGTCTGACCGTCATACGTTCAACTAGAAAATCCTCGAGCTAAATCTTATCTTTTCTTCGACACATTTTTAACATCCCAAGTATAGCATCCAACGGAACAATGACATTTGCACGATCGTCATTCGCCGAGTCAGAGTACCCCCGAGTTATCGCATATCGATCTTTGATACGCCTCAATACCATCGACGATATGCGTAACCTGACGATCTTCCTTTGCAACCGATTTCGAGTCGTACGTTGATGCTGTTGTCCGAGTTGGATATTCCACAATTTCCTCGATATTCAAGATCAAGTTTGATCTCTATTCCTCAAGCTAGTTTCAAGATCGTTGTCCAAACTCAAGTCACAATTTATTTGAATCAATCCAAAATCGTGCGCGTGATCCTCTATGTTTTCCTCGATCAAGACAATTTATTTTCATTCATCGTTCCGAATCGTTTTCTAACTTGCGTTGCCCATTGACAAGTTGTCCGAACGACATCTCGTTCGGGACATTCGAAGTCACGACCAACTAAGCGTGACGCGTTCTAAGGCTTTGCGCGATCGCATCGTCTCGCCGACGTACTCGTTGTGTTTCGTAATCCTCAATTTTTGCTCGAATGATTTTCCAAGAGCATCCGTACACCACTCGGATTCGAGCCATACGATCTAGTCGTCGATCTTCATTCTTATTCTTCTCCAAACCTATCATATACACCACTCGGGTTCAAGCCATCCTATTTAATCCACAAGTCACACTTGCATCATGCGCTAAGACATCCTTCAGATTCGTTCAACGAATATCTAGCATAATCGCTCACGTCGTCTCGACGTACTAAGTCGTTCGTACTAATCCTCAAAATCCAATAAATCTTTCGTGCACGCCTAAGCGTTAGTTTGATAGCGTTCCTATCGATATACACTCTAAGTGTATCCTCGTTCCCGACTGAGTGGTACTTGATATCGCTCGCAACTCGATTGTACCAAAAGTCGAGGTGCGCGACACGCGGTACATCTTAGCCAGAAGGCTGTGTGCGTAGCTATCCCGTACGGACTATATTCGAGTTTGCATGCTCACTTATTCTCGTTCGAGCGATAACTGATCTCGCTCGCAACTCGTTTGTACCGGAAGGTCTAGGTGTGCGATACTCCACACAACTTAGCCAAAAGGCTGCGTAGAAAATCATCCTGTCCAAACTATACTCCGGTCTCGTGTACTTTGTTTGCTATTGTCTGCATAAGCTTATTCAAGTACACACTGCGTTTGCTAACTCTTAGCATCGGTTCCTTCCAACTCAAGTTCGTCGTGGTGGCACAAAGGCCTTCGCCTATCGATCCCGTCCAACCGAGTACCCGTACGAGCTTTTGAAAATATTTAGACTTATTGTAAGGAACATCCCAAGGCACAACGAGAGAGAGCGTACACTTCTTTTTCCAACGACGAGCTTTTAAAACTGAGAAATCAACGTGAAGTCCAAGGACGTAAAGCCATGCTCTGATACCAATCTGCCATGCCCCGCTCCCGTAGGAGCGATCGTCCTCGCTAAGGCATGATGCCGCACGGGCCTAGGTTGCGCCCGTACAAGGCGAAGCCCAGAAACGGCCGATTTGAGCTAGGCCACAGAGTCGCACAGAGTGTCCCCATTTGCAGCAAAAAGTAAACGAACACAAAATTGAAGTGAATTCAAACTCTTTATTAATTTTCAAGAAGTTTACAATCGGCGCTAGGCCGATATTACAAATCGCTCAAGCTCTCTCTCTGAAACATAAAAGGGCGTGCCAAGTGGCTTACAACATGGAATGGTTTATGGCGATGTTCCGATACATTATGTCCTGTATAGGGTGCTTCAGCTTCTTACAACGTCCCAAGGCCCCGGAGTTGGCTACGTACCTTAACACGTTCGATGGAAGCTCCGCACCCGCCAGCGTCTCCTGCATCCTGCAAGCAGACTGTGGGGTTATCAGTACATTGTTATGCACTGGTGGAGAGGATAGCTCGCCCACAATGCTATCATTACCAAACACGTTCTATTTACTTTCGTACACCGTCTATCATTTATTGTCTTTCTAATCTTGCCTTAGAATCATTTTCATGGCATATTTCATAGCCTATCTCGTGTTACATAAAACAAGTGTCGCATGGAAATACATGCACGACTTACCCATACTTACCGTCCGGCCTTCCCTGTCCAACGTAAACCAAGTTAGTCAACAATTCATATGAAATAACTTAACGTAGTTCATGTAAGCATTCAATGTCAAGTGCATGTCCTTGCCTCGGGTTTTAGCACATTGTAGGTACGTTTTCTAACTCATTTGCTCGAAGTACTCTTGATTATTTTGTGTGTGATATTCAAGCCTATTCAGAAGGTGCTTTATACAGTTAACTTAGACTACTTTGATTTCAATGCAAGGACTTGCACGTGGATTGCCACCAGCAAAGCCCTCTTAAATCTATATGCACCGGTCGCTGGCATCACAAGCCATTTTGGACACATCCAAGCCGTGGTATTTCTCAACTAGCGTAGGGTGAGGACTGGCACACACCCCATTAGTCTCTTGAAATACGCCTGCATTTACGTCCCCCGGGTGGCCGAGTCCGCACCCAGGCAGCCCGTAAGCCATGACTTGATCCCGCCTAGGCCGGCCACGATCCTCCCTTTGATCATGCCGCAGAATCCGTATCACCCGTGCACGGGTCCGTCCACGACCATTTCGTATTTTATCGTCATAGGCTAAACCTTAGCCACAATGCGTTATCGACCAGGTTGGCGTCCGTACAGCGCGGGTAGCGAGCCCCGTTGCACGTGCCCGTCATACCTGTCGCTAACCATTCCTTTCCTTCTTATCTTTTATTCATTCCTTCTTTTCTTTCTTTCACTTTTTCGTTCATTGATTCATTTTCGTATTCATCCTTTCGTTGATTCATTCATTCACTCGTTTGTTCGTTCATTCTTTCATTTATACATTATGCAATTCCCATACGGGAGTCGCCTTAGCGACCCATCGGTCCCATAGTCTTTCAATGTTGCTAAACTCTACTCGGAACGACTATGTTGATAGTCTTCCCGTTTTATTGTTGTAAACCATTCATTATTTCATTGTTGAACGCATAAAGGACTTGAACTTAAGCTTGTGCCTTAGCACGAGCGTGGAGCGCGGTGCGAGAGTTCTCGTATTTTCCATGTTCCTTTCCATATTCTATACAATTATACAAGATGGGATTAATCCCTTAGCTAGGTGCGTTGGGTTATTTATTAGCATACGCGATGTTATCGTCTAGCGATTTCAGTGATAGTGTCTGTATTATTATGTGTCTAGGCTAAGCAAAGACGGGTTCATCAGAGCCACCCACCTTAGTGATGTTCGCATCGGCCGAGCGACACTCCGAGTGTGCCTTTGAAAGTCTAAGTCTGGATTCATCTTGACGAGCCAATGTAAGCCTTGCATCGATTCTTCATCTGGTCGATGCCAACTCTTCGGGTCGACGGCTCGCTTGAGTCGTTGCACTTGTCATTTGAATTGGCATTCCGCTAGGGCAGAGCGGGTCATTACAGCCTCTGCCAAAGCGAATGACACCTCTAGTCGGCGAGATCTTCAAGAACACTCTATCTCCATCCGCAAACTCAAGTGGCCATCTGCTGCTGTCCGCCCAGTGCTTCTGCCGATCCTGTGCAATTCTAAGGCGCTCCCTGATCAGTCTGACTTTCTCAGCTGAGTCAACCACCATCTTTGGGCCAAGAAAAGCTCTCTCGCCAACGTCGTCCCAAGATAAAGGCGTACGACATCTCCGTCCATACAGTGCCTCGAACGGGGTCATCTCGATGCTAGCCTGATAACTATTGTTATAGGCAAACTCTACTAGATGCAAATGATCCTCCTACAACCACCAAACTCTAGTGCGCAAACCCGCAGCATGTCCTCCAGTGTCTGAATGGTCCTCTCAGACTGCCCGTCTGTCTGTGGATGGTAGGCGGTGCTGAACTTTAACTGGGACCCCAAACTCAACTGTAGACTCCTCCAGAAGTGTGATGTGAAGTGACTGTCCCTGTCTGAAATGATGTTAATCGGCACTCCATGAATCCGTACAATCTGCCGCATGCAGAGGTCTGCAAGCTTCTCGATCGACAGTCCAACCTTGAATGGAATAAAATGAGCAGACTTCGTCAGTCTGTCTACGATCACCCAAATAGCGTCCTTACCACTGGGAGTACGCGGTAAACCAGAGACAAAGTCCATGGTGATATGCTCCCACTTCTATTCCGAAATAGGTAAAGGCTGGAGTAATCCCGCTGGTCTCTGGCGCTCTGCCTTGACTTGCTGGCACACAAGAAATCTGGAAACAAATCTGGCAACCTCTCTTTTTATCCCGTACCACCAAACATACTCTTGCAGATCCTTGTACATCTTGGTAGACCCAGAATGAATAAAATACTGCGACTGGTGGGCTTCCTGCATCACTTCCTCCCGCAGATCCTTGGGTACACACAATTGGTTCCCGTGCCTCAGGGATCCATCCTCTGCAGTAGTGAAGTCGTCGAGCAATCCTGCCTCTGCCTGAGCTCTAAGACATCGGAGCCCCTCATCAAGAAACTGGGTCTCCTTGATCTTCTCGAACAGTCTTGACTGCATGTGCATCAGCTGTCCTCCTACTCCTGGTAGAACGATCTCAATCCCAAGACTCTCAAGATCCTCCAAAAGATGATGATCCATAGTAAGATACATAGCAACATGATATCGACTAAGAGCATCTGCTACCACATTTGCCTTTCCAGGGTGGTACTGCAGATTGATGTCGAAATCCTTCATGAGTTTCAGCCATCTGCGCTACCTCATATTCAGCTCCTTCTGAGTAAATACATACTTCAGGTTTTTATGATCTGTGAAGATGTCCACTCTCTCTCCATACAGGTAGTGCTTCCATAGTTTCAAGGCAAAAATGACTGCTGCAAGCTCCAATTGATGTATGGGATAATTCTTCTTATAGGGCCTCAACTGTCTAGAAGCATAAGCAATAACCCTCTTGTTCTGCTCAAGCACACATCCCAAGCCTTTCCCTGAAGCATCCCTATAGATGACGAATCCTTCCGATCCAGATGGCAAAGCTAGAACTGGTGATGTCGTGAGTCTTCTCTTCAATTTTTCAAATGCTGACTGGCAGGCGTCGCTCCAGATAAACTCCTCGTCCTTCCGCGTAAGCTTGGTCATAGGCTCTACGATCTTGGCAAAATCTTTCATAAACTTCTTGTAGTATCCTGCTAGACCCAGGAAACTACGAATCTCTGCTACTGACTTGAGAGGTGCCCATGCTTCCACTGCTTCAATCTTCTTGGGATCCACATAAATCCTCTCTCCAGTCACCACATGCCCTAGAAACTCCACTCTGTCCAAGAAAAACTCACACTTCGAGAGTTTTCCATACAGCTTCTCCTTCCGTAAAATCTCCAATACTATCCGTAGGGGCTCCACATGCTCCTCCTCGAACTTCGAATAGATCAAGATGTCGTCAATGAAGACTACGACAAACTTGTCCAAATACTTGTGAAAAACTTTATTCATCAAGTTTATAAACATTGCTGGGGCATTGGTGAGTCCGAACGACATCACCAAGAACTCATACTGGCCGTATCGGGTGTTGAAAGGTGACTTCGGAATATCTTGCTCCCGAACCTTCATCTGATGATACCCCGACCGGAGGTCAATCTTGGAAAAGACCTTCGCTCCCCTAAGCTGGTCAAACAGCTCATCAATCCGCAGCAAAGCGTATTTATTCTTGATGGTGATGTTATTGAATACACGATAATCAATACACATCCTCACAGTCTCATCCTTCTTGGGCATGAAGAGTACCGGTGCTCCCCAGGATGAAGCACTGGACCGAATAAAACCCTTGCCCTCCAGCTCATCAATCTGGGACTTTAACTCTGCGGCTTCCTTCGGGTTGATCTTGTAACAATGCTGAGACTTCGACGCTGATCCGGGCACTAGGTCGATGCTGAACTCCACGTCTCGATCTAGCGGCAATCCTGGCAACTCCTCGGGGAAGACATCTAGATACTCTACAATCAACGGATGCAGTAACTCCTGGTCTTCTGCAACTGCTCCGATGTAGACTCCCTATGGCCTCTCTGTAACTCGTCTGCTGATCTCGAATGGTAGAACTCCTGGCGGGCTGAAGATCACCTTCCCCTCATGGCAGTCTATTATGGAAAACTACTCGCTCATCTAGTCGATGCCGAGGACTATATCAAATCCGGGCAATGGCATCACTAGAAGTCGAGCCCTAGTCTCCCTCCCAGCTATAGTGATAGGGCAATCCACCATCTCACTGACTGGCACTACCCCTTCTCCTGTCATAATCTGTAACACCCAGTTTCTAAAATAAGGGTAATTTTGAAATTTTGTAATTATAATTATAATTTATTTTTATTTATATCACATTATGATTTTTGGTGATTTTTGATCAATTTAAAACTGTTTTAAGTCATGGCTTGTGATTTTAATGTCTTGTTAGTGTAACCTGAGAGACTGTCTGACCTAGAGCCTAACCATGTCATTAGGATAATTTATTTTACTTTTGAGCATGAGGATATTTTGGTCATTTGGCCTCTTTGAATTATTTTATGATTTATTTCATTGGTGATTGTTAATTTTGACTTTTGACTAGCTGTGACTTAAGAGACTAACCTAGGAGCTAACTCTAGCTATGGTAACCCTAGTCTAGCTTGAGTTAACTCATTTTAGTCATTAGAGATTAGTTTTAGAATGAGAGGATTAGTTTAAGTGAAATTATTTCATGGTTTGTGGTTTTAATGAAAGGACTTATGATTAAGGACTTAATGACTTATGACTTGGCCCATGGCCCATGATTTGACACCCTAACCCTAATTCCTTTCTTTATGACCAGCCATATAGGGATCCCCACCCTATATAAACACTTATTCATTAGTTCTTGCCTCTTTTATTTCATTCAACACATAGGAAAGGAAAGGAAAGGTTTGTCCATTCTTCCCCAATCCATAGATTTCTTATTTTAAATCCTTTTTAATTCTAGTTTCTTGCAATAGAGCATAATACCCTTCTATTTCCTATTTATGGAGAGTAATCCTAGATTTTGAGCAATTTGGGGATCCGAGCTAGCAAGGAGGAATACTTCATTTTGGGGCTTTTTCTTGCTATTTCCATCTATAGGTAAAACCCCTTAAATTGTATTTTAATTCCGTTTTCTTTGCATTTAGGGCTAGATCTAGGAGTCCCCTAGCTGTCCCTAGAATTTGGGTGGATTTTGTGTCCGTTTGGTGTCCGTATCGGACACGTATCAACGTATGTACATAGGTGTTCGACGAAATGCCTCTAAGGATTTTATTTTCAATTTTTGTAAAGCTAATTATATGAATTTGTAGATCTAAATATGTATGCTAACTTTTGTGAAGATTGATATGATTTTCGTGTCGATTTCGTGTCGAAATTAGGTGCGGACACGCTGCACGACACGCGTGTGCGCTGTCCTGCTACCCGTGTCCTGTTTCTCGCTGGAACAGCATTTCGACACGCAAAACTTGGTGTAGAGATTGGGGCAGTGACTGACAAGTCACTCCCCAAGTTTTATGACACCTCGTTTTGTGTTGGACACGAAAACGAGGCCACACGGGTTTTGTATTGGTCTGCCTGCGCGTGAAAACGCACGCTGATACGCACGTTTAACCACGACATGGGGACACGTTGACACGGGGCAGACACCTAGACATGTTCTCCTAGTCCTGGCGAACCTAGGGACACGTCTATGAGGCATGAAGTGTCACGAGTCGTGTCCACAAGTCGACTGCATTGTAGCACGATGCAGTCTGTGCACGCGATGTGTCTGTACGTGTTTCATGACTTGGACATGCCGTGTCCAGTCGTGGAGACACGTGGGGACTCGTGTGGACTCTGGACACGTGTACGACACTACCTTGGTCATTAATTTGATGTTTAATCGATTCTTTTACAATTCGAACTCAGGTTCCCAATTTCCCTGATACCAATATCAGTGTAATATAAATTCTGAGAGTTAAATTGTAAATTTTAACTGTTTGAATAATGATTATTATTATGCAATGGTTCATTTATATGTAAATACAATAATGTACATGTTAGGGTCCTCATGATTGGTGTTAATCATTGAATTTCAAAATATTTTGGACTGTTAAGTAGAGACTGTTATGTGCAACCTAATAACTGAAACCATTTGAAATAAATCTGAGTTCATATGATACCTGGGATTGAATGTCCTTTATAAACTTGAGAAATGTCACGACCCGCACCCTGTGTAGGGGCACGAGAAGTGGCTACGTCCAGCCTACGCCGCAGTGTCGGCGGTAGAACGCTGTCCTAGGTTACTATCTAATCAATAACTCACGCAATTATATAATGTACTTGTCAAATCTCAACTCCGAACGGAGGACAAGTATAGATATAATGAATCTCAATCACAGTCTAAGAACGATAAGATATCACAGAAGTTTATAACTAAAGACTAAACAACAACATTTAAAAACTGCTAAATAATAATATCTCAAACAAACTCAAAACAAACTCGTATCTCAAGTTATTACAATTCAAGTTCTAAAACATGAAAACTAAACCAAGTCTACTAGCTAGTCTCCCGATCACTCCTGAGTGTCGGGGCCATAGGTAGCTAAGCCATCTCCTGCTCCAAGGCAAGTAGGGCAAACGTCCTCAGGGCAGTCATCTGTAATATTTTCAACAGGTCCAGTCAGGACAGGAACGAGCACATCTCATCCAGAAAATCCAAGTAATGACAAATACTATAAAACAGTTATAGCCAGTTATATTGATGATAATGGCAGTTTTATATAGGTAATGATGTAGAGTAATAGCAAAGGTACAAGGAAGTAAGGTAATGAAATAAAAGAAGAATGATGGCTAAGAAGACTGTAAAATAAGATCTAGATGAACTAGGGTAACATGTTATAAGTACAGTTTGTACAATGTAAGTTGAGTGTAATCCAATATGAGTCTAATACAATTGAGTCAAGTAAATAATTCTTGTACATAATCCTTGTAGGTGATTCTTGTAATGAGTACGGCACATCGCACGCTCGGCCAAGCGGTGATGGTTATCATTCTTGTAATACGGCACATCGCACGCTCGGCCAAGCGGCGATGGCTATCATTCTTGTTTGGTGATTCTTGTTGAATACGGCACATCGCATACCGGGCCCAGCAGCGATGGCTATCGTTCTTGTAATGATGATTCTTGTATGATTTGTACATTTAATACTTATAGGTGTTTCGAGTAGATGAGTCTTGTGAGTGATTCGAGTAATAGGGTTAGACAAATCAAGTACATGTATTACAAATAGATGAATCTAAACTATTAATACATGTTGTGACAGAGAATCAAATAGAACTATACTAGAACTGAATCACAGTAATCATCAAATAAATGAAAGAACTATCAGAGAATGTACTCGCCTGTTACTCTGAAAAGAGTAATAAAATATCAGATGTCTGCACCGGAGTCACAAAGTCCTAAATAGAGCAGTATGGGTTATGACATGTTTAAAATAAGGTAAATGAAATATACGATGCAATCTACATGATTTCTGGGTCAATCTAGGTCAAAGTCAACTCTAAGTCAACCATGGTCAACTGTCTAGGTCAAACTAGGTCCAAGTCAAACTTGGTCAACTCTGGGTCAACCCAAGTCAACTACACTAGTCAAACTAGGTCAATCCTAGTCTAGTCAAGTCTCACTAGGGCTAACCAAGCCTAGACTAGCAAGCACACATCAAAACTGGGCTATACAAGTCAACAACACACATTGACTGGCATTCATGCCATACACATAGGCCATGTACCATATACATAGCCTATAGGCCATAAGGGCTATATCACATATTCCCACACCTTATATATACACTAATTTAATATAATTTATCATATACATATATATGTATACATACCACATTATTGTATCTAGCATATAGAAATATATTTTATATATATATATATATATATATATATATATATATATATATATATATATATATATATATATACATAGAGTGATAGGGTAGGGACATGTGTGTTTATGTCTAGGTTTACATGTGTGTGTGTGGAGCATATGAAAATAGTTTGTATCAGATGGCATGTATGTGTACATGGAAACAAAGAGTGTGATACAAGGGTGGCAATGTGTGAAATGTGAGTGTGTGATATGGTGTAATAGAGGACACTAGAGTGTTGTGACAGCTTAGTGATAGTGTCAAAGTGGTTTAAGGTGTAACAGTTAATAGCTAGGGTGTGTAGTGTAGTGTCACATGGAATTAGTGTGGTACTTATATGTTAGGAATTTAGTGATGTGTGTGTGTGTATAGGAGAGCACATTGCTCTCAGCTTTAGGCATTGTGTGTGTTTGGGTCTATATGGCATAGGGTTTTCATGAAATAGGATGTCTATGACAGTGATACCTCAATCCAACACAAACCCAAAACCCAATTCTAAACCTCTACCAAGCCTATTCAGGCCAAACAAAGCCAAGCCACTGCTCTCCCAACTTTCTATTAACTGATACACAAAATGACCAATCCATTGTTACTCCTATATCCCTCTAAATCCCCACAGCCTATTGGCTAACAAAGAGAAGAGGGTTGGCCTATAGGACTGATACTATATACAATAATGTGACTGATACTCTACTCACTCTAAACTCACATCTACATATATACATAAATTCGGATATATGAACCTGAAAATACCTGATACTACTCTCAAGGCCTATGCATGTACAAGCCAAGCCAAGGCTACACTGGCCTGGCAGCCCCAAGCCACTGCTGCAAAAGCCACTGCCCTGCTTGCTGCTGCAATGCTAAGGCAAATCATTGCCTGCTGCCCTCCAACTCACACTCACTCTCAGGTGACACAGGAAGCCAATCCCAAGAAATAGATTTCAAATCAAAACTGAATTCTACCTATACCACACCTGAACCCCAACTCTAAATAACTTAAAACCTATTCTCAGGTTTCCTACACATCAGTTTACACCTTATTAATCAATGTTCACTGATCGAATTCAAAATAACAATTAATTGAACATCACCTTAACCCAACTAATTTAACATCAAATCAGGAATGGCAGTTTCTATGTTCAACCCCAACACAAATTCAAAAACCACATTGCTACCAGTTGAACCCAATGTATACATACACAATCAATCCAAATTGGAACCCAGAAATTCTCAGGAATGGGAATTCTAGTTCAGGTTAAGAAAACTGAAAGAAAAACTATTATATTGCATTCAACATTCATGAAAGTTAAAGTAGGGTAAAATCTCAAAGTTTTAGAGATTTGAATCTCAGTGTAAATCAGAAATTGAACATCAGAAATCAGTCTACTCATAGCACAACCCAAACCCACACTCGAAAATCCATTCCTCTAGTGTAAAACCTAACCCATCATGTAAAACCAACCTAGCAATAACCAATACATGTGTGTGAATCAATGTATGACAATAAACATCAAATTAGATCGGGTTAAACATAATTTAATTCAGAAAACTCAAGAAGAACACATGGTATCAGTAAACACATTTAAAAACATCATTTTCGAATTGAAATCTCCAAATAAATTAGTAAATAAAAGGTGCAGGCAGGTGTACACATGACATGTGTCATGGGGAGGGTGTTCGTGTCCAACAAGGTGGACACGAACGTGTCCAGAGCAGAAATAGAAGTGTCAGGAACAGTGTAAAACACTTCCTCGTGTGGCCAGTCCCCGATAGATTGGACACGACACGAAGCATCTGGCACTACGTGCACTTGGACACGGGTAGCCCAACTATAGGGCTACCAGGTCGACACAACACGACGTGTCGACATTGTGTCTACACGCAATAGGAATGGCGTATCAGAACGCGATCTTCTGCGCGTACTATGCAGTGTAAATCCAGTGCACGTGTCCGTGCTCCCTCGACACGACACGATTCGACACGAAACTTCGGGGGAGGCTTGACAGACATTGCCCCTACCCCCATGTCAAGTTTGAAGTGTCCACGTGTCCTGTGTAGGGAGGAATAAAGGTCAGGTAGCAGGACACTGCACGACAGTGTCGTGAAGCGTGTTCGTGTCCAATTTGGACACGGACACGACACAGTTTCGTGCTCAATCATTAAGATTTGTGATCAGCATGTTAAGGACTACAAAATCATGTAATTAGTTTTTAAAATTAACAACTTTTAATTCTCACAAGCATTTCAACAAACACGTTATTAAAAACACCGATACGTGTCCGATACGGACACGAAATGGACACGGATTCCTACCAAACTTGGGCTACACCTAGGGGAACCCTAAATGAATGCATCTATGAAGAAAAATCATGATTTTAATGGGTGTAGATAGGTTTACCTATTGAGAGCTAGAATCTCAAAGTAAAGAGCCTCGATTCGATGTCTTCTTCGATTTTCTCCGGTTCAATCGTCCTCGATCCTTGCTAGCAAGCACCCACAAGTATCCTCTAATATTGGGGATGATGGTGCAATTGATTTGACTCAATTTGGGCTCAATTTGGATTAATGGGGAGAGTTTTAGGGAAGAACAAGTGGTACTTTTTCTAGGGTTTGTAAAAGAGGCCAAGGCTTTGTTAATGTGACTTTATAGGAGGGAGGGGGTCTTGTGTGGCTATTGAAATGAGTAGGGTTAGGGTTTTAGATGAGTGGTTAGGATCACTCCACCAAATTCCTAGCCTTCCTATTGGTTGAGGCTTCTTTTCACAAATATCTCAAAAGAAATATCTCATCCTAATAATATCTAGATATTACTAACCTTGGCACTTAGTAGGAATGTTCTAACCCTAATTTTAACCTCATAACTAATCTAGGTTAGGTTAACTTCTAGGTTAAGTCTTCACAAAAAGGCTAGCACAATATTTAATTAATATAAATTACAAATTCACAAAAATTGTCAAAATGACCAAAATACCCTTAGGCTAAAAATTGGTAATATGAAATTCTAATCACGTGGCTAGGTCTCTATGATCATGATTAGTCTTCTAGGTCATGCATGACTAAGGTTACACTATCAAAACACCAATTTCACATATCACCATTTTAAATAGTTTTAAAATAACTAAAAATTACCAAAAATCATATCATGACTAAAATAATCATTATGAAATGATTTAAAATACAAAAGTTCAAAATTATCCTCATTTGGAAAACTGGGTGTTACAAGTCTACCCCCCTTAGAACAATTTCGTCCTCGAAATTAAGATGATCGTGTCACGACCCGCACCCGGATATACGGGTACGAATACGTAGACGACGCCCAGCCTACGCCGTAGTATCGGCGGTAGAACGCTGTCTAGTACCTAATAAATATACACTACGTCTAGAAGGCCTATAACTATAAATATACTCTAGTCACATCACCACAACTAGGGAAGATAAGACAAGAAAGATAACTAAAGCACAAGAACAACTAGAAACTACTAGAAGGAATCATAAGACAGGAAATAAGAAGGAAAATAAGACAACTAAGGATAACTACCAGGCAACTCACATAGAAAAATAGTGAGATCCCCTCAGCTAGCAACATCATGAAGTCCACTAATGGCACAACTACTCCTAAAATATTATCAACGGTATCCTGTCAGGAAAATGAGCAAGTACAAGCACTAACAGCAGTTCCATGTGAATTGACAAATTCTATAAGAGACAGTATAATGAACTACAAGACAAAGATATATGAAGACTTGGGAACCGTTAGGAAGCTGAGTTACAACCCTTAAACCAAATAAGGACCGGGGTTGTAACTCTTCTCCCGAACAGAGCTTAGTCTCCAATCAAGGTACAATATAATGGCATGTAGAACATGTGAGTAATCTGAATATCATAGCATGGTGAGAAAGTACTGAATGTAGAACAGAATAGGATATATGATAAGATAAAGTAAATATAAAATGTGCCTCGAATATTATAGCATAATGTGATCGGTATGGGTCAAGATCAGGCTTCCAGCCGACCGGCTACAAGTACGTGGACTCGGCCCGGCCGAGATGGTAAGCTATGGAGCAAGTAGTAGCACAGGTCAGGCTATACCCATCGTGAGGTGATGGTATAGCTATGATACAAGTAGTAACTCAAGGTGGGGATTGATCACACTATCTATAATATTCTCCATCCCCGAGTAGTATACGGATCCGGACATAACACGTCATGGCACGAGATTCCCTAAGAAGGTAGCTACTCCTTCTCAGGAATCGATGTCAATACAAGTACAAGAATAAGATCGAGCAAGTACCAGTATCCCAAGAAAATCCAAGAATGACATCTCATGACAGGAATCTGGTATATACTAGTCCGTGAACTATCGTGACTGAGAATCAAGTAAGACACTACGACTGAATCGGATATAGCAGATATCAAGACAATGAAAACTATCAGTGAATGTACTCGCCTGCGATCCTGAGCTGTCAATGGGGTCGATGCTCAGAGTGATGCCACAGATCTAAAGATAAGATATATATAAACTAATTAGGGTTCAACAGTGTTACGCTTGATTCTATAGTATAAGCTACGCAATCTAGGTCAGACTCAGTCCACTAAGTCAAACTAGGCCACAATAAGTCAAACCAAGTCAAACTAGGTCAAACTGGGTCAATGGTTGACTTACAGTTGACATTTAGTCAACTGGTCAACTATGGTCAACTCTAGGTTAAACTAGGTCAAATGTTGACTCTACTTCGACGTTCAGTCAAAGCAGTCAACCATGGTCAAACAGGGTCAAGGCTAGTCTCTATAAACATCTACGGGGTCAACACATTCAATTTCAGTGATTGTGAAATCACCGGAATTGATGGAACTCAAAATACTACAAAAGGAGAAGGATTATAATAATAGGGTGAAAACCTACAGATATTGTCGGATGGTGAAACAACCATCACCAACGTGTCCAGAATGGTCAAATCAGCTAGGATAGCCTGTCCAAAAATCCAATTTGGACACAGGGGCAAAAAGGTGATTTCGGGCCAAAGTGGTGTCCGCCGTTGGACACACTTTGCACCGAAAAACGTGCCGAAATAAAAGTGCACAAAACCTAACAAATTATATGTCCACGAATCTAGAATGACGATACGAACCCAACGGTATATCCAGAATTAGATTCCGTTGACCCGACCTCAAATTGGTCCGTTGACCAGGACATTAAAATTCCGATTTGCACGGAAAAGCGTGTCGGAGCTAATGTCCTCAAAACTCAGCAAATTATATGTCAACGAGTCCAGAATGACGATACGAACTCAACGGTATATCCGGAATTGGATTCCGATGAGCCGAACTCAAAATGACCCGCTGACCCGGATATTGGTATCCGACTTGCACCGAAATGCGTCCCGGAACCTATGTCTACTAAAACCTAGTAAATTATATGTCAACGAGTCCAGAATGACGATACGAACTCAACAGTATATCCGGAATTGGATTCCGATGAGCCGGCGTCAAAAAGTTCCGTTGACTCAGAAAGTGGGACCCGCTTTGCACCGAATTGCGTGCCAGGGCCCACGTTCTCCAAATCAAGCAAACTTTATATGAAAACATGCCAGAACGACGCCACGAGTCTACTGGTGGTGTCAAAAATTGAATCCGGAGTCCCGGGTTCAAAAATAGAATTTAACAAGTGCAACACTAAGAATTCGAACGGCCAACTTTGGCGTCGAATTCGACCGACCTAACAAGCTCAAACTGAAATAAAATCTAAAGGGGGCAGGAAGAGGGTTATACCAGCTGTGCACCGGAACTTGTAGCACGCAAAACGGAGCTGATACGGCGAAGATACGAACCCGCGAAGTTGGCATCGCAAAACTGTCCAAAAACAGTACAAATTAAAACGTCAACTTGGTGGCCGGTTTTGATGTATCAAACGATAAAATTAACGGACAAAAATTGACAGGGATGAAGCTGGATATACCAAGATTGTGACGGAGCAAAGAAGTCACTGATCCAACGGTCGGATCTCCGGGAAAATGCGCACAAAGTCGCTGCGACGGAGCGCCAAAATGAACTCGATTTCGCGCGCGTCACGACGGGACGTCGTGCAAAACGCACGAATCGCCTCGACGGCGCGTCCCGAAGGACGGTGGCCGTCAGGGAAGGTTCGCCGGGGTGAGGGGGCGCACGGCCAGGGGCCACGACGGCCCACGCGGCGGCACGGCGGTGCACGATGGCGGCCCGCGTGCGCGCGCGTGCGTGCCGGTGCAGCCGTTGCTGTGTCGTCCACTGCTGTCCGATGGCGCAGAGATGGCCAGGCGGCGCGGGGATGGCCAGGCTGGCCACGGCGAGGCAGGGCGGTGGCCTAGGAGTTCCGGCCAGGGCTCGGGTTGGCTGGGATAAGGTGGTGGTGGCGAATTTGATCCATGGAGGAGGAGAAAGGAAGTAGGAGGAGAGGAGGAGGAAGTGGAGGAGGGGAGTGGTGGTCGACGGCCGCGCTCGGCCAGGGAAGGTCAGAGCTCCGGCCATGGAGGCTGGGCTCGGGTGATGAAGGAGTGCTGTGGTGGTGTTGGTGTTGTAAAAGGAAGAGAGAGAGAGGGAGTTTTAATTTATGTGTGTGTATATAAATATATATAGAAAGGAGAGAGAGAGAGTTTGAATTAGAGTGAGAGATATTTGAAAGGGATGGGGGTGAAGTCGGCTGATGTGAGAGGGGGCTTGTGTGTGATGGGGGGGGTGAGTGTTAGGAGAGGTGAGGGGTGAGTAAGGGTTATATGTGTGTGGGAGTGAAGTGAGATATTTAGAGAGAGATAGATAGATAGATCTTATTAGAGAGAGAGGGGAGAGAGAAAGTAGAGAGAAGGGGAGGTCGGCTGTGAAGGGTATGGGCTGGTGGAGAGAGGGTAAGGATGATAGAGAGAGAGTTATCTAAAGAGAGAGAGAGAGAAAGAAAGTTAAATATATATGTATATATATTATATGTATATATATATATATATAGGTGTATATATATACAAGGAGAGAAATAGATATTTTGAGTAGGGAAGAAGGCAATTACAATAGTGAGATATAGGGGTAGTCATGACAGGGGTTACACCAAATTGGGTTGGGTGTTGGGCCAAGTTTGGACAAGCTTGGGACCAAGATTTAATTAAAATAATAATTTTAACTATTTAAAATCATGAACGAAATTGGAGCACAAGAAAAATCAATTCGATGGCGCACAAGTGGCACGTGCATAGTTTACTCAAAACAGGCCAGGGTCATATATTGGGTCGACTGGATTGGACCGATGTCGGGCCCGAAAATTAAGTTGGAAATTAAATCACGAATTACGGCAGACGATAAATTGGTCTAAATTGACCCGAAGTTGCGCGAATCAAATAGAGCACAAGGGAACAAGTTCAAGTGGGACACGATATATCACTGTAAAGATAATCTCGTCTACTACAAACTCCAAGAAGGAAGTTTCCAGATACTGCCATCCCTGATGCTCTAGAATTCTAAGTCACGGTAAAGAGCATTTAAAGATCAAAATTAATTATATAGAAATGAATTATTGAAAATAATTCATTAGAAATTTCGAAAAATAATTCGGGAAATTCAGGGGGCTTACAGATCGTACTCCTGCTAGGTCAAACCCCCAAATCAAACAAGGTCAAGATAATATGCAATACTCTGTCCTACTGGTCGTGATTCCACAGTCTCGAATGGGGTAACTACACTATCTAGCATATCACAATATATCCTGGCAGGTACTAATGGAAATCACACATGAAGGTGGGAGAGAAGAACAGGAAGACGAACCTTCTAACCCATCACCTGCAGCGTCAGTCTCCTCGACTGTCATAGCAAAAGCTCTACCCCTCTGGTGCTGAGCTACAGGTGGCCTAGCTCCCTCTCTCTGATCCTATGCTCCACGAAGTTGGGGTGCTGTGGGGCAATCCACTATCTGGTGAGCGTCGGATCCACAGAATAGACAAACCTTCAGCCTCCTCCTACAAGACTCCCAAACATGCCCTGCCTTCCTGCAGTAGGCACAAGTCGGCACCCCGCGGTCCTGTCCTCTATGCTGATGCTGTGCCTGCTACACTCTCACTGGTGGCTGTGCTTGCTGAGCCTGCACATGGGGCCTCTTGGCCTGACCCCCGCTGCTGCTGCCTCCCTGGGAGTCTCGCCCCCTCTTGAGCCTAAGCTCAAGATCATCCTCTGCAGCTAGTGCGTCCACCAGGATCTCCTCAAATGTAGCGCCGCGGGCATTCTTGGTGTAGGACTTGACCTCCTTTACCAAGCCCTTCCGGAACCTCCGGGCCTTCGTCGTCTCCGACAAGTCCTCCATAAATCTGCTCAGGCGGCAGAACTCTCCTGCGTACTCCTCCACGGACTGGGTCCCCTGAACTAGGGCCTCGAACTGGGTCTCGAGGGCTCCCAGTGCTGCGTCTGGAAAGAACTTCTCCTTGAACAGCTTCTTAAATGCTGCCCAAGTCTGTCCTGCTGTGCCAACCCTCGGGTCGGTCTGGTACCACGTACGGACCAGGTCCTGCATCATACTGGCCGCTGCCTCTATCTGGAGCCTCGTCAGGATCTCAGCCAGCCTGAAGATCTCCTCCATATGCTCGATCCACTCATCGGCATACAGGATCCCCTCTGTCCCTCGAAAGTCTCTCGGGTGCATCTTCTGGAAGTCCTGGATGCCCTTCTCCCGTGGCTGGTACGACTGCGGGGCTGCCGCTGGCTGAGCTACGACTCTCTCCACTGCCGTCACTGCCAGCTCAATGCCTCTGCTGAGCTCTGCCGTGTTCCTCTGCTGCTGGGTCTGCTGACCCTCCATGTACTGTCTGAAGAAGGCCAACAGCTGAACGGCGTCAACTGTCCATGCAGGTGGCTGCTGAAACGTCTCAGGAATGACTAGGGTCGTCCTCTGAACAAGTGGAGGCATACCCCCAATGGCTACAGCAGCTCCTGTCTGATCAGGTACAGAAGGTGCTACAGTCTCAACAGCCTGCTGCAATGGACGAGAGGTGGCAGACCCCCCTCCAGCGGCTACTGTACCAGAGCGATGTGATCGTGTCTCTACCATCCTGAAGACAGATCGAAAAGGAAGTCAATACTGAGCAGGAATCGATAAATCAAAGGAGGACAGTTTATTGCAAAGAAGACAAGTCAGTAAGATATGTAGATGGCATGAATTGAAGTAAAATTTTTCCTAACTGTGATTGAGTACCTCTCCGTTAAAGCCTATCTCTCAAACCTATCGCAGGCTCGCAGCAGTACAACTAAGTCGCCGTACTACCACGGTATCGTACTAATGCGACTCTCGACCTGCATGGGCCACCACTAAAAATATGTCACGACCCGCACCCTGTGTAGGGGCACGAGAAGTGGGTACGTCCAGCCTATGCCACAGTGTCGGCGGTAGAACGCTGTCCTAGGTTACTATCTAATCAACAACTCACGCAATTATATAATGTACTTATCAAATCTCAACTCCGAACGGAGGACAAGTATAGATATAATGAATCTCAATCACAGTCTAAGAACGATAAGATATCACAGAAGTTTATAACTAAAGACTAAACAACAACATTTAAAAACTGCTAAATAATAATATCTCAAACAAACTCAAAACAAACTCGTATCTCAAGTTATTACGATTCAAGTTCTAAAACATGGAAACTAAACCAAGTCTACTAGCTAGTCTCCCGATCACTCCTGAGTGTCGGGGCCATAGGTAGCTAAGCCATCTCCTGCTCCAAGACAAGTAGGGCAAACGTCCTCAGGACAGTCATCTGTAATATTTTTAACAGGTCCAGTCAGGACAGGAACGAGCACATCTCATCCAGAAAATCCAAGTAATGACAAATACTATAAAACAGTTATAGCCAGTTATATTGATGATAATGGAAGTTTTATACAGGTAATGATGTAGAGTAATAGCAAAGGTACAAGAAAGTAAGGTAATAAAATAAAAGAAAAATGATGGCAAAGAAGACTGTAAAATAAGATCTAGCTGAACTAGGGTAACATGTTATAAGTCCAGTTTGTACAATGTAAGTTGAGTGTAATCCAATGTGAGTCTAATACAATTGAGTCTAGTAAATGATTCTTATACATGATCCTTGTAGGTGATTCTTGTAATGAGTACGGCACATCGCACGCTCGGCCAAGCGGTGATGGCTATCATTCTTGTAATACGGCACATCGCACGCTCGGCCAAGCGGCGATGGCTATCATTCTTGTTTGGTGATTCTTGTTGAATACGACACATCGCATACCGGGCCCAGCAGCGATAGCTATCGTTCTTGTAATGATGATTCGTGTATGATTTGTACATTTAATACTTGTAGGTGTTTCGAGTAGATGAGTCTTGTGAGTGATTCGAGTAATAGGGTTAGACAAATCAAGTACATGTATTGCAAATAGATGAATCTAAACTATTAATACATGTTGTGACAGAGAATCAAATAGAACTATACTAGAACTGAATCACAGTAATCATCAAATAAATGAAAGAACTATCAGAGAATGTACTCGCCTGTTACTCTGAAAAAAGTAATAAAATATCAGATGTCTGCACCGGAGTCACAAAGTCCTAAATAGAGCAGTATGGGTTATGACATGTTTAAAATAAGGTAAATGAAATATACGATGCAATCTACATGATTTCTGGGTCAATCTAGGTCAAAGTCAACTCTAAGTCAACCATGGTCAACTGTCTAGGTCAAACTAGGTCCAAGTCAAACTTGGTCAACTCTGGGTCAACCCAAGTCAACTACACTAGTCAAACTAGGTCAATCCTAGTCTAGTCAAGTCTCACTAGGGCTAACCAAGCCTAGACTAGCAAGCACACATCAAAACTGGGCTATACAAGTCAACAACACACATTGACTGGCATTCATGCCATACACATAGGCCATGTACCATATACATAGCCTATAGGCCATAAGGGCTATATCACATATTCCCACACCTTATATATACACTAATTTAATATAATTTATCATATACATATATATGTATACATACCACATTATTGTATCTAGCATATAGAAATATGTATATATATATATATATATATATATATATATATATATATATATATATATATAGAGTGATAGGGTAGGGACATGTGTGTTTATGTCAAGGTTTACATGTGTGTGTGTGTGGAGCATATGAAAACAGTTTGTATCATATGGCATGTATGTGTACATGGAAACAAAGAGTGTGATACAAGGGTGGCAATGTGTGAAATATGAGTGTGTGATATGGTGTAATAGAGGACACTAGAGTGTTGTGACAGCTTAGTGATAGTGTCAAAGTGGTTTAAGGTGTAACAGTTAATAGGGTGTGTAGTGTAGTGTCACATGGAATTAGTGTGGTACTTATATGTTAGGAATTTAGTGATGTGTGTGTGTGTATAGGAGAGCACATTGCTCTCAGCTTTAGGCATTGTGTGTGTTTGGGTCTATATGGCATAGGGTTTTCATGAAATAGGATGTCTATGACAGTGATACCTCAATCCAACACAAACCCAAAACCCAATTCTAAACCTCTACCCAGCCTATTCAGGCCAAACAAAGCCAAGCCACTGCTCTCCCAACTTTCTATTAACTGATACACAAAATGACCAATCTATTGTTACTCCTATATCCCTCTAAATCCCCACAGCCTATTGGCTAACAAAGAGAAGAGGGTTGGCCTATAGGACTGATACTATATACAATAATGTGACTGATACTCTACTCACTCTAAACTCACATCTACATATATACATAAATCCGGATATATGAACCTGAAAATACCTGATACTACTCTCAAGGCCTATGCCTGTACAAGCCAAGCCAAGGCCACACTGGCCTGGCAGCCCCAAGCCACTGCTGCAAAAGCTACTGCCCTGCATGCTGCTGCAATGCCAAGGCAAACCATTGCCTGCTGCCCTCCTACTCACACTCACTCTCAGGTGACACAGGAAGCCAATCCCAGGAAATAGATTTCAAATCAAAACTGAATTCTACCTATACCACACCTGAACCCCAACTCTAAATAACTTAAAACCTATTCTCAGGTTTCCTACACATCAGTTTACACCTTATTAATCAATGTTCACTGATCGAATTCAAAATAACAATTAATTGAACATCACCTTAACCCAACTAATTTAACATCAAATCAGGAATGGCAGTTTCTATGTTCAACCCCAACACAAATTCAAAAACCACATTGCTACCAGTTGAACCCAATGTATACATACACAATCAATCCAAATTGGAACCCAAAAATTCTCAGGAATGGGAATTCTAGTTCAGGTTAAGGAAACTGAAAGAAAAACTATTATATTGCATTCAACATTCATGAAAGTTAAAGTAGGGTAAAATCTCAAAGTTTCAGAGATTTGAATCTCAGTGTAAATCAGAAATTGAACATCAGAAATCAGTCTACTCATAGCACAACCCAAACCCACACTCGAAAATCCATTCCTCTAGTGTAAAACCTAACCCATCATGTAAAACCAACCTAGCAATAACCAATACATGTGTGTGAATCAATGTATGACAATAAACATCAAATTAGATCGGGTTAAACATAATTTAATTCAGAAAACTCAAGAAGAACACATGGTATCAGTAAACACATTTAAAAACATCATTTTCGAATTGAAATCTCCAAATAAATTAGTAAATAAAAGGTGCAGGCAGGTGTACACATGACATGTGTCATGGGGAGGGTGTTCGTGTCCAACAAGGTGGACACGAACGTGTCCAGAGCAGAAATGGAAGTGTCAGGAACAGTGTAGAACACTTCCTCGTGCGGCCAGTCCCCGATAGATTGGACACGACACGAAGCATCTGGCACTACGTGCACTTGGACATGGGTAGCCCAACTATAGGGCTACCAGGTCGACACAACACGACGTGTCGATGTTGTGTCTACACGCAATAGGAAGGGCGTATCAGAACGCGATCTTCTGCGCGCACTGTGCAGTGTAAATCCAGTACACGTGTCCGTGCTCCCTCGACACGACACGATTCAACACAAAACTTCGGGGGAGGCTTGACAGACATTGCCCCTACCCCCATGTCAAGTTTGAAGTGTCCACGTGTCCTGTGTAGGAAGGAATAAAGGTCGGGTAGCAGGACACTGCACGACAGTGTCGTGCAGCGTGTTCGTGTCCAATTTGGACACGGACACGACACAGTTTCGTGCTCAGTCATTAAGATTTGTGATCATCATGTTAAGGACTACAAAATCATGTAATTAGTTTTTGAAATTAACAACTTTTAATTCTCACAAGCATTTCAACAAACACGTTATTAAAAACACCGATACGTGTCCGATACGGACACGAAATGGACACGAATTCCTACCAAACTTGGGCTACACCTAGGGGAACCCTAAATGAATGCATCTATGAAGAAAAATCATGATTTTAATGGGTGTAGATAGGTTTACCTATTGAGAGCTAGAATCTCAAAGTAAAGAGCCTCGATTCGATGTCTTCTTCGATTTTCTCCGGTTCAATCGTCCTCGATCCTTGCTAGCAAGCACCCACAAGTATCCTCTACTATTGGGGATGATGGTGCAATTGATTTGACTCAATTTGGGCTCAATTTGGATTAATGGGGAGAGTTTTAGGGAAGAACAAGTGGGGCTTTTTCTAGGGTTTGTAAAAGAGGCTAAGGCTTTGTTAATGTGACTTTATAGGAGGGAGGGGGTCTTGTGTGGCTGTTGAAATGAGTAGGGTTAGGGTTTTAGATGAGTGGTTAGGATCACTCTACCAAATTCCTAGCCTTCCTATTGGTTGAGGCTTCTTTTCACAAATATCTCAAAAGAAATATCTCATCCTAATAATATCTAGATATTACTAACCTTGGCACTTAGTAGGAATATTCTAACCCTAATTTTAACCTCATGACTAATCTAGGTTAGGTTAACTTCTAGGTTAAGTCTTCACAAAAAGGCTAGCACAATATTTAATTAATATAAATTACAAATTCACAAAAATTGTCAAAATGACCAAAATACCCTTAGGCTAAAAATTGGTAATATGAAATTCTAATCACGTGGCTAGGTCTCTATGATCATGATTAGTCTTCTAGGTCATGCATGACTAAGGTTACACTATCAAAACACCAATTTCACATATCACCATTTTAAATAGTTTTAAAATAACTAAAAATCACCAAAAATCATATCATGACTAAAATAATCATTATGAAATGATTTAAAATACAAAAGTTCAAAATTATCCTCATTTGGAAAACTGGGTGTTACAAGAACTTAGCATGTTGTTTACTGCACTTCACCAAACCATTCTTGCATTCACTCTTCACATCTTCTGCACACATTTTTAACTGTCAACACACACCCACACGCAAAAACTGAGAAACCTATGAATGAAATGAAATCTGAGAATACCATGTCACAGGACACTCTACACTGTCAATACACTGTGTGATTCCCAGTTTGAAAACTGAGATGCTACACACATGGGCCAAACTGACATTCCATACACACACATGTAATTGAGAATAGCTATACACATATTTCACAATTTCTGAACACTGTCACGTATTCATTTACTGATTCTTATATTTTGCACACTACACTGATACAATAAACACACACACATTACCTGAAACCCATTCACTATTTTTCCTTAACATGTACACTAACACATTTAAATTCCTATTTTCCTACACACACTGTTAACTGAACCCATGATTTAAATTCCTGGAACACACAACACTGATTTGATTCACACACTGGACTTGAGTGACACCTCTTTTCAGCCCTACATCATGGTGTGTTTAGTCCAGATTTTTCTTGTATTTTAAGTCATCATTTTTCAGTCCATAGCATAGGAATGTGGGGTTTAGCTTAGCAGCAAGTGTGGGGGAACTGACTGCAGTAGGCAGGGGCACTTGGCCCCTGCATACCTGAACAGAGAGTGGGTGAGCAGGGGGATCCATGTTACTAGATATGTGATAGTGTCCCTAATGCCTAAGACTAGTATTGAGTTAGTGTTCAGTTATAGGAAGGGTAGGTATCTGTGATTTGGTTGAGTGTTTGTGAGTGTGTGCTTGATTAGCTTAGAGTACCAAATAGTGTCTAGGTGAGAGTTTAAGATGTGTGTCCAAGAGAGGGCATGGGCATACAGTAGCAGTTGGTTTATGTAAGGGAATGACAGTTAGGTACTAGGTTGGGGCCATAGATGTGGTATTTATCTATGGTACTAGATATGTGATAGGGTGTAGGATATTGAGAGTGTGTCATTGGTTGGAAGGTAGAGCAGTAGGGGTTTTGAGAGACACACCTGGTACTGCACACAGAAAATACTGTGGCCAGTATAGGTCGGTTTGGCCAGTGTTAGGAGCCTTGTACCCTGATCAAGGCATGGGACTGCTGCTCTACAGCAGCAGTATATGTTACCTGCTGCACTTGGCTCTTGTCTTGGCAGTTTGCCCTGCAGCAGGGATATCTCCTTTGGTTGGACAGATTAGTCTATGGGCCATTGGCTACATGGTTTGAGAGGGTGAGGAATAGTGTGAGTTGTTTGTTTGAGAGTTCACAATATTGTATATATGTTATATATAGATGTGATATATAGTTAAGCTTGATTATATATGATACATCATGTGTTACATAAGAGGGATATATGCCTAGGACTATAGGTTGATAGTATATATAGTGATATGTATATAGACATATTAGCCTATATGGCATCCTAAGGTATCCTAGATATATTAGCCTATGGGTTATTATGAGTTAGCCCTATAGGGTTGACTTAGATGTTGACCCAACAGCCTAAGTGACTTGTTGAATATAGTTTGACTAAACCCTAGATCGTTGACTTAGGCTCTTAGTTTGACTAAAGGTTGACCAGAGTTGACTTAGAGTTGACTTTGACCTAGTTTGACCTAGAAATCATATAGATTGCATCATAAACTCCATTTATCTTATTTTAAACACGTTATAACCTGTATTCCTCTGTTTAGGATATTGTGACTCTGGTGCAGGCATCTGATATTATACTACTCTTTTCAGAGTAGCAGGCGAGTACATTCTCTGATAGTTCTCTCATTTACTTGTCAATTACTGTACTTCAGTTCTAGTTAGTTGTATGTGATTCTCTGTTACAAATATGCATTGTTATTTCTGAATTCATGTATACGACACACATACTTTACTCGTCTTGTCTCTACTATTCGAACCACCTATTCGTATCTTCATGTGCTGGTTGGACTTGTATTCGATTGATGTGTCGGATTTTGGATTCATTTGTATTAGATGGGCAGGAAAATACTTGATTAGACATGTGAACATTCCCACTATTCGAACCACCCCTGTAAATGATATTCGAACGATAGCCATCTCTCACCTGATCAGTGCGTGATGTGCCGGATTTATCCATAACCGTTTACATGTCTATCTAAGTATTTTAAAACACACTTGGAGAATTTATTCGAATCATTGTTAGATCATCATATGAATCACTATTCGAATCACCTTATTCGTATCACCTTATTCGAATCACCCTATTAGAACAATGATTAGAATCACATTCACCTCTTCTTGTATTAGACTCACATTGGGATTACACTCGACTTATACTGTACCATCTGGAATCATTATGTTACTCTAGTTCAGCTAGATTTTATTTTACAGTCTTTATTACCATGATTCTTCTCTTGTTTAGTTGCTTACTTTTCTTGTACTTTATCTGTCTCTCTGTACCATCACCTGAATATAAACTGCCATGTTCATCAATACAATTGTCTATAACTGCTTTATAGTTCTCTGTCATTTACTTGGGATTTTTTAATGAATTGTACTCGTTCATGTCCTGACTGGACCTGTTGAAAATATTACAGATGATTTCCCTGAGGACATATCACGACCCGTACCCACTGTGAGGGTACGAGAACGTAACAATGCCCAGTCTACGCCGTAGTGTCGGCGGTAGAACGCTGTCCTAGGTCAACATACATCTAGCAATATAATAATAAGCAATAAATGAACTCAATCACAACTAAGGAGGAAGAGAACACAATATGATATAGAACTCAAGGAAATACTGAATATAGAAAAGTCTAGGATATTATCCCAGCAAATATCCAGAGTACATATCTCGCTTACAGAAGGAAAGAAAATATACGACTCAACATCTCTGAACAGAAGTAAAGACTAGCTAAACAGACTCCAGACAACATGAAAATAAGATAAGGCCTAACTAAACTAGTCTAGGCAGTGGGGTGAAGTCCTCAGCTAGAGCTATCCGAAGAAGGTATCCTCCCAGGCCTCCTCCTCGTTCTCTGTAATATTTTCAACAGGTCCAGTCAGGACAGGAGCGAGTACAGTACATCTCAACAGTTCATAGCAGGTTAGAAAATATAATCATGCAGTAAAGTAAGATATAGATACTGAAGAAATGCAGTATGTAAACCGAGAGAGAAACTGTAATAGAAATATCTACTATAAGTAAAGAGCTAATAGTGACTAGTGAGTCAGAGTAAAATATAAACATGTGAATGGCATAGGAGATTCATGACTACAGCTAAAAGAGTGATTCATGACTACAGCTACTGGGATAATATTCACATGTCTATTTCCACTCCCCCATCCCCAATCGATACACAAAGATCTGTTCAAGTTATGTTAAGATTCGTGAAACTTCACATGGCTCATAAAATGAGTGATACATGAAGGTGATTCATGGGGGCTCTGTGAACATGAGAGTACATGTGTCACAGGCGGTTCGTGAATCAGAGGAAGCATAGAGATACGTGATGATTTGTGAAACACACAAAACATGCTGTAACCGATGCTCCCGAGGGAGATAACATCTCATAAAAAGATCCATATAGTACCAATCCGTGTGACCAACGTGACAGTATCAATTAAAGTAATTTAAAGCAGGAAAATAATTCTAAGCAGGATATAAAATGATCAGAGAATGTACTCGCCTGTATCTGAATGTCCAATATGAAAAGTACTGCCCGAGGAGTGGTGTCTGGCTCCTAATCAGAGCAACACAAGTCACAACAAGTCCAGAATAGTAAAATGAAGTCCTACTATGCATTCTACATGATTCTAGGTCAAACTAGGCCCAAAGTCAACTCTTAGTCAACCCTAGAAGTCAAACTAGGTCCACCAAGTCTAATTCAGTCTAAGCTAGGCTAACTAGGTCTAATACTTCCATTCTAGACAACACACCAATCAAGAATTCCTTATACCTAAGTACAACACATTACATATATATATATACATTATAAAACTAACACTAAACATTATAGGCTAACACTATATGCATTCAAATAGACACACATTCACACATATCTATAAATACATTACACCATACATGTGTACATAGACATATAATATGCACATGGAAATGCCTATGAGGAGGATGCATGTGTGTGTGTGTACTTGTGTGCAGGAATAGCTAACAGTCCTAAAAACAGTGAAAAATAACATGTGTGTATGCATAGAACCCAACAGTGAAGAATGTGTGAGGGAAGCTAGTGTGTGTGTGTGTGTTAGGCAATGGTGTATCACAGGAATAAGGGAAGGCAATGCAGAATACATAGGTTACACTACACATGAGAGTGAGTCACAGTTAGGGTCTCACTGAATTTCAGGTTATAGGAACTGGAAAACTCAGTTATACATTTACTATTGAACTTAACTCAGATTTTATACATTCATCAACTTGCACCTAATTATCACAAGGTATCATTCAAACTTTCCAACCAAAACTGAATCTAATATCTCAGGTCATACCTTTACCAGACAAATTCAGCAATGAAAGGAAATCATTAAAACTGGAAATCAACTTATGTGAATACAACTAACTAATTCTTAGATATTTGCCAAATGTTAACACATGGATTAATTAGGAAGAAGGAAACCAATTCATGAACATATTGAAACTGAAGCTAAGTTTATGAAAAACCAATGACTAGGAATTCAACCCAAGCTCTCAAAATCAAAAACCAAAACTGAAACATAAATCCCAGGTATGCATCTACCAGTCATTGCAGTAAGGAAAGACATCATTTATACTGGAATTTAACATTACTGTCATGCTTTTGAATTCAAATCATGTATCATAACATACCCTCATTCATTCACAGTCTACCCAACTCCCAACATTCCAAAATCGAATCACAAATAGATATAATGTAGGGGAACACATTTGGACTTAAAATCATGAACTAAACAACAATTTGCAGGTTAACATTGCATCATGTGACAGGAATAACAAGAAAAGGAAATCAAATCATGTATCAAATCCCAGTTTTCAGTCCATTTAGTTTTCAGGTTTGAAACTCTCATTTCGAACCCAACATACAACTAAATCAACCCAAATTCGAACTACAGTTAGATTACACATAGGAGGACAGTGGTGAAGTGCAACCTGTGGGTGAGGGTGAGGCAGTGTGCAGGAAACTAATGAAGGGTGTGTTAAATGTTTAAGTGCAGGAAAACAGTGAACAATTAAGTGCACTAGTGTCTAGTTGTGCAGGAAATCAATGAAACAGTGTCACAGGAAATACAATAAAATGTGTCAAAGAGTGTACAGCAAGGAGAGTGACAGGAAAGATAGTGTATGTGTCTGTGTACAGGAAACTTAACAATGTGGCAGTGCAACAAATTAACTGGGATTAACCACCACTTAATAGTGAATGAAAATCAGGAAAACAAATGAAGAGTTTAAGTGCTACTGCTACACATCATCACAGGGGTTTGTTCATCAAAACTGAAGGGACAACTCAGACATTAACTGTGAATGATCAACCTCAACCAAAACCTTTTAACCACAGGCTTGCAAATACCCAAACAACTTCAGATTTCAGAGAACAAACTCAGCTTTAAAACTGGAACAATGTTTCCATATCAAAACCAACTCATAGGTTCTATTGAACCCAAACAGTGCATAACTTCTCAGGAAAAGGAAAAACTGGAAACTCAATAAAAAGGAGAAAGGAAAAGGAACCAATCTCAGGTTACACCACTTCATGACCATGCAAGACAATGTATATAGGACATGATTAGAGTCTAACTCAGCTTTAACATCAACTCTAGGATTTAGATCATTAGCAATATCACTTCGAAATGGAATGAAATTAACAGTTTAAGCATGTACTGTATCAGTTATACATTGAGCCTCTACTCCTAGGCCAAAATCCCATTTGCATAACTATCACTCCATATTCAAATGCAAAGATTAAGCTAATAGTTATATTGATGTGTGGGAACAAAATTTGATTGAACAATCATAGGAAAAATTGGAAAGAAATAGGTTTGAACACAACAGTAACTGTGTCAATGTAAATATCAGGAAAACAGTTTGTTTGCCCAAATCGAAACCAATAATCCACATAAAAACCTAATTAAAACATGTGAACAATGTACATACACTATATACTATATATTAGGATCTTAATTATTAATTAAAACATGATTTAATAACATTTAAAATTGATCAAACCACTGAAACCAATTTCCAGAACACTCGACCACACAGTGTGTCCCCGTGCACACACGATTCCGCGTCCGACACGACACGAGAAGTCGTGCCACTTGGGGAGTGTCATGACAGACACTGCCCCATAGTGTGTGTCAAAATTTACGTGTCCAAGTGTCGTGTCCACTGAGTTATCACCCCCGAGTGGCAGGGGAAAACTGTAGCCGTGCGCGGCAGTGTGCACGCGCGTGTCCAAGCTACGAAAACGACACAAACACGACACGAAATCAGGACACAACCACAGGAATCAAAGATCACAACAAAACTAATTTTCCTATTAAAAAAGAATCAAATATATCGATCGAAATGCCCTTTGAGGCATTTCGTCGAACACAGTGCCATTGGCACTGATACGTGTCCAGAAAGGACACGAAATCTCCGACACCAAGCTCGAATCTAATCCAAACCCTAGGGGGACCCTTAGGGCTTCCTATTCATGGAGATTGACAGGGATTTCATGAAGATTTGGAGAAGTTACCTTAGTGTGAACTTTCAATAGGAAAGGGGCCTTTCTCTATACTTTGCTTGATGTCCCAAACACCTCAAATCATTAGCAAGCTGGACCAAAACATCACAACAGCAAGAATACCATTATTAGGAAGGTTTGCAACTGGTTTGAGGATTTTAGGACATAAAATGGAATTATAGTGAATTTACTAGGGCAAGAACTCACCTCTTTCTTCTTGGATCTAATTTTTCTAAGGAGGGAGGCTAGCCCTAAGTTTGAGAGGGGTTTTATAGTGGGGGAAAGGGTATGATGGCTGCCAATAGGTTAGGGTTAGGGTTTAGGATGAGGGGCTAAGGTTCCTCCAACAATTTCTAGCTAATCCAAGGGCTCACAATTAAAGTAGCATCCTTTAACCTTTAGTCTAAAAATATCTCCTTAACAAATATCTAGATATTTCACTAATGTAATTACTTTAATGAAACCCTCTAACTTAGTCTCTAGGATCATGATTAACAATGTAGATTAGGCTAACTTCTAGGTAAAGACTCAACAATTTAACTAACACATATTTAATTAATATAATTCACAAAATCACAAAAGTGTCAAAATGACTAAAATACCCCTAGGCTTAAAAGTAGAGATTTGAAATCCTAAACACATGATTAGGTCTCATTGATCATGATTAGTCTTCTAGGTCATGTATGACTAATGTTACACTACCAAAACACCAATTCACATTTCACTCAATTAAATAGTTTTAAAATAACTAAAAATCACCAAAAATCATATCATAACTAAAATCAATATTTTAATGATTTAAAAAATACAAAATTTCAAATTTACCCTTATTTTGGAAAAGTAGGTGTTACAAGTCTACCCCCCTTAAAAGAATTTTGTCCTCGAAATTAAGATGGTCGTACTTCTTCTAGAGTCTCGTCCTCAACAATCATAGTCTCAGAACTTACCTAAATCAGACAATTTAAAGAATGGCATACGGTGGCAGTTGAAGGTCCCATCTAGGTATACTAGTCAAGCTAAACCAAAATGGTCATAGGGTATCAAAACATACAAGCAATCTGGGGTGCTAAACTGGAAAAGTTACAGAAACAACAAATCACCAAGGCTGTAAGGCGGTCTACCATCCTATATAAAACTGGTAAATATAAACAACGGAGAACCAGCTACAAGGGTCACTACTCTAAAGCCAGGCTATACTATCATCCCTAAAATAAGGCCTAATCACAACTCATCAAATCATCATACTAAGAAAGAGTTATAACTAATGAATTTCTACAAGGAATTAGGCTAGTCAACTAAAGTTATCCCTACTCCTAAGTTGTTTGATGATGGAAACAAAAAAAAAATTTAACAGAAGAGAAATGAAAGAGGTGATACTTTAAAAACCTTCAAGATATAATCTGATAATCACATGCGTCTGTCCAAAATCATGATACTCAGAATCCTCGCCACGCTAGTAAGCAAGGCTGCAATGAACGGTAGGGTCCATAACTGGGGTATGTATCTCTATGATCAAGTCGTCTGAAATCGTCGCCATGTCGACTAGTATAGCTGCGAGAAATTCCAATCTCATGATCAAGATATGTACATCCGAAGTCAGGTCCCTATGTTCTTGCCACGTCGGCTAATATAGCTGCGGTAAATTCTAGGTTCCATAATAAAGTAGACGTTTTACCATCCCTGTTATTTTCGTCAACATATGTTATCAGAAGATACCGTAACTCGGGTCATAAAATTTATCTCGATAAGAAAATCAAATCAACAACGATTTATCAAAATTAAATTCAAATATCAAGGAGTAAGGGTAAATCAAAACAAGAGAAAAGGATTTCAAATTTGAAGTTCAGAATGGGATTCTCAAGGGCATCCCAGGAATCTCTCAAGGAATTCTAACTGTGATTGAGTACCCCAAAATATTCTACTCCTACTGCAGGCTGTAGTGATACTCTAGTTCGAATACCACTACATAAACTCGACCTGCATGGGCCACCACTAAAAACGTGTCACGACCTGCACCCACTGTGAGGGTACGAGAACGTAACAACGCCCAGCCTACGCCGCAGTGTCGACGGTAGAACGCTGTCCTAGGTCAACATACATCTAGCAATATAATAATAAGCAATAAATGAACTCAATCACAACTAAGGAGGAAGAGAACACAATATGATATAGAACTCAAGGAAATACTGAATATAGAAAAGTCTAGGATATTATCCCAGCAAATATCCAGAGTACATATCTCAGCTTACAGAAGAAAAGAAAATATACGACTCAACATCTCTGAACAGAAGTAAAGACTAGCTAAACAGACTCCAGACAACATGACAATAAGATAAGGCCTAACTAAACTAGTCTAGGCAGTGGGGTGAAGTCCTCAGCTAGAGCTATCCGAAGAAGGTATCCTCCCAGGCCTCCTCCTCGTTCTCTGTAATATTTTCAACAGGTCCAGTCAGGACAGAAGCGAGTACAGTACATCTCAACAGTTCATAGCAGGTTAGAAAATATAATCATGCAGTAAAGTAAGATATAGATACTGAAGAAATGCAGTATGTAAACAGAGAGAGAAACTGTAATGGAAATATCTACTATAAGTAAAGAGCTAATAGTGACTAGTGAGTCAGAGTAAAATATAAACATGTGAATGGCATAGGAGATTCATGACTACAGCTAAAAGAGTGATTCATGACTACAGCTACTGTGATAATATTCACATGTCTATTTCCACTCCCCCATCCCCAATCGATACACAAAGATCTGTTCAAGTTATGTTAAGATTCGTGAAACTTCACATGGCTCATAAAATGAGTGATACGTGAAGGTGATTCATAGGGGCTCTGTGAACATGAGAGTATATGTGTCACAGGCGGTTAGTGAATCAGAGGAAGCATAGAGATACGTGATGATTTGTGAAACACACAAAACATGCTGTAACCGATGCTCCCGAGGGGGATAACATCTCATAAAAAGATCCATATAGTACCAATCCGTGTGACCAACGTGACAGTATCAATTAAAGTAATTTAAAGCAGGAAAATAATTCTAAGCAGGATATGAAATGATCAGAGAATGTACTCGCCTGTATCTGAATGTCCAATATGAAAAGTACTGCCCGAAGAGTGGTGTCTGGCTCCTAATCAGAGCAACACAAGTCACAACAAGTCCAGAATAGTAAAATGAAGTCCTACTATGCATTCTACATGATTCTAGGTCAAACTAGGCCCAAAGTCAACTCTTGGTCAACCCTAGAAGTCAAACTAGGTCCACAAAGTCTAATTCAGTCTAAGCTAGACTAACTAGGTCTAATACTTCCATTCTAGACAACACACCAATCAAGTATTCCTTATACCTAAGTACAACACATTACATATATATAGATACAATATAAAACTAACACTAAACATTATAGGCTAACACTATATGCATTCAAATAGACACACATTCACACATATCTATAAATACATTACACCATACATGTGTACATAGACATATAATATGCACATGGAAATGCCTATGAGGAGGATGCATGTGTGTGTGTGTACTTGTGTGCAGGAATAGCTAACAGTCCTAAAAACAGTGAAAAATAACATGTATGTATGCATAGAACCCAACAGTGAAGAATGTGTGAGGGAAGCTAGTGTGTGTGTGTGTTAGGCAATGGTGTATCACAGGAATAAGGGAAGGCAATGCAGAATACATAGGTTACACTACACATGAGAGTGAGTCACAGTTAGGGTCTCACTGAATTTCAGGTTATAGGAACTGGAAAACTCAGTTATACATTTACAATTGAACTTAACTCAGATTTTATACATTCATCAACTTGCACCTAATTATCACAAGGTATCATTCAAACTTTCCAACCAAAACTGAATCTAATATCTCAGGTCATACCTTTACCAGACAAATTCAGCAATGAAGGAAAATCATTAAAACTGGAAATCAACTTCTGTGAATACAACTAACTAATTCTTAGATATTTGCCAAATGTTAACACATGGATTAATTAGGAAGAAGGAAACCAATTCATGAACATATTGAAACTGAAGCTAAGTTTATGAAATACCAATGACTAGGAATTCAACCCAAGCTCTCAAAATCAAAAACCAAAACTGAAACGTAAATCCCAGGTATGCATCTACCAGTCACTGCAGTAAGGAAAGACATCATTTATACTGGAATTTAACATTACTGTCATACTTTTGAATTCAAATCATGTATCATAACATACCCTCATTCATTCACAGTCTACCCAACTCCCAACATTCCAAAATCGAATCACAAATAGATATAATGTAGGGGAACACATTTGGACTTAAAATCATGAACTAAACAACAATTTGCAGGTTAACATTGCATCATGTGACAGGAATAACAAGAAAAGGAAATCAAATCATGTATCAAATCCCAGTTTTCAGTCCATTTAGTTTTCAGGTTTGAAACTCTCATTTCGAACCCAACATACAACTAAATCAACCCAAATTCGAACTACAGTTAGATTACACATAGGAGGACAGTGGTGAAGTGCAACCTGTGGGTGAGGGTGAGGCAGTGTACAGGAAACTAATGAAGGGTGTGTTAAATGTTTAAGTACAGAAAAACAGTGAACAATTAAGTGCACTAGTGTCTAGTTGTGCAGAAAATCAATGAAACAGTGTCACAGGAAATACAATAAAATGTGTCAAAGAGTGTACAGCAAGGAGAGTGACAGGAAAGATAGTGTATGTGTCTGTGTACAGGAAACTTAACAATGTGGCAGTGCAACAAATTAACTGGGATTAACCACCACTTAATAGTGAATGAAAATCAGGAAAACAAATGAAGAGTTTAAGTGCTACTGCTACACATCATCACAGGGGTTTGTTCATCAAAACTGAAGGGACAACTCAGACATTAACTGTGAATGATCAACCTCAACCAAAACCTTTTAACCACAGGCTTGCAAATACCCAAACAACTTCAGATTTCAGAGAACAAACTCAGCTTTAAAACTGGAACAATGTTTCCATATCAAAACCAACTCATAGGTTCTATTGAACCCAAACTGTGCATAACTTCTCAGGAAAAGGAAAAACTGGAAACTCAATAAAAAGGAGAAAGGAAAAGGAACCAATCTCAGGTTACACCACTTCATGACCATGCAAGACAATGTATATAGGACATGATTAGAGTCTAACTCAGCTTTAACATTAACTCTAGGATTTAGATCATTAGCAATATCACTTCGAAATGGAATGAAATTAACAGTTTAAGCATGTACTGTATCAGTTATACATTGAGCCTCTACTCCTAGGCCAAAATCCCATTTGCATAACTATCACTCCATATTCAAATGCAAAGATTAAGCTAATAGTTATATTGATGTGTGGGAACAAAATTTGATTGAACAATCATAGGAAAAATTGGAAAGAAATAGGTTTGAACACAACAGTAACTGTGTCAATGTAAATATCAGGAAAACAATTTGTTTGCCCAAATCGAAACCAATAATCCACATAAAAACCTAATTAAAACATGTGAACAATGTACATACACTATATACTATATATTAGGATCTTAATTATTAATTAAAATATGATTTAATAACATTTAAAATTGATCAAACCACTGAAACCAATTTCCAGAACACTCGACCACACAGTGTGTCCCCGTGCACACACGATTCCGCGTCCAACACGACACGAGAAGTCGTGCCACTTGGGGAGTGTCATGACAGATACTGCCCCATAGTGTGTGTCAAAATTTACGTGTCCAAGTGTCGTGTCCACTGAGTTATCACCCCCGAGTAGCAGGGGAAAACTGTAGCCGTGCGCGGCAGTGTGCACGCGCGTGTCCAAGCTACGAAAACGACACGAAATCAGGACACAACCACAGGAATCAAAGATCACAACAAAACTAATTTTCTTATTCAAAAAGAATCAAATAAATCGATCGAAATGCCCTTTGAGGCATTTCGTCGAACACAGTGCCATTGGCACTGATACGTGTCCAGAAAGGACATAAAATCTCCGACACCAAGCTCGAATCTAATCCAAACCCTAAGGGGACCCTTAGGGCTTCCTATTCATGGAGATTGACAGGGATTTCATGAAGATTTGGAGAAGTTACCTTAGTGTGAACTTTCAATAGGAAAGGGGCCTTTCTCTACACTTTGCTTGATGTCCCAAACACCTCAAATCATTAGCAAGCTGGACCAAAACATCACAACAGCAAGAATACCATTATTAGGAAGGTTTGCAACTAGTTTGAGGATTTTAGGACATAAAATGGAATTATAGTGAATTTACTAGGGCAAGAACTCACCTCTTTCTTCTTGGATCTAATTTTTCTAAGGAGGGAGGCTAGCCCTAAGTTTGAGAGGGGTTTTATAGTGGGGGAAAGGGTATGATGGCTGCCAATAGGTTAGGGTTAGGGTTTAGGATGAGGGGCTAAGGTTCCTCCAACAATTTCTAGCTAATCCAAGGGCTCACAATTAAAGTAGCATCCTTTAACCTTTAGTCTAAAAATATCTCCTTAACAAATATCTAGATATTTCACTAATGTAATTACTTTAATGAAACCCTCTAACTTAGTCTCTAGGGTCATGATTAACAATGTAGATTAGGCTAACTTCTAGGTCAAGACTCAACAATTTAACTAACACATATTTAATTAATATAATTCACAAAATCACAAAAGTATCAAAATGATTAAAATACCCCTAGGCTTAAAAGTAGAGATTTGAAATCCTAAACACATGATTAGGTCTCATTGATCATGATTAGTCTTCTAGGTCATGTATGACTAATGTTACACTACCAAAACACCAATTCACATTTTACTCAATTAAATAGTTTTAAAATAACTAAAAATCACCAAAAAATCATATCATAACTAAAATCAATATTTTAATGATTTAAAAAATACAATATTTCAAATTTACCTTTATTTTGGAAAAATGGGTGTTACAGGACATTTGCCCTACTTGCCTTGGAGCAGGAGATGGCTTAGCTACCTTTGGACCCGACACTCAGGAGTGTTCGAGAGACTAGCTAGTAGACTTGGTTTAGTTTTTATGTTTTAGAACTTGAAGTGTAATAACTTGAGATATGAGTTTGTATTTGAGTTTGTTTGAGATATTATTATTTAGTAGTTATAATTGTTGTTGTTCAGTCTTTAGTTATAAACTTCTGTGTTATCTTATCGTTCTTAGACTGTGATTGAGATTTCATTATATCTATGCTTGTCCTCCATTCGGAGTTAAGATTTGACAAGTACATTATATAATTGTGTGAGTTGTTGATTAGATAGTAACCTAGGACAGCGTTCTACCACCGACACTGCGGCGTAGGCTGGGCGTCGTTACGTACTCGTACCCTCACAGTGGGTGCGAGTCATGACATAATCCGACAGTTCCTCCTAGTGGGATTAGGTGTGAAGCCGTGTCTATGTAGAAACTCATATGATACAAAGCTATGGGTGGCTCCAGAATCAAATAATGCAATAGCAGGGAAAGAATGTAAAAGTATAGAACCTGTGATCACATCTGGCACTGCCTCGTCCTCCTCAACTGTAGCCATGACGTAAGCACGTCCCTGCTGCGGTCCTCCCCTCTGCTGACGCTGTACAAACTGCTACTGCTGAGTGGGTAAAGTCGGTCCCCTCTATGGTACAACTGGTAATGCTCTGGGTGGTACAGGTGGTGGTCCTCCAGCTCCTCGGGGTCCTCCTGCTAGTCGAGTTGTAGCCTGAGTGCACTCCCTCATCTGGTGTACGTCTGATCCATAAAAGAGGCAAAGTCCCAGCCTCTTGCGACACTCGTCTATATGGTGTCCGGGCGATGACTAAAGGCACAACTAGTCGCTAGATGCTGTCTCTGATGCTGATGTGCAGGAGCTCTGGCCGGACGGTGATGCTGCTGCTGCTGCTATGGCCTCGCCTGAACCTGAGTCTGGACCTTCTTCGCTGGTGCCTAGAAACTGCTGCTACCCATGTCCCGGTCCCTCTTCAGTCTTGGATCTGCTTCCTTTTCTACAGCCTGAGCAATCTTGAGGATGCTCGCATACGTCGTCGCCTGACTAATCGCCACTGCGTGTCGCAGCTCCCTGGTGAGACCCTTCTTGAATCTCCAAGCTCTGTCCTCCGGTGCTCTGACTAGGTTCTCTGCGAACCTGCTGAGCCTAGTAAACTCTGAAGTGTACTGTGCAACCGTCATAGTCCCCTGCTGCAGCATCTCGAACTGCATTCTCAGCTCATCCCGCTCTACATCGAGGAAAAACTTCTCCTTGAATAGAGTTTTGAAATCTGCCCAAGACACCTGAGGCTCTGCCAACTGGGGCTCCTTCCGGTACCAAGCTCTGGCCAAATCGAAGAGTCGCATACTAGCCACCTCCACCTTCAGGTTATCCAAAATCTGTGCCATCTTCAAGGTCCTCTCCGCATTCTCCAGCCATTCGTCTGCATAGACGATCCCCTCGTTGCCCCAGAAGTCCATTGGGCAGAGGTTCTGGTAATCCTTGGTCGTTCCTGGTCTCGGTGTTGCTGGTACTGCACGTGCTGCTGGAGTTGGCGCTGCCGGCTCTCTAGTCCTAAGTGCGTCGATGACAGTGGCTCTGAATTGTGCGGCCTGCTGACTCTGAGCCTCCCTGAACTGTGTAGTCTGGTGATTCTGGGCCTCCATAAACTGCTGAAATATAGCCATCACCTGGGCGCCATCAAACATCATCGTCGAGGGTAGCGGCAAAAAGATCGGAGGCGGTGGTAGAAGCTGATCTGCTGGAACATCTGGTGCGGCCTGATCCGAACTGCCTGCAACTCCAGGATGATCCGCGGTCTTCCTTGTAGTGACCATCCTATAATAGAAAGAAAACTTCGTTGATTGACAAACCCTAAAACCTAATAAATAATATTTTTATAATATCAAAGTACCTAATAAACCTGATAAACCTGATATACCCTTATTTCTCGATTTTTTCTATGCTGTGATCAAGTTTCCCTAGTGTAATCAAGTCCCCAATAGTACGCTAAGACCTAGGTACCATTAGAAAAGACCTGCATGGGCCACCACTAAAAATATGTCACGACCCGCTCCCGAATAATCGGATACGAGTCGGACACGCCCAGCCTTCGTCATTAGATACGACGAAGTAAGCTGTACCACTCTAGGAAAATCTAACCAGAAAATCATGAACAAGTATGAAATCACAGCATCTATAAATGTATCCCAAACCCAGAGTGAAATACAAGTCTTAGAAATTATTACATTCCAGCAAAATGAAAGGTAGAGTCTACTAGTCTCAAATACAAGGAAAAATGTAAAGTGCGAATGGTAAAGCTCTAGGCTTCTGCAGCCTCTAAGTCAAGAGCAACTCCAGTTAGCTCTCCTGCATCAACTGGCTTTCGGCCATAATATGTGTCGCAAAGGGCCTCCAATTCACCTGCAACATATCCTATTCAGGAGCGGAGCAAAGTACAGTTCTAGGTAATGAACAAGACATCATGATATAAAAGTACAAGGAAACATGGTATGTAAAGTACAAGAAAGAACATGGTGTATAAGCACATAAAAGAACATGGTATGTAAGAACATGAAAGAACATGGTATCTCAGGAATCACAGGAACTAAGTACATGATATATCTCCTGAACATGTGTGTACAATGTTTGAAATATAACTAAGTATGTGACCGGCTAGGGGTAAGCACATGAAGCACATGAAAGTACATGAAAGCACATGAATGGTACGGCTTAGGACCCGCGTACACGATGCGGGGTCTAAGCTAAACACACATGAGTTGTTTCTTGGGTTTGGTCACATAAATAGTATATTTCCCCTCCCTAGGTACAAGTAATAAGAACAAGGAACATGAGCACCAGAAAAATATGTCATGTCGTAGTGTGTCAATCAAGGAAGCACATGATATAATAAAATATACAAGACCATAGAGTATACTTGCCTGGCTCCGAGAAAGTACAGGTAATCAAGGAAGCTGGATATTCTTCTGTATAATGATTACACTTGATTAGACTATGAACAAAATATCAACTAATTATACTTATAAACAAAATCCTATTTATATGAATACCCTTTCCCAACTAAGGTATTTCTACTAAACCCACTAGAGAAGAACAATGATATCTATATCTAGTTAAAATTATAATCTCTATAGAGATCACCCTACTAACTTTGACTCAATTCCAAGCTTACTTATAGCTAATAGAGCTTCTAGGTGTTGGTATTACTCAAATCCCAAGTCTTCCAATAATTCACATTTTCTCGATTAATTTTTATAATCTAAGGTAATCTCATATACCCATTTGTAATCACATGAACCTACAAAGCTAAACCCAATCAATATCTTAATGACAAGCTAAGTGAATGTGTAACTTCCCGTTTTCGGAATACGTAACTTTTTGATTTTTCATGTATACGATATCTGGCACCTGTATCTTTATTGCATGTATCCTGTATTTGTAACTGGCCATGGCATGAAACTGTATCTCGTCGCGAATTAGTGTGCTACCCCTTGTCCTTGTCTGGTTGTAGGCGTGGTTCACTGTTTCGATGATAGGATTTCTAAACCTTGTTGTGGTTAGGATTTTATTTAATTAATTTAATTAGTTGTATCATGTAGCATTTAACATGTCATGTGTCACATGGTTAAGAGCATGCTTAAGCTTAGGGTTTCTTTGAGTCAACCCAACCCCTATATATATTCTCTTCCACACTCTCTCTCCTCATTCACTCTTTCATTTATTTTGCTCAAACAACATTTAGGCAAGTACATCTTGCACCAAATGGAGAGATTCTTGTATTTTTTATTTCTTGATTTTTTTTCTTAAAATAATTTGTCTATATTGTTCTTCTCATCATCCTCTACAAGTTTAGTTCTTGGAGTTTTTGATTTTAATGGCTAGTTTTGTGTAGATCTAAGTTTCTAAAACTAGGGTTCTATAGATTTTCATGGGTTTGATCTATCAAATTTGGTTGTTTTCAAAAACTAATGGTCCTATGTTGTAAGAAATTCAATTCTACCCAATTTTGACCTTTGAAAAGTTAGATTTTGACTTGTTTTGAGGAAGTTATGGCCAAAATAATATTTGGACATTTTCTATGTCATCTGCCCTGGTTTTGGCAGGAACGATGAATAGTGTCGTATGAATAGTACTGCAGCCGCAGGAATGAATAGTGCCGCAGCCGTATGGAATAAATAGTGTCGCAGCCGCATGAGATGAATAGTGCCACAGGAATGAATAGTGCCGCAGTCACATAGAATGAATAGTGCCGCAGCCGTATGAGATTAATAGTGTCGCAGCCGCATGGAATGAATAGTATTGCAGCCGCATGAGATGAATAGTGCCGCAGCCGCATGAGATGAATAGTGCCGCAAGAATGAATAGTAATACAGCCGTATGGAATAAATAGTGCCGCAGCCGCATGAAATGAATAGTGCCATAGAAATGAATAGTACCGCAGCCGCATAGAATGAATAGTACCGCAGCCGCATAAGATAAATAGTGCCGCAGAAATGAATAGTGCCACAGCCGCATGGAATGAATAGTATCGCAGCCGCATAAGATGAATAGTGCCGCAGCCGCATGGAATGAATAGTGCCACAACCGCATGAGATGAATAGTGCCGCAGCCGCATAGAATAAATAGTGCCGCAGCCGCATGTGATGAATAGTGTCGTAGAAATGAATAGTGCCACAGCCGCATGGAATGAATAGTGCCGTAGCCGCATGAGATGAATAGTGCCGCAGCTGCATGAGATGAATAGTATTGCAGCCGCATGAGATGAATAGTACCACAGAAATGAATAGTGCCGCAGCCGCATGGAATAAATAGTGCTGTAGCCGCATGAGATGAATAGTGCCGCAGGAATGAATAGTGCCGCAGCCGCATGAGATGAATAGTGCCGCAGCCGCATGGAATGAATAGTGCCACAGCCGCATAAGATGAATATTGCCGCAGCCGTATGGAATAAATAGTGCCGCAGCCGCATAAGATGAATAGTGCCACAGCTTCATGAGATGAATAGTACCGCAGGAATGAATAGTGCCGCATGGAATGAATAGTGTCACAGCCGCATGAGATGAATAGTACTGCAGGAATAAATAGTGCCGCAGCCGCATGGAATGAATAGTGCCGCAGCCGCATGAGATGAATAGTGTCGCAGAAATGAATAGTACCGCAGCCGCATGAAATGAATAGTGCCGCAGCCGCATGAGATGAATAGTATCACAGGAATGAATAGTTCTGCAGCCGTATGGAATGAATAGTGCCGCAGCCACAAGAGATGAATAGTGCCACAGGAATGAATAGTATCGCAGCCGCATGGAATGAATAGTACCGCAACCGCATTAGATGAATAGTACCGCAGCCGCATAGAATGAATAGTGCCGCAGCCGCATGAGATAAATATTGTCGCAGCCGCATGAGATGAATAGTGCCGTAGAAATGAATAGTACCGTAGCCGCATGGAATGAATAGTGCCGCAGCCGCATGAGATGAATAGTGCCACAGCCGCATGGAATGAATAGTGCCGCAGCCGCATGAGATGAATAGTGCCGCAGCCGTATAAGATGAATAGTACCGCAGGAATGAATAGTGTCACAGCCGCATGGAATGAATAGTACCGCAGCCGCATGAGATGAATAGTGCCGCAGGAATGAATAATGCCGCAGCCGCATGGAATGAATAGTACCGCAGCCGCATGAGATGAATAGTACCGCAGGAATAAATAGTGCCGCAGCCGCATGGAATGAATAGTGCCGCAGCCGCATGAGATGAAAAGTACCGCAGCTGCATGGAATGAATAGTGCCACAGCCGTATGAGATGAATAGTGCCGCTGTCGCATGCGATGAATAGTACCGCAGGAATGAATAGTACCGCAGCCGCATGGAATGAATAGTGCCACGGCCGCATGAGATGAATAGTGCCGCATAAATGAATAGTATCTCAGCCGCATGGAATGAATAGTGCCGTAGCCGCATGAGATGAATAGTATCGCAGGCTTGCATAGTGCCGCATGGCTTGAATAGTGCCGTATAGTGCCTATTTTGGATGTTTTGGGCTGTTTTATACCCTATTTGACTTATTTATGGCCAGAATTTCTCCCAACTCCCAACATGAAAGTTGTAGATCTTTGTATTGGCTTCAAGGATCTTCATGTCTCACTTTAACCTGAATTCACATGTGACTTTTATGTCACGAGGGGTCCGTATGACTTCCTGACTTGACCATGTTCCTGACCTGATTACCTGTATACGTGCTGGTACAGGTTCTAAGTGTGTATTGAGATACAATATTAGTATGCACTGCGATGCTATTTAATAAGTGCACTGAGGTGTGACTCTACATGCTAAGTGATCATTCGTGTTATATGTCGATACATGTGTACCTTCCAATACAGTCATGGTAATTGGTCAGTAATAGTATCGTGGTATAATGATTGATGTTTGATGCATTACACTAAGCATGGATCTAGATTTGGGACTCCTTAAGCCGATGTGAATTCATACTTAGGGTACACGTACTATGGTACGACATATAGGAGGATTACCATGTGACCACGACATGTAATTCCATTATCAAGATAGGGTTAATCTAAGCAACTTAATTTGGTAGATACATTGGGTGGGAACGGAATCCCGAGATCGTGCCATACTAGCCACCCTAGGTCCGGCCCTGGCGTGTCGGGTTGGCCACCACGGATACAGTTTCATCCGCTTATAGTAGATGACTATATCCGACTCCTACGTGCTATGTGTTAAATATTTTAGCACGGTGGCCTTGCGGGGGACCGGTGCATAATCAAAGTGCTATGTGTATATGTATATTATATGGTTTGGCTAGCCCTGCTGGGTTGACACGAACTGAGGATTCCTATATATGCATTACTGGGATAACTCAGGCAAATCATAGAAAGCCGTGGGATTGATTGGCCGCTTGTAAGCTGACTTGTTTGTGATATGTTTTCTTCTGTTAGCAACTGAGGAACATGGACTATCGTGGTGCGTGGTCCAACCCATGTCCTTGTTTGGTTGTTGGGTTGGGCTATTATGCTGCGATAGGCTATGGACCGAAGTCGTAAATCAGAAGCCCTTCACCTGCCCATGGTTATAGGATATATCTTATCTCGGCATGATATTGGCACCGTTTGTCCTTGTTTGGTTGTAAGGGTGTCGTATTGTCTCGATGATATGGTATAAGCCTATAACTCGTGAATCAGGTCTTATTATTATGCTTGGGTTTTATCTCACTCTTTTGTGCTCCCTTGTGGTACTTGCTATTCGGGTCCTGACCCCGCTGGTTTTGTTTGGCCAGATCTCGTAGCAGCCCCAGAGGATCCAGCCTTCCACCCGAACAATAGTGCACACCAGGAGTATGGGCGCCAAGGACCATGAGTGGGTTTCTTCTTCACTGCTCTGATATATTCTATTTTGTACTTGGCATTTAGCCACCGGCACCTGTTTAGCCGGCAGTTCTGGATATTAGTTTTCTTTTATATAATTGTAATTAAATCAGACTGCAGCTGACTACGGTTATGTACTATTGACTCTCGGTACTAGTTTAACATCTTGTATAGCTAGGCTCATGAATTATTTTGATGAAGCGTCGGGGACGCCTTACTGCTTTGTCTTATATGATCATTATTTATTGCTTCTTGGTTGATTGATTGAGACATAGATGCTCTGCGGGACCATAGGAGACTTGATTGTAGCATGCACCCCCTTGTCTCTTGACAGCCACGATCGCCGTATGACGTTTATATACCTCATATGGAGTAGCTGGCCTAGTCCGTCTCAGTATTCCGGTACTGGGGCGTGACAGAATGGACTACTGACATTCCAACTTGATGTAAAAATAACCTAATAGGAGTACTGATAGAATCAGCCTAGTTAAAGCTGATTTGGATCAGTCTTCTCTAGACTGGTTCAACCAGTCTCAACACTGCTCTGGTAATCAGTCCTATATGTGTCTCAGTCCACATGATACCATAGTAATTCTGACTTTGTATCAAGCTGACACCATGTCAGTCCTGGTTTCAGTCTAACATAGGACAATACCAATATATTCAGTCCAATATTCCAGCTATAGATATTCTGATATCAGCCCTATAATCAGTTATCAGTCCAAAACCATATCCTAGTATCAACTCAGTCCAACCAAAACATGGGAACAAATTGATCCTAACTAGGAACTTCCTGATTCAGTTCCCAAACTCAGACAACATTCAGTCCTAATGTGTCTCAATGCCCAATTTAATTATCAATTCCACCATATTAAATTCCATTTCATGCAACTAAAAACCATATGTATAAACTTCTAGTAAACAAGATGCTCAGCTTAGGCCTCCAGGATATGTTCATACTCAATAGGACATGGTACAAATCAGTCAATTATAAGCTGATACATTACAGTCCTGAATCAGGACATCACCCCAACTTAGAAGCAACTAATAGTTAAATTCCTAACTAGCCTTCAGTCCTTAATCTATTGTTCTGAACCCGAGTACATCCCAAGTCTAATTCACATCATCCATGGCTTGGTTTCCTCAAGTTACACTCAGTGAGAACTAATTTCCTAACTTAAGGTTTACACGCAGTCTCTCAACCACTCTGTTTCAGGTTGAAACCAGTTGTTACCAACAAAGATATCAACCACACCTTAGTAGCAACCAGTCCAAATAATGTGTCCTGTACACATTGACAGTCTATAGATTACTGGATAATTCCTGGGTCACTGAACAGCAGTCCCTAGCCAAGAGTGGGACTGACATTTCAGCCCAGTCCAAGCCAATTCAGAATTTAACATCTGAAATCAACCATTCCTATATGTGATCAGTTCAGAACAGGTTAGTTCTTCACTGATCTGAAAATCAAACTTATACTCTCAATATCTCAACCATATTCATCTATCCTTGATCAATACATGGTTTAATGCATTTCTAAATTATTAGCTAACTACTACACTTCTGTTAGCCATTCCCAGGAATTATTAACCCAACACTCGACTGCTAAAACCCTGTAACCCCACTTCCGAGGGATCAATAAAGTATAATATTTTTCTATGGTTTAAAAAGAAGATTTATAGATAATTACTTTAAAGGAATTAATGATTTAATATAAGAACTATTATATTGTTAGCATATAGCAATTATTTAAATTTCATAATTCTGCATTTAAATTCCCATTTATGATAGCCAAGTATCAACCTTGGGCCAACAGCCCATTATTTAAATCCTATGAACCAAACTATTCTTTTAACTCACCTTTGGTACTCGAATTGTTAAGGAACCAGCTAAGCATTGTAATTCCTCTGTTGCTCCTAACCGATTTCTAACAGAACAAGGAAAGGAGAACCAACAATTGAAATTTTATTTTTCCCTCCAATTCTTTCCTCTCCTCCAAGCAATCCAGTCCTGAGCTCTATATAAACAGAGTTTCCTATTGTTCGAGCAACCACAGAGCACAGAAACGAAGTGCTGTCAAATTCATACTCTTCTTCTTCTACATCCACCCTTTTCGACTTAAGTTCTTGGTTGGCCATGGTGGACACCAGCATCTCGACGAGCCTCCTTCGTCGAACGACGGGCGACGCGTAGCCGGACGTTCGACATATCATGTTCCCTATGGCGATCGGACGGCGCACAAGAGTTCTTCCAGCGGTTCCTTCAGAGTTGATCTCCTTCCAGCATCTCGGCGACGTTCAACTGCACGCCATCTCCTTCGACGACGGCCAGGCTTCATCTTCGTCGGTGAACAACTCTTCCCTCTGCCGATCAATCGAATCACGGTGAGTCGTTCATTCCTCTGATCTCGAAGCTTGAAGTCATCGATCCGATGATCATCGATGTTCTTGATGGACCTATTATTTTCTTTATGATGAAATTGTAGGAGAGTTGGTGATCGGATCTATACCAATAGAATTGAATCCATGGGAGCTGAGGGTGTTTATGCATTTTCTTGAGTTTCGAAGAAACAGAGGAGGCTTGGAAGGGAGCTCTGGTGACCAATACATGTTTGAGAGAATGGTTGAACCAAGAGTGCAGTAACAACCTGGACACACGAAGGTTGTATCCGCAGCGTGGTGTACTTTTTCACTTCCAATTCGTGTCAAGTATATTTTCTCTACTTTCTTATTTATTGTAGGATTTTGTATGCTTAGAACGATGGTGTGTGTACAGACCTGGGGTCGGGTTTGTGGAGTTCGAGTGTTTGCTCCCTCGATAAACAGTGTAGCAGCATCGCGTTGGTTGGACAGGTTAGACCGTGCCAGTTGTGTCCTAAACTAGTGTCGGATACAGTAAAATGGAATGCAGGTTTATGAGTGCAGGATGGTGAATTGGATTGTGAAACTTTTACTGATCTGTACTTGCTTTCGTAACATGTTTAGAGTCCTAGCCGTTACCTTTAATTTTGAATTCAAGGTTATGGAGACCAACTGTTAGAGAATTTGAGTTTGGTTGAACTTTAATTTTTAGTTAGGATATCTGGTAGTAAGACTGACTTGTATCAGTGTTGTTTGATAAGGCCTGACTTGTATTATTTTATTGGACTAAACCTTAAGAATTACCTAAACCTTAGAGCAACCAATCTGTGATAGGTATCTGAGAGTTGCATTCTGTATTTAGATTCCTAGAAATCAGGTTGTACATCCATGATACTACTGCTTGAGTATATCATTACCTACAAATTGAGAACAATCTTATAACAGAGCTATAACTGTAATGACTTAGTCTTTGAGAATATCTAGAAATTTTTAATTGATAGATAAGTTAATACACAGATTCTTGACTGTCTTTAGTTTTCTGGAGTGTGTATGTGATGTATCTATATAGTTTGGCAAGAATGATTGGGGCTTTAGCTATATTAGCAGACTATGCAGTGTTGAGACTGTCATGATCATATCAGCTTGTATCAGTGCTGATTTGTAATAGTCCTATTTAGGGACTGAACCTCACATGGAAATTGGTATGAAGATTGTGACATTGTCACTTGAAATGTAGAACAGGACCTGTCATCTATTATATTCTGAAGCCAATGTTGTACATGGGAGTTTAGGTACCTCTCATTGGTAATGAGAAGGGCTATTGGTACAGCTAGGACTAGTGTTCCTGTGCAATGCACATTTGAGAGGACTTATGAGTAGCAGTCCTGTGCAGGATTGAGAATCATGGTAGACTGTCAACTCCCTGTTAGCTAGGTACCTATGTATATAGTTTATATTAGAATATGGATACCTCTATATCTTAATCAGTTTATTACTTTTCTAGACTAGAAATATTTACCTCAAATTGCCAACTTATCAACTTGTAAATCATTTACTTACAGGAGGACATCAATTTCTTGGTTACTTGTAATTTTCTGGAGCAAGGCAAGTACTTTTCTACGATTTTGTGCATTTACATTCCTGTACCCTTTCTTGTGACACGTCATGGCACGATATTCATGTACTCCTGTATTCCTGTACTCTTGTTCTTGTACTTATTAGTGTCGGGTGGGGAAATACACTAGCCATGTGACCAATCCCGGTTACTATATATTCCTGTACCTAGCTTAGGCCTCGCACTGTGCACGCGGGTCCTAAGTCGTACCATATTCATGTACTCCTGTACATGCTCCTGTACTTACCCCAGCCGGTCACATGGACTAGATGTATTTCAATATTGTGCACTTGTCATGTCTGGTACTTCAGGATTATAGTTTCATTCCTGTACTTTACATGTTCCTGTACTTTACATTCATGTACTATACTCCTGTACTCATTTCATGTACTATAGTTCATGTACTTTCATGTTCATTCCTGTATTTCATTTTCCTGTACTCCTGTACCCTGTTCATATCATGTTCATGTTTCATTACCTAGAACTGTACTTTGCTCCGCTCCTGAATAGGATATGTTGCAGGTATGCTTGCAGGACATTGATCTACTCTATGGGCCAGAGCCCAGGATTTAGCTGAGCAGGATGAGGCTTAGCTTGAGGCTTCAGGTTTAGATTACTTAGCTTTACTTTGAGATATTGACTTTAGAGTTCATAGCATTTTTATTCCTATTGATTCTGGTACATTATGATATCTGGATTTGTGGATTATGGTGATCATTCTGAGATACGTTTTAGATGCTGTGATTCTATACTTTCATGTTTATCTGGTTAGTTTTCCCTAGCTTGGTACAGCTTACTTCGTCGTGTCTAGCGACGAAGGCTGGGCGTGTCCGACTCGTGTCCGATTATTCGGGAGTGGGTCGTGACATGTTTTTAGTGGTAGCCCATGCAGGTCCATCCTAATGGTACCTAGGACTTAGAGTACTATTGGGGGACTTGATTACACTAGGAAAACTTGATCACAGCATAGGAAAATCGGGAAATAAGGGTATATCAGGTATATCAGGTGTATCAGGTATTTTAATATTCTATAAACACTTGTTGTATGTAGGTCTAGGTTATTTTAACAGTTTTCTATTTTGCAGATAGTTCAAAAGCATGCGACACCAGAACTGTCAATTCACCTGCACTTGACGTTTCCGAGCTTTCACTACCTTCTATCACTCTACTATCCCCATGGGTAGTACGTAGTTGACGGAGACGTCTGAAGAGTCCCTTAACAACCAGAGGAAGCAAGCCACCCTTTCCAAGTCAGACTTGTGGATACACTCTCCGAGCCAGGAAGGACTTCTGATTTGCAGACTCTCAGACACTTGGATTTTTTGACACCGAGCGCATATCTTACACCGAGGAGCATATCGAGAACCCGAGGCCGCCACTGAAGATCATCCAAGTCTTGAGGATCCGACTCCTCTGAAGATTGAAGTCATCAACCGGGAGATCCAGCTCGTAGCACATACAATAAGACAGAAAACTGAAGCTCGGGAGGAACATGAAGACTTATGATGAAGATAGCAACTACTGTGGATCTGTAAAGCATTGCCACACTCAGACATCATTTTTTTAGTCACCTCATCAGAGACAGATTCAGGCCCACATTCACTGGATGAAGGATTGCCAGCAAGTCGCAGATCACAATGATCGAGGAGCATCAGGATTACAGCAAGGGGACCCGCCTCTCCAGATTCAGCCATCACATGGAGCATTGTCGCAGGGACCAGCCTACGTCAGGGTAGTTGAGGAAGATTGAAGAGACTCCAGTTCCGGAGGAACACTGAAGATAGACTGAAGATAGAAGGCTTCTTTTGCATGGTTGGAGAGAACCATGTATCTTGATTCGTAATCCAGTTTTCCCTTAAAATTTCTCTTAGCACTTAGTTCATTTCTTGTAACTTCTTGTTTTCTGTTTTTGAAACCTGGGATATTCGAAACTTACTTCGAGATATTGTTTTCTATTTCCGTAAACTTGTTTCAGATCCACAATTCGATAATTGTTTGAAATCCATTATTCGATACCGTTTGCACATTCATCATTCATGACCTTGTTTCCTAGTGATGGCTCATATTCACAAATTTTGTTCCTTTATCAAACTTCGTGTTATTTGATATTTAATCGCTTCTCGAGATTTCATTTCGAAATCATGTTCCTCATTCGAAACTGGTTTAAGCTCTGTCCTATGCAGCACATTGTTGAGAATTCCTTTGAAGGTTTTGAAGATCTTGTTTCCTATTCGAAACTCCAGTTTTTATTGAAGATTCTGTTTTTCCGTTCCAGGTTATTTTCATGTTCACTATTAGATACCATATTCACTATGCATGACCTTGTCACCTATTTTGGCTTCTATTCAAAATTCTATTTCCTATTCAGGAACTTGTTACAATTCATAAATTTTGTTTCCCACTCAAGGTTCAGTTTTCTATTCAGGGCTTGTTGGAATTGGTTTCCTATTCAATAATTGCTTCTAATCTCCAATCAAAACTTTGTTTCAAATATGAGGTTTTGACTTGTTCCCTATATGAAATCTCGTTTTCTATTCGTGGCTTGTTTTCTATTTGGGAAATTGTTCTGTTCATGACTTTCTTTCGATCTTGTCTCCTATTGAGATTTGCTTGTTTCATAATTACGATCCAATACCTTGTTTTCTATTGAAACCTGTTTTCTAGTTACTACTCAAAATCTTGTTTCCTCGTTAAGATTTTCTATTTGAGATTTTATTATTCCTTATTCACGACTTTGTTGATACTTGAATTTCTATTTTCACTGTGTACCCTATAGGAGATTTCGTTTTTCTATTCAAGTTTTTGCTCGAGATTTCATTATTATTCGAGATTTTATTGAACTCGTTTCCAGTACGGAATTTTATTCTTATTTTGAAACTTGTCCCCTATCTGGTACCTTGTTTCAGTTCATCCTTCGAGACTCTGTTATCCCTTCGGGATAATGTCCCATATATGGAATCTTGTTACCATTCCATATATCAGTTGATATTCCGTCATAAATTGAAACTTTGCCTGTCTAAAATTTTAAATCTCCCTGGCTGCCCTTTTGTACTCACTGATTAGATCCCTTGTCATTTTTAGTACCTAATAAACTCATGTATTCTAACAGTCAGGTAACTTCACCATTCCGTGACTAGGACTATTGAAACTCATTTTGAACTCCTTGGAACTCTTTTGAAATTCCTAGGGATAAAGTCGAGAGGCTATTCGATGACCTACCATGGCATGACAGTTGCGCGCTGCAGCCATTAGCTGGATTATGGAGACTGAAGGTCACTGCAGCCAGTAGCGCACTGGCGAGGCAGGAACTTTAAGTTGAAGTAATTTCAGACAATCATAAGTTTTCGAGTACTGTCGAGACTTTCATATTCTTCATACTTTGATCTCTTGGGTTGCTTCGTCAATGATTGTTGGAAAATGGATAAGGTTGACAAATTATTCGGTAACATATTGTTATTTGAGTCACGGAGCCGAAAGTCCACTGCAGTCAGATATATACTGGCGGGGTAGGGATTCTACGCGAAGTAATTTCAAATAGCTATATGTTTCCGGACACCATGGAAACTATATCCCTTTTTATATGATTATTGGTTTTTGAGAATCATAGATCCTTGCACGTTCATCCTGATTTGGTACTGTATCTCCTGAGTATTGCATACGTCTCCTCAATCAACCCTTGTTAAATTTTTCCTTCTAGCATTTTATTGTTAGATCATTAAATTCCTCAAATTGTATGTTACCAGATTGTGATTCCGCACTTCGTTGTGACTTGTCTAAACTTCGATCTTAAGTCATGTCTATCTGATTATGATTTTTTTTAATCTTGTTCTAGTCTACCTGTGTTAAACTATCAATTTTTGATCGTACTTAATAATCGTGTCTTCATGAATTTGCTCTTCTAAGAGGTAATTGAACTTCATTCCATTCGTGCCTATTTAATCCTTGATCATTGTAGATCGTATTATTCTTCTTTTGTGTAATTATCGTATTTGATCTCAAAAGCTCAGGGCGTTTCAGAGTTGCACAGGATCGACAGAAGAACTGGGCGGACAGCAGCAGACGGACACTTGAGTTCGAGGTTGGAGACAGAGTATTCCTGAAGATCTCACCGACTAGGGGCGTCATCAGATTCGGCAGAGGCGGAAAGCTCAGTCCGAGATTCATCGGACCTTTCGACGTGACGGCACGGATTGGCGAAGTGGCATATCGACTAGCGCTTCCAGCTAGATTGGAAGGAGTGCACGATGTCTTCCACGTATCTCAGCTTCGACGATACATTCCAGACCGAGCCATGTGGTGGACTATTCCGAGCTGGAGGTGGGCCCGAGTATGACCTACGAGGAGCAGCCAGTGGAGATCCTCGACCGGAGGGAGAAGCGCCTGCGGAACCAGACTATTCCTCTTGTTCGCGTCATGTGGAGACACCACTCTCCGGAAGAGTCCACATGGGAGCGCGAGGACGAGATGCGGGAGCGCTATTCCACTCTGTTTGATTGATTTGATTGTACTCTAATTCTTATGGGATTCTATTTCAATAAATAACTGGTGTTTGGATCTTTTGTGAATTGGTGAGATTGTTTTTGGTCCTTTGAATTTCGAGGACGAAATTTTTTTTTTAGGGGGAGAAGATTTGTAACCCCACTTCCGAGGGATCAATAAAGTATAATATTTTTCTATGGTTTAAAAAGAAGATTTATAGATAATTACTTTAAAGGAATTAATGATTTAATATAAGAACTATTATATTGTTAGCATATAGCAATTATTTAAATTTCATAATTCTGCATTTAAATTCCTATTTATGATAGCCAAGTATCAACCTTGGGCCAACAGCCCATTATTTAAATCCCATGAACCAAACTATTCTTTTAACTCACCTTTGGTACTCGAATTGTTATGGAACCAGCTAAGCATTGTTATTCCTCTGTTGCTCCTAACCGATTTCTAACAGAACAAGGAAAGGAGAACCAACAATTGAAATTTTATTTTTCCCTCCAATTCTTTCCTCTCCTCCAAGCAATCCAGTCCTGAGCTCTATATAAACAGAGTTTTCCTATTGTTCGAGCAACCACAGAGCACAGGAACAAAGTGCTGTCAAATTCATACTCTTCTTCTTCTACATCCACCCTTTTCGACTTAAGTTCTTGGTTGGCCATGGTGGACACCAGCATCTCGACGAGCCTCCTTCGTCGAACGACGGGCGACGCGTAGCCGGACGTTCGACATATCATGTTCCCTATGGCGATCGGACGGCGCACAAGAGTTCTTCCAGCGGTTCCTTCAGAGTTGATCTCCTTCCAGCATCTCGGCGACGTTCAACTGCATGCCATCTCCTTCGACGACGGCCAGGCTTCATCTTCGTCGGTGAACAACTCTTCCCTCTGCCGATCAATCGAATCACGGTGAGTCGTTCATTCCTCTGATCTCGAAGCTTGAAGTCATCGATCCGATGATCATCGATGTTCTTGATGGACCTATTATTTTCTTTATGATGAAATTGTAGGAGAGTTGGTGATCGGATCTATACCAATAGAATTGAATCCATGGGAGCTGAGGGTGTTTATGCATTTTCTTGAGTTTCGAAGAAACAGAGGAGACTTGGAAGGGAGCTCTGGTGACCAATGCATGTTTGAGAGAATGGTTGAACCAAGAGTGCAGTAACAACCTGGACACACGAAGGTTGTATCCGCAGCATGGTGTACTTTTTCACTTCCAATTCGTGTCAGGTATATTTTCTCTACTTCCTTGTTTATTGTAGGATTTTGTATGCTTAGAACGATGGTGTGTGTGTACAGACCTGGGGTCGGGTTTGTGGAGTTCGAGTGTTTGCTCCCTCGATAAACAGTGTAGCAGCATCGCGTTGGTTGGACGGGTTAGACCGTGCCAGTTGCGTCCTAAACTAGTGTCGGATACAGTAAAATAGAATGCAGGTTTATGAGTGCAGGATGGTGAATTGGATTGTGAAACTTTTACTGATCTGTACTTGCTTTTGTAACATGTTTAGAGTCCTAGCCGTTACCTTTAATTTTGAATTCAAGGTTATGGAGACCAACTGTTAGAGAATTTGAGTTTGGTTGAACTTTAATTTTTGGTTAGGATATCTGGTAGTAAGACTGACTTGTATCAGTGTTGTTTGATAAGGCCTGACTTGTATTATTTTATTGGACTAAACCTTAAGAATTACCTAAACCTTAGAGCAACCAATCTGTGATAGGTATCTGAGAGTTGCATTCTGTATTTAGATTCCTAGAAATCAGGTTGTACATCCATGATACTACTGCTTGAGTATATCATTACCTACAAATTGAGAACAATCTTATAACAGAGCTATAACTGTAATGACTTAGTCTTTGAGAATATCTAGAAATTTTTAATTGATAGGTAAGTTAATACACAGATTCTTGACTGTCTTTAGTTTTCTGGAGTGTGTATGTGATGTATCTATATAGTTTGGCAAGAATGATTGGGGCTTTAGCTATATTAGCAGACTATGCAGTGTTGAGACTGTCATGATCATATCAGCTTGTATCAGTGCTGATTTGTAATAGTCCTATTTAGGGACTGAACCTCACATGGAAATTGGTATGAAGATTGTGACATTGTCACTTGAAATGTAGAACAGGACCTGTCATCTATTATATTCTGAAGCCAATGTTGTACATGGGAGTTTAGGTACCTCTCATTGGTAATGAGAAGGGCTATTGGTACAGCTAGGACTAGTGTTCCTGTGCAATGCACATTTGAGAGGACTTATGAGTAGCAGTCCTGTGCAGGATTGAGAATCATGGTAGACTGTCAACTCCCTGTTAGATAGGTACCTATGTATATAGTTTATATTAGAATATGGATACCTCTATATCTTAATCAGTTTATTACTTTTCTAGACTAGAAATATTTACCTCAAATTGCCAACTTATCAACTTGTAAATCATTTACTTACAGGAGGACATCCAGTTGCTTGGTTACTTGTAATTTTCTGGAGCAAGGCAAGTACTTTTCTATGGTTTTGTGCATTTACATTCCTGTACCCTTTCTTGTGACACGTCATGGCACGATATTCATGTACTCCTGTATTCCTGTACTCTTGTTCTTGTACTTATTAGTGTCGGGTGGGGAAATACACTAGCCATGTGACCAATCCCGGTTACTATATATTCCTGTACCTAGCTTAGGCCTCGCACTGTGCACGCGGGTCCTAAGTCGTACCATATTCATGTACTCCTGTACATGCTCCTGTACTTACCCCAGCCGGTCATATGGACTAGATGTATTTCAATATTGTGCAGTTGTCATGTCTGGTACTTCAGGATTATAGTTTCATTCCTGTACTTTACATTCATGTACTATACTCCTGTACTCATTTCATGTACTATAGTTCCTGTACTTTCATGTTCATTCCTGTATTTCATTTTCCTGTACTCCTGTACCCTGTTCATATCATGTTCATGTTTCATTACCTAGAACTGTACTTTGCTCCGCTCCTGAATAGGATATGTTGCAGGTATGCTTGCAGAACATTGATCTACTCTATGGGCCAGAGCCCAGGATTTAGCTGAGCAGGATGAGGCTTAGCTTGAGGCTTCAGGTTTAGATTACTTAGCTTTACTTTGAGATATTGACTTTAGAGTTTATAGCATTTTTATTCCTATTGATTCTGGTACATTATGATATCTGGATTTGTGGATTATGGTGATCATTCTGAGATACGTTTTAGATGCTGTGATTCTATACTTTCATGTTTATCTGGTTAGTTTTCCCTAGCTTGGTACAGGTTACTTCGTCGTGTCTAGCGACGAAGGCTGGGCGTGTCCGACTCGTGTCCGATTATTCGGGAGCGGGTCGTGACAAACCCTAAAAGTTCAGTCTCAATTAGATAGGAGTACTCATTCAGTCAAAAATAATACTCTAATCAGTCCTATTGATAACACAGTTTACAAATTCACATGTTCCCAATGTTCCTGAGTACTAAGATTTACCTAAACTCTACATATTTGCAATATTACTGATCTACTAATAATCAAAATAAGATGCCACACCAAAAGTAATATGTATAAAACCTAATACTTACAATCGATGGCAAAACTGAATAGTGAGGTGAACACTGGTCCTCAACTGATCTGAAGTTCAAACAAATTTCCAAATGATGGTCCACACATAAAAGAAACAAGGAAGGATCAACTGAATGATCGAACACCACCTCAGAACTCAATGTACTTAAAACATGATTCTAACAAACTCTAAGGATTTTCAGAGTGATACTTACCAATGATCGATCCAGTACTCAATCACCACAACAGTTAACCTGTTCAAGGAGAGACGAATCGCTCAGATCCTGACATGATCTCATCACCAGGAATTTAGGAATTTGAATAAACAGATCTAAACTTACATATAATGAATTCCTCACCTCTTTGATTGCTGAAACCCAACGTCATCATCATCATCCAGAACAGTTGGTCGAACGGATGATTAGGTCAACAGATCAACTGCTCAAAGAGGTATTGGGAAGAACACAGCTCAGATCCTCAGCTCTTTAAGGTCATTCATCAAGGAAGGAATAGATCTTAGAAAATCAACAGTGAAAAATCAATTCAAACGTAAAGAAAAATTTATAAAAATATATTCGATCGATGATCAAAAATTCTTACACGAATTTGCCCAAATTGAAAGCACGAATCAATCAGATGAATAATCGGAGGAGAATCTTCAACTCAGGAACCCAGTGCTAATTCACCATGACCAATCCCTTCAAATTAAGCTTGAAAACATGAATAGAGATAGGAAGAGGATGAACAGCCTGGTAGCAGCTCTTAATGAAGAATCATTCGGTAGCTGCTCTGATTATTGGAAAAAGAGCGGGAAGATTGGAAATCAGTGGTCCCCTTGGCAGTTACAACCGAAATTTCAAAATCAACATTCCCATCGACTTGAGGAACAAGGAATGAGAAAATTAATTGTACTCTTCCTAAACAACAATTTAAAAAGAAAGAAAAGAGTCATGTGCTTTGTAACAGCCCAAGGTTATTTGGGCCGAAAGCCCAATAATATGGCTGAAAGAAAATAGGATGAGCTAAACTTCTATTAAAGAAAATAAATTTATTATTTCATTTAAAACTCAATATTATAAAAAAATTATAACAAAATTTTTGGGAAGTGGGTTACAATGGCGCTTTGCCTCGGAGCTTGACGACGAGGGGCGCTGATACCTTGGGGGGTTTTCCTTTCAGTCGAACCTTTAGTGGTTCTTCAGTAACCTCTGCGCTTTCTGAGGCCGTCTCTGCCTCGTCGTCGGCATCATTGCTCTCATCGTCCCACGGGACTGACTTGTACAGATCAGTATCCATACAGTAGGCTTCAAGTCCTCGGAATGGGTCGATGTCAGCAAATTCGGTCTTGATAGTCCCGTCGTTGGCAACGTACATCATGCATTGATGGAGAGTGGAAGAAACAATCATGTACTCATGAATCCATGGTCGTTCCAATAACATGTTGTAGTTTATGTCAGCGTCGATGACATAGCAAGTCATTTCAGAGTGGAGGTCGCCTATTTGGCATTTCAAGCAAATTTTGCCCAGGGGCTCGCTCTTTCCTGCGTTGAAACCGCTGATTGTTGTGTTAGATGCAGTCAGCCGATGCATCAAAATCCCTAGAGTTTGGAACAAACTCCTTGGGATGATGCTGAAAGAGAAGCCTGGGTCGATGTGGATGCGATCTACTTTAATGGCACCGACATACCCTGTATACTACTGAGGCCTATTATGCCAGTTATTCTTGAGCAGCATATCTTGCTAGGTGAAAGTGATACTGGGGATCACTTCAACCACACTATGACAATGTGGACAGGCCGCAGGGTCTTCCTTGGGTGGTCACACCTGACTGAGAAAGGACTCGGCGTTCTGCAAGGCTTCGTTGAGCGCATCTCGGGTCTCTTTGGAGAGACGGAGGATCTCGAAGAGTGACAATCTAGCCGGGGTATTGGCTAGTTGTGCCAGTATATCGAAGTTATAGGGTTTGATAGGCCATACTGCCGAGTCTTTCCTCAGAGGTTTGTCGAAGCGAACCTCATTTTGCTTCTGCCTATCTGTGGCAGGAGTCTGAGACGGGCCTGCTTCTAATGTATCAGGAGCAGGGGGTTATAGTTGGTGGAGGTGCTGCCTCCTTTGGAGCTTGGTTCTCCTCTTGCTGTCGTACCTAGTGAGTGGTCACTAGGGTGTCATCGGTCGATGTCGAGACCATGCGACATGTCCTGACCTTTTTCCCTTCAACCGAGGGGGTTGTAGGTGCCATCATATCGGGATTAAGGTCGGGGTAGACCCACATGACCTCGCCTCGTGGTGTGGAGAACGGGATGAGCCCTTAAGCATTGTCATGCGCTGGTGGAAGATTGACTACTTCCATTGTCGCCCTCGGGAAGGGGACGACCCCGTCCTGTGCCTCCGTGGTTGGAAAACTTCTAAACTGGAGAGTGACTATGTTGGCCGTGACAGTCTTTTCTTCATAGTCAAGTGATATGACTTTGGCGTCGATAAGGCACTGAATCTATCTTTTTAACACGTAGCAATCTCATGTCGAATGGTGAATATACTGATGATAATGGTAGTATTTAGGGTTGTCCACCTTCCCCACTTTGTCGGGGCGCTTTGGTGTTGGGAGAGACAGCTTGCCACTCTTCGTCAGCATATCAAAGAGTTCCAGCGTATCCTCATCGTTGAAGGAGTAAGTCTCCCTCAGCTTCTGTGCTTCTGTAGACTTGGGGTTCATGGTTACTGAACCTTTGGAGATGTTGACGGTCATGGCTTGTTTGCCTTTTCCGTCCTTAGGGTTGTTGCTAGACGAGCGTCTCCCCTTGTCCTCGAGAGAAGGAGAGTTTAATTCAAGGAGCGTGCATCTTAGGCTTTCCTTTATGCCACATTCGCCTTTGTAATGAAAGGCATCCACTCTGTGCAAGGAGCATTGTGACACAATTTGATTGCAGGCAGCATATTCTTGCGGCATGAGTCCATAAGCATGGGCTCGGGCATGCCAGGCGGTAGCCTCAAAGCTGCCTGGCGGAAGCGATCGATATATGCACGAACATGCTCTTTCTCTCTCTGGACGACCTCCATGAGAGTTGACATCGTCATGTCCGTCCCTTCTTCATAGAATCGGTCGATGAAAAGAGTCTTCAGGTCCTCGAATGATGAAATGTAGTCGTCCGGAAGACTGTAAAACCACTCATAGGCTACCCCCTGCAGGGCTCCTATGAATATGTTGGTGAGGAGGGCATCGTTCTTTGGTAGGTGCCCTATTACTGAGGCAAATTACCTCAAGTATTGTCGGGAAGACTCATTTCCATCGAAGACGTGAGCGTTTATGGATTATATTTGGGAGGGTAGACTACATTGTCCCACTCGGCAGGATATGGCTGTCGAATCCCCATCTTTCGGAGTGCTGCTTGCTTCTCTTTGGCATCATAGCAAGCATACAATTCCTTGATGGCCTGCTGTATCTCGGTTGACATTGCAGGTCATGTGGTCGATGGAGTAGACGATGATGGTGTCGCTTTGTTGATGACGGATAGCTTACTGGATCCGTCGTTAGTTGTCGGGTCAAGCGCAGGTGTGGAGACAGTGGGGACCAAACTCCCCTTGATCTCCAGTATGATAGAAGACAAGGATTTCATTGTAGCATTTAACGTATCTAGGCTCGCCTCGAGAGCTTCGATACGTTTCAGCTGGTCAGGCGCTTCACTATTGTCTGCCTCATTGCCATTGGCCAGAAATATGGACCTTGTGTGTGGATGGGTGGAAGAGACAGTAGACTCTTCGCTCTCCAACTTAGATGCCTGCGCCTCTTCGTTTTGAGGATGAACTGGAAGGTTGCGGTCTTCCTCAGACTCATTGCGGTTGCTACCCCAAGTCTAGTGGCTAGCTGTGCCTGTAGAGGCATCTGTATTATATGGTTCCTCCTCAGACTGGAATACGGCATTGTCATGGACGATGGAGGGTTGGCTACCCCTGGCATCTGATGTGGTATCCATCAGAGATTTGAAATACGTGTCTTGGAACACACCTGTGTTGGGTACCTTCATTTTGTTACTTTCGGACCGCTTCTTGGGCTTGGTGGTCGAGATGAGAGGATTCTTGGACGACTTTTTGAGAGATTGAGAACCCTGTGATGTGTTGCACGTAACGACACGGAGTTCATCTTCGTAAGTGCTTGCTGACCCCTGTCGAGCCTCTGACGTTCGGTTGACGCCGATTGTAGCCTTTAGAAGACGGAAGGCCTCCTCAGCGGCACGGTGGCTGCCTGTTGACAGCAACAGTTGATGGTGATCTAGGTACAAGGATGCCTTGATTTAGGCTTGCCCTGTACCGCAGATTCCTCTTTTGCCTTACGCTTGTGTGAAAGCGTCAAGTCCTCTACCTCTGTAGCCCTATTATACGCGCAGGAAAGCTACGCATGTGTACGATCAGAGAGGGTCTGGTGAGACAGACTCCTATCATGCTTACAGGAACGCTGCTTGTATGAGTCCTTCTCCATGGGATGTACCCCCAGGCTTGCATCACGTACAGGTGTAAGCCCCTGAATTTTGGGCTTATTTTTTTCAATTTTATAAATCAATTATTTTGAACAGATATTATTATTTAATTATTATTTGATTTAATGCTCTTTACCGTGACTTGGAATTCTAGAGCATCAGGGATGCCAGTCTCTAGAAACTTCCTTCTTGGAGTTTGTAGTAGATGAGATTATCTTCATTTTGATATATCGTGTCCCATTCGAACTTGTTCCCTTGTATCCTTTTTGCTTCGCGCAAGTTCGGGTCAATATTAGACCATTTAATTATTAATTGAATTCCCACTCTTTTCCTTGATCATCATATGCGCGTTACCGTGACTTTTAATTTAGGAGCACCAGACCTGTCATTTTCTCGAAACCAACTTGTCATGCCTGATCTACTCGAGACGCTCTTCACCCATGACCTTTGTGTCCCACTCAGACACTCCATTTTGTGCTCCATTTCCTTCGCACAACTTTTGGCTCAATTTAGGCCAATTAATTATCTACCGTAAAACCTGATTTAATTTCCAATTTAATTTCGGGACCCGACATCGACCCAACCTAGTCGACCCCAAATAGGGACATGGCCCACACGAAGCCTACTACCCGCCTGACACTTGTGTCCCATTTATTGAGCCCCCACATGCTACTTATTTACCCATGATTTAAATACCCATTTTTAATTTGATTATTGCACCCGGTCCGATTTTGACCGGACCTGGCTCGACCGAACCTGAACCCAAGCTCCACGTTGTCCTCTCATGACTGCCCAAATACCCCACATAATTTTTCCTATTTTTCCTACTTTGAAAATATCTTTCTCTCTCTCTCTCTCTCTCTCTATTATATATATATTTGTATAATACTCTCTATCTCTCTCTACATTTAAATCCCTATATATATATTATATAATCTCTCTTCCTACACACCACCTCTCCCCTCTTCATGTCAGCTCACACCCCCCTTGTACCCGAGCACACCCCCTCACTCATTCTCTCTCTCTAAATATCTAACTCTCACTCTCTCTCTAAATATCCAACTCTCTCTCTCTCTCTCTTCTTACACACCATCACCTCACCTCTCTCTCTCTAACACATTTCAACTTTCCCCCTCTTGTGGCCGAGAGCAGCAGCCCATGCCCCCCATTCTTTTCCTCCTCACTTCTTCTTCTTCTTCTTCTTCTTCTTCTTCTTCTTCTTCTTCTTCTCATCACCACACCATCACCATTGTCATCATCACCACACCATCACCATAACCATGATCACCAACCACCACCATCACCCCTTCCATGCTCGGTCGAACACCACCACCTCCATGGCCGAGCTCATCCTTCCTCCTCCCTCTCTATTTTCATCACCATCTTCTTCATCACCATCATAAACACCACCACCTTCACCATCATCTCTACTCCCACCACATCCACGCCACCACCTCCACCAACACCGTCGCACGGCCACCACCTCCTGCCGCCGTGCTCGGCCTGGACCGCCACCGCGTATCGCAGCAGCCGCAGGGCGTTCGCAGCAGTGGCATGCAGCCGCATGCATGTATGCACGCGCACGCGAACGCGCGCTGCCGTACACCGCGTACACCGCCGCGGCCGACCGCCGCCGCCGGCGACCCCACCCCACCGGCGCACGACCCCCGACGATCACCCCTTGGCCACCACCGGCCTCCCCGACGTGTTAAACACACGATTCGTGCGTTTGGCACGAGATCCCGTACATGTTTTCTGGGAGATCCGACCGTTGGATCGGCAATTTATTTGCTCCGTCTCAATCTTGGTATATACCCCTTCATCCCTTTCAAATTTTGCCCGTTAATTCTGTCGTTTGATACATCAAAACCGGCCACCAAGTTGACACTTTAAATTGTGTTATTTTTGGACAGTTTTGTGGAGCCGACTTCGTCGACTCGTATCTCCTCCGTCGCAGCTCCATTTTGTGTGCCACCGGTTTTGGTGCACAGCTGGTATAACCCTCTTCCTGCCCCCTCTAGATTTTATTTCAGTTTGAGCTTGTTAGGTCGGTCGAATTCGACGCCAAAGTTGGTCGTTCGAATTCTTAGTGTTGCACTTGTAAAATTCCATTTTTGAACCCGGGACTCGGGATTCAATTTCTGACACCACCAGTAGACTCGTGGCGTCGTTCTGGCATGTTTTCATATAAAGTTTGCTTGATTTGGAGAACGCGGGCCCTGGCACGTATTTCGGTGCAAAGCGGGTCCCACTTTCTGAGTCAACGGGACTTTTTGATGCCGGCTCATCGAAATCCAATTCTGGATATACCATTGAGTTCGTATCATCATTCTGGACTCGTTGACATATAATTTGCTGAGTTTTGAGGACATTGGCTCCGACATGCTTTTCCGTGCAAATCGGAATTTCAATGTCCCGGTCAACGGACCAATTTAAGATCGGGTCAACGGAATCCAATTCTGGATATACTGTTGGGTTCGTATCGTCATTCTGGATTCGTGGACATATAATTTGTTAGGTTTTGTGTACTTTTATTTCGGCACGTTTTTCGGTGTAAAGTGTCCAACGGCGGACATCATTTTGGCCCAAAATTACCGTTTTGCCTCTGTGTCCAAATTAGACTTTTGGACAGGCTATCCTAGCTGATTTGACTATTCTGGACACGTTGGTGATGTTCATTTTATCATTCGACAACATTTGTAGATTTCTTCCCTTTTTGTGTCATCATATTATTATAATATTTTTTCCTTTTGGTTGTTTTAGAGACCCGTCGATTTCAGTGATTTCTAAATCATTGAAATTCATAAGTTGACCTTGTAGATGTTTATAGAGACTAGCTTGACCATGGTTGACTACTTTGACTAGACGTCGAAGTAGAGTCAACATTTGACCTAGGTTAGACTAGTTTTGACCCTGGTTGACCACAGTTGACTATTTTGACCAAAGTCAACCGGAAGTCAATCGTAGCCTAAAATTGACTAGAACTGGACCGAAGTTGACCAGTTGACCCAAAGTCAACTGTTAGTCAATGTTAGTCAAGTTTGACCTAGAGTTGACCTAGGGTTGACCAGAGTTGACCAGTTGACCAAAGTCACCTGTAAGTTAGACTTAGAATTGACCGAAGTTGACCAGTTGACCAAAGTCAACTGTACGTCAACCTTGACCCAGTTTGTCTTAGTTTGACCTAGATGTTAGTATATCTTTTGACCCTGATCAGCTCTTGTATTATTTCATCTTTAGGTCTGTGGCTTTACTCTGAACCCTGATTCATATTGACAGCAGGACCCCAGGCGAGTACATTCTCTGATAACTTATTTCCAATTTATGATAACTGTTATGATTCATGTACTTAGTGTTGATATGCTTATACCTGACACATGGTTCTCACGGATTGGTATTCTTGGATCCCGACGAGAGATGTTTCTCCTTCTTAGGTTGGGATGTATTGTGCAAGCTCCCTTATAGCTCTTGCTCAATATATGGTCACTGATTCTAGAGAAGGTTCGCGACCTTCTCATTAGAATTCCGTGCAGTGACGTGTCCTGTTTGGATCCATTCTACCAGTTGGGGTAGGGGGAGTAGTAGCGTATGCCTGTGATCAGATCCATCCCGCATTCCCGAACAGTGTGAGTCATATACCGCACATATGACTTGCCAGGCCAGTTCTTGACATGAACCCAAGCCGATCACAAGTTGAAACTGCTACTCACACACATTGGATATATGGCTTACCTTGATTTGTGTACATGCCATGATTCAGTTCTACTTTCTTGTTCTAGCTCTAGCTCTACAGCTTACCATGCCATGATACATATATGTACACTCCATGATTTTTATTGTATATGCTCTATTTACAGTCTTATAGCTTTTATTCTATCTTGAGATCTGTTATGAGATTTATGTACTCGTTCCATCATGACCGGATATGTTGACAAAATTTTAGGAGTAGTTGTGCCCTCAGTATGGGACTTCATGATGTTGCTAGCTGAGGTGGATCTCACTATTCTTCTATGTGAGTTGCCTGGTAGTTATCCTTAGTTAGTCTTATTGTTCTTTCCTTATTTTCCTGTCTTATGATCCTTGTAGATTCTAGTTGTTCTAGTGATATTATTATTAATTCTTGTCTTATCTTCCTTAGTTTTCGTGATGTGACATGAGTACATTTCTAGTTATGGATTGTTAGATATTGTAGTTAGTATAGTATACTTGACAGCGTTCTACCGTCGATACCGCGACGTAGGTTGGGCGTGGCCCACGTATTCGTACCCGTATATCCGGGTGCGGGTCGTGACAAGTTTTTAGTGGTGGCCCATGCAGGTCAGTCTTTGCAATTAATGCGAAGTCGTGGTAGTACTTGAGCTTATCTGTACTACTGCGAGCCTGCCCTAGGATTAAGGTTGAGTCATGGAATATTTTAGGATTTTGGTACTCAGTCACATATTAGGAACTCTTGGTAGATTCCAGGGATGACCCCTGGGGAATCTTATTTCGAAGGCTTTCAAATCTTTTCCCACTCGTTTCCATTCGTCCTGATTTCTGAAATATCTGTCTGTATCAAACTTTATTCCTTCTTGGGATGAGTTTGTGGACCCCAGAGGGAAGTTATAAGTTGGACTTGTATCTTCTAGGTTGAGACGTGAATATGATTTACCAACCTCGTATCATGGTCGAGGTTTGTTTTAGATTATATTCTACCATTTTCTATCTTGACCTAGGTAGTACCCTCGGGACTTTTCCTGAGATTTTTCTCTGAACCCTATCTCGAAAGTTGTTTCCGTTGTTTCTATTAACTTACCCTTGACTTGTTGTTGAATTTTTAAATCTTAATATTCGTTGTTGACCTTTGATTTTGTTTTGGATAATTCTTTTAAGAATTGAGTTAAGATATCCTGATAAACATATTTTGGACGAGGACGATGAGAACAGTAAGTGTCTACTTTATTTATGGAGTTTAGAATTCATCACAGTCATATTAGCTAGCGAGACAAGGACATAGAGCCTGATTTGGATATACTATCCTAGTTATGTCATTTAGATTCTCTTGCAGCCATACCGGTTGGCGTGGTAAGGAATCTAGATGACATGATTACAGGGTGTATACCATAGTTATGGATTTTATTGTTTATTACCGCTATGCTTACTGGCGTGGCGAGAATTCTGACAACATGATTTTGGATAGACGTGTATGGTTATCAGGTCATATCTTAAGTTGATTCACTTCTTTTACCAATTGAGCAAGATAATTCCTACCATTATTTCTTGTTTATCATTATTTTCTCTCCCATCGCATGATGATTTTCTCATCTTACCGTCATTTCCTTTGCCTTGTTTAGCTATTTCTTGATTACACGAATCACCTATCTCGTATCTACATCTGTCATCTACACTTGAAAACTCTAAAATTTTTTGAAATTTTCATATCTAAATTGTTTCTTAAATTTTGATATTGTTAAGATTTTGATTCCCTTCTGTCCATAACCAATCGATTTTGGTCGTCTTGTTTATCGTGCCAAAGAGTCTTGGTTGCTGACTATACTCTAGATGACTTCAAATTCCTTGTGACTTGGGTTCCTTCCTAATAGTGCTTTTAGGACTTTGATTTCGAATTCATGATTTTATCGTCTTTCATAACTGAACTTGGATCTTGATCGTGCTTATGTGACCTATAATCCGATTTCTATCAAATCTATCTCTCAAATCGTGCTAAAATTTTCAACCCAAATCGACTGTGTCGAAATAGATCTCCTTCGTACTTGAATTTTGATTCTCTAGTCGCTCGTGCTCAGGTTTCATTCCTGATCAAGACTAGATTTTCGATTTTCCTCATTCTATTCCAAATCATTCCTAAGTGGTTAATCATCGCAAATTTCTAACGCGTCTGTGTCTTGATTTTACTCATGACCAGATGGTTAATCCTTGATCAATGTTTGTGCTAAAACATCTGATTATTCCTAACAATGCCCAATCACGTCATTTCATCTTGATCATGTCTACGTATAACCCTAAATCTAATTTCATCGAGCTGAAATCCTGTTAATTAAATTTTTGACTTAATTGTAATCGGACGAAGCTCAAGTTTTGATTTCGTTGTCGTACCTCTATCGTGCCAAGTGAACTTAGACTATTTCTAATTTTAATCGCGTTCGAACTTGGATCGTATTTCATGATTTTATTAATCAACTCCTTCATCTTTGATCGGGCCTATAAGACCTTGACTGCGATTTTTGTTTGTGTCTGAAATTTTACCTCAACTATGCCAAATCTTGTTTTGGTCATGGTTAGCTTTTCATCTTGATCGAGCATGTGCGACTTTCAGGTTGATATCCATCAATCTAAGTCCTACGGATCACCCGTACTTGAACTTCATTATATCTTCGATTATCATTATCTTCTCTTAAATCGTGCCCCAATGACTTGACTTATTTTGAATCATGCACATATGATTTTGTTCATATCATGATTCTATCGTGCCAAAATCCCTCATCGTGCCTGAACAATTGTAAATCGATTTTCTTGATCGTGCAAAACTCGTCATTCTTGGATCGTGCCTAAAATATTGCCTAAATCTTCTATCATGTTTTAACCCCACTACCAACCTTTAATTTCGAGGACGAAATTTTTATAAGGTGGGTAGGATTGTAAGCCCCTGAATTTTGGGCTTATTTTTTCAATTTTATAAATCAATTATTTTGAACATATATTATTATTTGATTTAATGCTCTTTACCGTGACTTGGAATTCTAGAGCATCAGGGATGCCAATCTTTGGAAACTTTCTTCTTGGAGTTTGTAGTAGACGAGATTATCTTTATTTTGATATATCGTGTCCCACTCGAACTTGTTCCCTTGTATCCTTTTTGCTTCGCGCAAGTTCGGGTCAATACTAGACCATTTAATTATTAATTGAATTCCCACTCTTTTCCTTGATCATCATATGCGCGTTACCGTGACTTTTAATTTAGGAGCACCAGACCTGTCATTTTCTCGAAACCAACTTGTCATGCCTGATCTACTCGAGACGCTCTTCACCCATGACCTTTGTGTCCCACTCAGACACTCCATTTTGTGCTCCATTTCCTTCGCACAACTTTCGGCTCAATTTAGGCCAATTAATTATCTACCGTAAAACCTGATTTAATTTTCAATTTAATTTCGGAACCCGACATCGACCCAACCTAGTCGACCCCAAATAGGGACATGGCCCACACGAAGCCTACTACCCGCCTGACACTTGTGTCCCATTTATTGAGCCCCCACATGCTACTTATTTACCCATAATTTAAATACCCATTTTTAATTTGATTATTGCACCCGGTCCGATTTTGACCGGACCTAGCTCGACCGAACCCGAACCCAAGCTCCACGTTGTCCTCTCATGACTGCCCAAATACCCCACATAATTTTTCCTATTTTTCCTACTTTGAAAATATCTTATTTTCTCTCTCTCTCTATTATATATATATATTTGTATAATACTCTCTATCTCTCTCTACATTTAAATCCCTACATATATTATATAATCTCTCTTCCTACACACCACCTCTCCCCTCCTCATGTCAGCTCACACCCCCTTGTACCCGAGCACACCCCCTCACTCATTCTCTCTCTCTAAATATCTAACTCTCACTCTCTCTCTAAATATCCAACTCTCTCTCTCTCTCTCTCTTCTTACACACCATCACCTCACCTCTCTCTCTCTAACACATTTCAACTTTCCCCCACTTGTGGCCGAGAGCAGCAGCCCATGCCCCCCCATTCTTTTCCTCCTCACTTCTTCTTCTTCTTCTTCTTCTTCTTCTTCTTCTTCTCATCACCACACCATCACCATTGTCATCATCACCACACCATCACCATAACCATGATCACCAACCACCACTATCACCCCCTCCATGCTCGGCCGAACACCACCACCTCCATGGCCGAGCTCCTCCTTCCTCCTCCCTCTCCATTTTCATCATCATCTTCTTCATCACCATCATAAACACCACCACCTTCACCATCATCTCTACTCCCACCACATCCACGCCACCACCTCCACCAACACCGCCGCACGGCCACCACCTCCGGCCGCCGTGCTCGGCCTGGACCGCCCCCGTGCATCGCAGCAGCCGCAGCACGTTCGCAGCAGTGGCATGCAGCCGCATGCATGCATGCACGCGCACGCGAACGCGCGCTGCCGCACGCCGCACGCACCGCCGCGGCCGACCGCCGCCGCCGACGATCCCACCCCACCGGCACGCGACCCCCGACGATCACCCCCTGGCCACCACCGGCCTCCCCGACGTGTTAAACACACGATTCGTGCGTTTGGCACGAGATCCCGTCGGCGCGCGCGAGTTTGGAACTCAGAATTCGTGCTCCGTCGCAGCAAGTTCGTGCGTGTTTTCTGGGAGATCCGACCGTTAGATCGGCGATTTCTTCGCTCCGTCTCAATCTCGGTATATACCCCTTCATCCCTCTCAAATTTTGCCCGTTAATTCTGTCGTTTGATACATCAAAACCGGCCACCAAGTTGACACTTTAAATTGTGTTATTTTTGGACAGTTTTGTGGAGCCGACTTCGTCGACTCGTATCTCCTCCGTCGCAGCTCCGTTTTGTGCGCCACCAGTTCCAGTGCACAGCTGGTATAACCCTCTTTCTGCCCCTTTAGATTTCATTTCAGTTTGAGCTTGTTAGGTCGGTCGAATTCGACGCCAAAGTTGGCCGTTCGAATTCTCAGTGTTGCACTTGTAAAATTCCATTTTTGAACTCGGAACTCCAGATTCAATTTCTGACACCACCAGTAGACTCGTGGCATCGTTCTGGCATGTTTTCATATAAAGTTTGCTTGATTTGGAGAACGTGGGCCCTGGCACGCATTTCGGTGCAAAGCGGGTCCCACTTTCTGAGTCAACGGGACTTTTTAACGCTGGCTCTTCGAAATCCAATTCTGGATATACCGTTGAGTTCGTATCATCATTCTGGACTCGTTGACATATAATTTGCTGAGTTTTGAGGACATTGGCTCCGACACGCTTTTCCGTGCAAATCGAATTTCAATGTCCCGGTCAACGGACCAATTTGAGATCGGGTCAACGGAATCCAATTCTGGATATACCGTTGGGTTTGTATCGTCATTCTGAATTCGTGGACATATAATTTGTTAGGTTTTGTGCACATTTATTTCGACACATTTTTCGGTGCAAAGTGTGTCCAACGGCGGACATCATTTTGGCCTGAAATTACCGTTTTACCCCTGTGTCCAAATTGGACTTTTGGACAGGCTATCCTAGCTGATTTGACTATTCTGGACACGTTGGTGATGTTAGTTTTATCATTCGACAACATTTGTAGATTTCTTCCCTTTTTGTGTCATCCTATTATTATAATATTTTCTCCTTTTGGTTGTTTTAGAGACCCATCGATTTCAGTAATTTCTAAATCATTGAAATTCATAAGTTGACCTTGTAGATGTTTATAGAGACTAGCTTGACCATGGTTGACTACTTTGACTAGACGTCGAAGTAGAGTCAACATTTGACCTAGGTTAGACTAGTTTTGACCTTGGTTGACCACAGTTGACTATTTTGACCTAAGTCAACCGGAAGTCAATCGTAACCTAAAATTGACTAGAACTGGACCAAAGTTGACCAGTCAACTGTTAGTCAACGTTAGTCAAGTTTGACCTAGAGTTGACCTAGGGTTGACCAGAGTTGACCAGTTGACCAAAGTCACCTGTAAGTTAGACTTAGAATTGACCGGAGTTGACCAGTTGACCAAAGTCAACTGTACGTCAACCTTGACCCAGTTTGTCTTAGTTTGACCTAGATGTTAGTATATCTTTTGACCCTGATCAGCTATTGTATTATTTCATCTTTAGGTCTGTGGCTTTACTCTGAACCCTGATTCATATTGACAGCAGGATCCCAGGCGAGTACATTCTCTGATAACTTATTCCCAATTTATGATAACTGTTATGATTCATGTACTTAGTGTTGATATGCTTATACCTGACACATGGTTCTCATGGATTGGTATTCTTGGATCCCGACGAGAGATGTTTCTCCTTCTTAGGTTGGGATGTATTGTGCAAGCTCCCTTGTAGCTCTTGCTCAATATATGGTCACTGATTCTAGAGAAGGTTCGCGACCTTCTCATTGGAATCTCGTACAGTGACGTGTCCTGTTTGGATCCATTCTACCAGTTGGGGTAGGGGGAGTAGTAGCGTATGCCTGTGATCAGATCCATCCCGCATTCCCGAACAGTGTGAGTCATATACCGCACATATGACTTGCCAGGCCAGTTCTTGACATGAACCCAAGCCGATCACAAGTTGAAACTGCTACTCACACACATTGGATATATGGCTTACCTTGATTTGTGTACATACCATGATTCAGTTCTACTTTCTTGTTCTAGCTCTAGCTCTACAGCTTACCATGCCATGATACATATATGTACACTCCATGATTTTTATTGTATATGCTCTATTTACAGTCTTATAGCTTTTATTCTATCTTGAGATCTGTTATGAGATTTATGTACTCGTTCCATCCTGACCGGATATGTTGACAAAATTTTAGGAGTAGTTGTGCCCTCAGTATGGGACTTCATGATGTTGCTAGCTGAGGTGGATCTCACTATTCTTCTATGTGAGTTGCCTGGTAGTTATCCTTAGTTAGTCTTATTGTTCTTTCCTTATTTTCCTGTCTTATGATCCTTGTAGATTCTAGTTGTTCTAATGATATTGTTATTAATTCTTGTCTTATCTTCCTTAGTTTTCGTGATGTGACATGAGTACATTTCTAGTTATGGATTCTTAGATATTGTAGTTAGTATAGTATACTTGACAGCGTTCTACCGTCGATACCGCGGCGTAGGCTGGGCGTGGCCCACGTATTCGTACGCGTATATCCGGGTGCGGGTCGTGACATATTTTTAGTGGTGGTCCATGCAGGTCAGTCTTTGTAATTAATGCGAAGTCGTGGTAGTACTTGAGCTTATCTGTACTACTGCGAGCCTGCCCTAGGATTAAGGTTGAGTCATGGAATATTTTAGGATTTTGGTACTCAGTCACATATTAGGAACTCTTGGTAGATTCCAGGGATGACCCCTGGGGAATCTTATTTCGAAGGCTTTCAAATCTTTTCCCACTCGTTTCCATTCGTCCTGATTTCTGAAATATCTGTCTCTATCAAACTTTATTCCTTCTTGGGATGAGTTTGTGGACCCCAGAGGGAAGTTATAAGTTGGACTTGTATCTTCTAGGTTGAGACGTGAATATGATTTACCAACCTCGTATCATGGTCGAGGTTTGTTTTAGATTATTTTCCACCATTTTCTATCTTGACCTAGGTAGTACCCTCGGGACTTTTCCTGAGATTTTCCTCTGAACCCTAGCGGGTGCATGGTATTCAGAATCCAATGAGGGCTCGCCTGATGAGAAGGCAATTATATCGAAGACAGATCTTCTTACTGGCAACTCTTCCTTTGTGAGGGGTTGAACCGCCGTGCGCATCCTTCGACATTGTGCCCTCGTCAGGTCCGCCATAGGGGCACTGTCTTCCTCATAGTATTTTCCCAAAGTGGGAGTCGAGCGAGGTGGCATGGCCGCAGTAGCCGAAATCTTCTCCGGGGCTTCAGCATTTAGAAGGTTTTGGATCACAGTCCCCTCTGTCATGTTGTTCGTCACAAGCGCCTTGGACACCCAGATATATCGAGTCTTCTTCGGTTTTACGAACTGCTTCGAAGGACTCGACTTCTCTTCAGAAATGAGATCTTCAAAAGCTTGTCGGTCGAAGCGTACGACCAGCATCTTCTAGGAAGATCCCAGCAAGTTGTCGTCAGATTGCATCACCACCTTTTCGTTGGAGGAGAAGGTAGTCCCGAGCAGAGTCGCCATTTTGTTCGACATCACAAAAGGTTAAACGAACTTTTTATTTATTGAACTTGAAAAAAGGTACAATCGATTCCTATACGAAAAAATCTAAGTACAAGAATTCTGGAAAAACGTGACGGTAGAGATCGAGCACTACAGCGGCTCCTTTACTCTGTTGATGATCTGTCGACGGGTTGGACTTGCTTTAGCTTTCTGGTACCTTTGATGGAACTCTAGGGTTACCGATCAAGAGGATGCCGGAGTTAAAGACTTCGAAGCTCTGCCTTTTGCCTTCTGCTTCTTTTCTCCATGTTTGTGTCCTCCTCTTCTTTTGTTGAAGGGAAAAGTCCTTCTATTTATAGAGGAAAGGGGGCACATATGCTATGTGCACTCCGATTTGAGATATAAAGAAATCTGTTGTCATTGTACGGTGTGGACTTCTGTTGAGCTGACACGTGGCGGACGTTGAGATTTTCCTCTATCGAGATCTTGAGTGGTTATCAAAATAACCAAAGGACGAGACACGTGGGGTGTGTCTATTGTTTGGAATCCTCTATTTAGATGAAACCGAGTAGATCTTTGATTTCATCTCAGAGTAGGATTCTATATAATCTTCAGAAGGCTATCGGTTTAAACAAACCGATTTGATACGACCTTTATCAAAAGAGAAACTCTGTCCCTATCTGGGTTTTAAACCAATTGATAAGATATTTACACTTATCAATATGATCACCTCTGTCATATCTTTGAGAATGGCAGTTTAAACAAACCAATTGGGTGGGACCATGCAACCTGCACCTCTAACGAGGTCTTAGTGTTGCTGCACTTCTGGTGCGATGAGTAGACTGTTCTCCTGGAGACAACGGAGCCTCTGCACTTTCAGGCGATGAGTGGACTATATTTCGAAGACGACGGAACCTCTGTGCATTTGAGCGACGAGTAGGCTGTTTTTCGAATAGTAAAGTCACCGTGCTTTAGGGCGACGAGTAGGCTGTGCTTCAGGCTAATGAGGTTACTGTACTTTTGGAGCAGCAGACGGACTTGTGTTGGACGCAATGGTGTTTTCGAAGTTTTTGATAAAGGGGGTTGAGCTTCTGGGTCGAAGCAGAGGTCTGCATCATTGAAGCTGGGATAATGTGAAGTCATTACCAGTCTGCGTCTCCTGCTGGCGCAGGATTGTAGCTGCACTTCTGGTTTGAAGAAGCTGTCTTTGAAGTCTTCTTTAAGAGCAATTAATGACAGCTCTTTAAGGAACGACTCCCTCTTAATTGCCACAGTTACTTGGGGAATTTCAAGGGGTCTTTTAATGGTCTAAGACTTAGTCGAACGAACCTATTTAATGAGGTTCATCGTGCTGAGTCTTAGGTTCATTCCATTAATGTAGGAATTTTGACCGACGGTCCCGTGGCCTATGTCTTGGACCACTCCCGCCTTATATAAGGGGGAGTTTCTTCTAAAGAGTCACGTCTTCCTCTTTTTGTCCTTCAACACCATGCTGGATCCAGACTTAGCTTCGAGCGGGCGTTGGCCTTGCCTAAGTCGGATTTTGGTTGAGGATCCCTTCATTCAAAGGAGCTGTGCCTTCGTAGAAGAACTGTTGATGAGCTTCGGGATGTGCTGGAACGCTTCTCATGGGGAGTTCGAACCTGAGCTTGGGGATGTGCTGGATCCCTTCGTTCAAAGGAGTTGTGCCTTCGTCGCAACATAACAAACTTTCTCTAAGGCACAATTTATCCGCATCAACCAAATTTTTTATTGAGTTTGCAATTCGTGCGATTCAATTACAATTCATATCGCCAATATTTTCACCAAGTCGCAGTTTGTGCGATCCAATTTCAATTCGCATAGACCATCATTTTATCGAGTTCGCAAGTCATGCAATTCGATTACAATTTGTATCGACTAATATTTCTATCGTGGTCATAAGTCATGCGATCCGATTACAGTTCGCATCGACTAATATTTTTATCGAGCTCGCAAGTCATGCGACTCGTCATAACTTCAAATTTCCTATCCGGTCGATCCGACTATTGTCTCAAGACATAATCGTTTCATTAGTCTCGGTCCTTCGACCGACTTATAAATTTTCGTCCGACATATCATTCATTGATACGACTTCCCGCCCTATCATTCCAAACGATTATCGAAGAACACTTGCATCAACATACCGTCATATAAATTTTCAATCGAGTCTCGATACTCTCTCGTCCGTTGCGGACAAACCTTCCGCAATTCTCACAACGCGTTGATGCAATCCATTGCACAAGTGGTATAACATATACCACTCAGAATCGAGTCATTTATCGCGTAGATGGTATGACATATACCACTCAGAAATTAAGTCATTTCCCTCGCATCATACTCGATATGAACCAACTATCTTTTTTGACTCACGATTTTCGCAGTGATCATGCCAATCACAACCGTAACTTTTGATTAATCAAAATCTGACACAATTCGGTCAAAGTATTCATTTGCCAACACAATTTCGGTGCACAACCGTACCGATTCGTGTGTATCGATTTATGATTTCAGTTCCCTCCGTTGCATCTCTGCAACGTTTTATTTTAGTTTCATCTGTTGCATCTCGTACAACGTTTTATTTCAGTTCCCTCCGTCCGTTGCATCTCATGCAACTTTTTATTTCTGATATTCATAGCCAATAATCGAATCCATTAAAGACATTTGATATCAACTTTCACGTTCATTGCAACGCAACATTCACAATCAACTCGTTGCAAATCATGCAATAAATGTCTCACGACTTTTTCAGCAAACATCATATAATTTCCAAAACACCTGCGACAAAATTACATGAGTTGTATTTGATTTATTGTATAGAGCATCCAGTGCGACATTGAGTAGAGTCAAGAGTGATTTGATTGTGGTGGGCAACTTTTAGAATTAAAATAAAGCAAGCATCCTGAGAAAATTGAACCTAGAGCTCTGATACCACTTTGTCATGTCCCGACTCGAGAAATTGTTCGTGCTTGCTTGATTTTATTTAATCGATCATCCTCGCTGGAGCGTGATGTTGTACGAGTCTGGAGTTGCACTCGTACAAGGCAAAATGACAAGTTCTCAAAATGGTTATCTTTGATTTGTTATTAGTAGCGGAAGAAACAGAGTATACGAAACAATTCTCTTTATTGATAAATGAACTGAGGTTACGAAAGCTTTCAATAGCCCAACTGAATTTGCCTTAGATTGGCTTACAACACTCAAGTTTCCTCTTGCCCATAAAGGATATCACCGTTTCATACATCATGTCTTCTATATCTCGGCCGCATCATCTTGTTGCAAGTTCGAGTGTCAATGTGGTCGTACGCCTCAATATGTTGTGGCATTCCATGCCTCAGCGCATTCAAGCGAAGCTCCGCCGCGAGCAGACCATTCCCTGAACTTGTAAGCATTCTGGTGGGAGATCAGTACTAATCCTCTCGCATACTGATCAGAGATCCACTTTACTAAACCGACGTTAAGTAGATATATGAATCATGTAGCTTAACTTATGATCTTTCTATATTTGCCTTGGGATAGGTTTTATGGCATACTCGAAAGCAGTAAAGCATGTTATCATGGCAAGCATGTTATCATTTATTTGCATAAGCATACAAGCAACAAAAATCAATCTTGTATTTATTTCGTGGCACGACTTCTTACCAACATTAACGCACTCGCCCTTTCACCGACGTAAGAGGAATACGCCTACCATCTTTCCCTGTCATGTTATAAGTGATCTATGTGCAGGATCTCTGTGTGCCTGCACTTTTAGCCCACCGTTATTTAACTATATGAAGGTCATTGGCGTATCCGTGCCAAAATGGACTAACTTGTTGCTCTTCTCAAATTGGGTAACCCGACGTCCTCCTCGTACGGGTTACTAGCCTTTGTAACCGAAGGATGCCAAACTTACCGACAATTGTGGCTTATCACATATAGTAGGTGATCGCTATTGTCTTAAAGATGTGCACCAATGATGTTTTATCCATCCCTTCTAGGCCGAACGGTCCCAGTGCCCCAACTAATAACCATTCGAGGGAAGCTATCATACCCATGCATGGGCAAAATCTCAAGTCCATTCGACCATGCAATGCGCGTCAAACTCATAAAACCAAACATAGTCTTGAGTCTGAAACTCAGACTTCACATCGTCTTGCATTTCTCTTTCTTTTAATGTTCTTACTCTTTCTTTCTCTCTTTTTCTATGTTCTCACATTCTTTGTACAATTTTATGTTTCGTTTCAATGTTTTATGGCACCATGCCCTAATTCAATGTTCGACAAACGAACGACCCGAAGGTTCCGAACATTCTGAAGCACCCTGCCACATTCGACAGTTCCGTCACATTCATGCCATAACTGTTCTCTTCGCAACGAAGCCATCTTTTATGATTCTCGTGCACGTATGCACACTTTGACACATTTATTCTCTTTCCTTCGAGTCGTACATTCGATGCACGCTTCAATACCGTATTTCCATTTTCTACGTATTAGTGTTTAATGTTCATGGCTCGTGCACTAGGGCACTCACCTCAATAGTCTTTCAATGTTCTAGCCTTCTAACTCATGAGCGGGGGTACGAGTGACTTGCGCAGTAAGGCACTTGTTGATACAATTATCATATATTCTTAAGGCTTGCGCACCGAGGTGCTCGCCTTTGCGATATTTCGATGTTCAATAGCGACTTGTACATTTGATGTGTTTTAATTCAATTATTCTATCTAGTGTTCGACACGCACTACGATTTCTCTCATTCGAGCCACGCCCGTGGTTGTCACGCCCCAACCCGGAAAATTGCTCGTTCTCGTATCGATTTATCCGAATCATCGTCCTCGCTGGGACGTGATGTCATACGAGTCTGGAGTTACACTCGTACAAGATAAGATGACAAGTTTTCAAATGGTTATCTTTGATTTGTTATTAGCAACGGAAGAAATAAAGCATACGAAACAATTCTCTTTATTCGATAAATGAACTGAGGTTACAAAGGTTTTCAATAGCCCAACTGAATTTGCCATATTGGTAACAACACTCAGGTACTCTCTTATCCACAAAGGATTTTACCGTTTCATACATCATGTTTTCTATATCTCGGCCACATCATTCTGTTGCAATTCCGAACGTCAATGCGGTCGCACGCCTCAATATGTTATGGCATTCCATGCCTTAGCACGTTCAAGCGAAGCTCCGCCATGAGCAAATCATACCCTGAACCTGCAAGCAATCTGGTGGGAGATCAGTACTAATCCTCTCGCGTACTGATCAGAGACCCACTTTACTAAACTAACATTAAGTAGATATTTTGATTCACGCAGCATACAAATTAGTGATCTTTCTATATTGCCTTAGGATAGGTTTCATGGCATATTCGAAGCAGTAAATCATGTTATCATGGCAAGCATGTTATGTTTGATTTATGTAAGCAAACAAGCAGGCAACATATAATTCTTGTGTCCCTTTGTGGTGCAACTTCTTACCAACTCTACGCACTTGCTCTTGCATCGACACAAGGGGAATACGCCTACCATCATTTTCCTGTCATGATATAAGTAATCTCTGTGTGCCTGCACTTTCAACCCGTCGTTCCTTAACTATATGAAGGTCACTGACTTTGCAGCCATAATAGACATCAAGGTACGAACGGTGACTACTTCAGCCTGGGGTGCTAATCCCATGCCCTGAAGTACTCCCGAATGATACCGGTATTTGTGACACTCTATTTCAATGGTAGGTCGCAAGCCTAATAGATTGAAATACCCCACACAATACCTATCTCAAATTCCCTTTCTAGATCGAACGGTCCCGACAACCGGCCTACCACGTTCGAGGGATAAAACTTGTGCACAAGTTGTCCGTGACCACGCAATGTATTAAACTCATACAACCAAGCAATTCGTGTATCTCTATTTTCTTTGGAACAATGTCCCAACTCAATGTTCATCAACGAACGCCTCGAAGGCCATAAACATTTCGAGACACCATGCCACCTTCGACAGTTCCGTTATATTCATGTCATAACTATTCTCTTCGCAACGAAGCCATCCTTTATGATTCTCGTACACGTACGCACGCTTAGACACATTTATTCTATTTCCTTCGAGTTATGCATTTGATACACGCCTCGATACCGTATTTCCATATTCTATGCCTTAGTATTCACGATGTATGTTATTTCCCTCCGACTCGTGTACTGAGGCACGCCTCGATAGGGCATTCGATGTTCTATAGCTCGTACACTGAGGCACTCGTGCCGATATAGTCCTTCAATGTGCTAGCTCTCTAACTCGTACGCGGGGGCACGAATGACTTATGCACTAAGGCACTCGTCGATACAGTTATCCCATGTTGTTATGGCTTATGCACCAAAGCGCTCGCCTTTGCGATATGTCGATGTTCAATAGCGATTCGTATATTTAATGTACGTTTCATTTCAATTATTCTATCTAGTGTCGACACGCACTATGATTTCTTTCCATCGAGCCACGCCCGTGGCCTCGATAGGTTAACTTAGCATACAATGGTTCATTTTACTCAGGCATGAAGGAGTAGGAAAGTAGGGTCAAATTCCTCCCACCTTAAGCCGATACACCTCATAGTTTCACCGAGCCGATGCGGCTCAATTTTATAACTTTGTTGTACGACCAACTCTTCTGACTTAGCCATTCGAGCACTTTATGCTTCGTTGAATTATCCGACCGATTTGGCTTACCGTGCCTATGCCTTAGTCCTTTGCGAGACGGTGATTTAGTTTTTGCGGACATCATTACAAATAAGGCAAAATGTCGACCTCTTATATTTTAGCATAAACATAGCCTGCACACAAAACTAACTAAAATCAATATTCGTTCAAATCGGACTTGTGCGTTGCATCGATTCGATTTATTAGAATCTTCGAACCGACCCAATGCTTTCCCTAGGGCCAACTTAACACTTGTATCGAACTTACTCGATGCATTCCTGGGGTCAACGTAACTCTTTTTATCGATTCGTATCAATATATATTTTGGGTCATCACAAATTTTCGAGTCAACGACTCACCGTAATACACCGTATGGAGCGGGTCATTACATAATATACAACTCAAAATAAGATTCGTCCTCGAACCGAAACCAACACACAATCCAAGTGTTTCTCTAGATCGTTTCACGATCTTATCTCACAATCGATGTTCCATTTCAAACAATCGTGCAAGCTTTCATTAACTTTCAATCTTTCCTGCAGCTCAATTTGAATTTATTATACAACTTGATTTAGATCATATACATATTCAAGGCATCCTAGAAATATATGTATTTCAGCCAAGCCCAGTAGTAGAAAATTGGAACAAAGCTGACAGATAAATTTTAATCCTATGCTTGTCATCTCGTACTCTCGATCGAACTTATCTTTAGCGACTGATCTCAAAATTTTATCGCATATGTATATTCGATACATACGTGGTCCATTCAACAAAGTCACTGCATGTGACGCGATTCAAAAATTGCATTTCTCATTTTGTAAGTTTTGGATGCACCATCAATTCTATACGTCGCGTCGAACCATCGCGCATCTGATCGCAACGAGCCTTCGCAACGCCTTGTATTCGAAGTCGTTGTCCAACTATTTCCGAAGTTTCACTTTGCAACTTATCTCGATACGATTTTTCTTTGTTGACTTGCAAATGCATCAACATTCAGGGCTACGCCCGCTAGACAACTTTTCTAGGCACCGTGTTTAAATTCTTCCGATGCAACTTTTAAATTGATGTTGCACAAAGGCCACAATCTATTCGACACCAAAGTTCCATTCAAATCGACGATGCTCAAAGGCAACGGTCTTTCCAGCAAAATTGGTTAACTCAAGTAGACAGTGCTCAAAGGAAACAATCATTTTGACACAAGGGTCTTTCTACGACGCGTCTTATGTTCGATTCCTATCGAGTAAAAATTTTCTAGCCAATTTTCCAACTTGTCCGTCGTGCAAAATCAAATATAAGTTTGATTCACGCAAGCTCAATTGCAAGGTGAATCCAATTTCAACGACACAACTTTTGAAAGTCAATCTCTTATCGTTCGCTCTCGTGCATAGCACGATCCTCGAATCGCCTAGACTTATCATCAACATGCACCACATGATATTTGTTCTTGATGCCATTCCATATGCGACATCATATAGGTCACCTTATGGGTCTGTAACATTCACTTTGATTTGGCGGTCAAGTCTTCTAAGGTCAGCTGTCCCGAAGCTACGCTCGATAATTGTGGATCATTAACGAAGGATAGTTACTACGAACCATGACATATTCTGACAATTTCTATGGAACTAACCAAATTCGGACATAATCATTTCTATCTGTGCAACTGAGGCACAACTATCTTTCGAATAATTCATGTATTACCGTCGACGATTCTGCAATTCATGAATCATCGACTCGTATTGAGTTCGAGTCTTTCCACCCACGGTTGACACTCGAGATGCTATACGCATCGAAACAATCATCGATGACTTTATCGTCTCGTCCTAATCAATCCCAAAATTTACGATCAATCAGTTTGACATTCTCGTATTATTATTTACAAAAATCTCGATATCGTACGCTGGCCCCATTTGTATTCTCACATCGTGCTTATGTTTATAGCATATCAATTTTGATAGCGTGAGGGTCAAATTTGAATCTGTATCAACGTCAACTTAGCTCGTACTGTATACATCCAAGTTCTCTATAAACTTTTACATATGTACCAACTCGTTTTTCTGATTCGCCGCATTCCACTATACTTTGATCGTGTAACCAAGTTACTGATTATCCAACATCGAACCCTCGAGTTATACGATCACGTCCACTAAGTTTTGCGTGTTTCAGTCGTACTCAAATGAGTTTCGTTGCAACATAGCCAACTATCTCATAGACGCGATTATCCACATCAACCAACTTTTTATCAAAGTCGCAAGTCGTGCGATCCGATTACAAATTCGCATAGACCAACATTTCATCGAGTTTGTAATTCGTGCGATTCGATTATAATTCGTATCGACTAATATTTCATCCAGCTCGCAAGTCGTGCGACTCGTCATAACTTTGAGTTTCCTATCCGACCGAATCGACTATTGCCTCAAGACATAATTGTTTGCAAAAACAAAAGTTGATCTTTATTTCAAAAACTTTGTAAGAAGATTACAAGAATTTTGGGAAAGTACAACTATAGGAATCCGATCTGAATGACGATCGCTTTATCCCTTGGACGATGTGAACTTTGAATACGATAGCCTCTGTAGAATGCAGTAGCACTTTGGCAAGAACTCCTGATCTCTGGTGATGATTTCTGTGTGTGTGATAATGAAGACTTGAAACTCTATTTATAGAGTTTTGGAAATAACTAACTTTTAGTTATTCTAACTTGCGCAGACATTGGATTGCGCAAGCAACAAACTGCGCGGGCAGTTACTCGATCGTGGACCACCTGTATGTGATGCGTGACATTGTTTGATTAAAATGCGCTTGGTCGTGTACAGACGGTTGCCACATGGTGAGCAATTGATGGCATGTAGGCCACGTGTAAATTGTCAGTTGTCTTGATGGAGTGCGCCACTTGAATTGCGCTGGCTTCAGACTGCGCTGGGATGGACCACACTGAAGAAAGTCTGGCAGATTGCGCTTCATGTACAGCTGTCCTCGAGTGCTGTGCTGCACGATAAACGAACAGTATCCTCGTTCTTCGGGCTGTCAGAAGATCTAATTTTCTGTCAGATAATGATGACGTTGCCACGTCAGCTTGTGCACTTGGATGAGTGCGCAATTCAGTCTGCGCAATTGAGGTGTTGCGCAATCTGTCTCCTGCGCAGTTCAATTGAAGAGTGCACAACTTGATTTTCTTTGCCTTTTTGATGGGTGCAACTTGATTTTTAGGACCTACAAGACCCCCTTCAAAGTTTTCGAAGTTTAAAAATATTCAAAGCTTCGAAATACTTTGAATTTTGATTTTAAAATCAAGTTGCGCAAGTAATGCCCTGTCTGCGCAATTGGAGGAATTAGTTTCTATTTCTTCGGCGCTATCTGAGGCGTCTGTTTGCTTTCGAAAAACTATAAATAATTCTCATTCCTCTTTCTGTTGTTCTTTACTTGTTTCCACTTTGTTCAAAAGAGAAAATTCCCGAGCCCACTCTGACTCTTTTCCTTCTTCTCCGTCGACTTCAATGGCTCCGAAGCGTTCCGCCGTCGACAAGGGCAAAGCCCCTACCGAGTCTTCGACTCGGGCTGCGCCGCGCATTTTACGACACGAAGTCGGTCATCCCGCACTGCAAGGTAGTCGCTCGATCAAAAACCCTTTTTAGGGTTCTTCGACATGATTGAATCTTCAAACCTATCTCTTTTTAGAGATTAGGTTATATTGTGCCGCCCTGTTTAGGGTTTCGGTTGCATAAATCCAATAGTTTTCATTTTTATGAAGACTATTTTCTTGCACAATCGGTTGGAAAGCGCTGGCAAAAGTCAGCGCATTCTATCGGTTTGCGCAAGTCTGTCCAGCGCAAACTGTTGCCTTGCGCAAGCTTGTTAGCACAATCTGATGGCTTGTGCAAGTGAATATGTTGGCGCAACTGGACAGTTTGTGCATAGAAGCTGTTCTTGCTCAATCTGATGTTTTACAGATAGCACAATCTGATGCTTGCGCAATTTACTGATTTTTTTGGACAGAATCTTTGATTTTGCATGTACTGAATTCTGTCTTTCTGTTTGATGCAGTTAACATCAGAGAAGACCCAGATTATGAAATCTTTGCAGGAACCCTTGCTGAACCAGAGTTTAAGGAAGATTTGTCCCATGTAATATTTCTCCAATATGCTCTGCCATCTTCCCGTCAAGCCATCTTAGTAGCACAAGACAACGAAACTTTATTAAGTCTGATGAATGGGCAGCCTCTGCAGACTGCCGATGCCATTACTCATAAGAAACCCCTGTTTCTATTTGGTGAGGCCATTGATAAGAGTTCTCAGCCGAGACCTCGTGTTGAGCAGAGACTCTTTCAGAGAGGTGAGAAAAGAATACTGTTACCAGACATTGCCAGATGCCTCCCTTTATCTCGCTATGCTCATGCGAGTTATCCCAGGAGGATGGACTGGGATATTACTCCTCTCCAGCAAGCCAGAACAGGAAATATTTGTGTGAAAAAAGGACAGAATAGCAAGGATATGTTCTATAGCCCTTCTGAGCGTCACAGCTCCTTGCTCAGAGGATTGAAGCCTGGCTGCATTCCACCAGAGAACTCCTCCTTGCTGCTGCCGGTTAGGATGCCGATCTTTGCGAATGAATTTGCAAAGGTTGAGGGAAGATATCCGGATCAGGACATCCGGTTGACAGGTCTGTGAACCCAGATAACAAAAGATGGAACTGCATAACCAATTGGATATTGGTTCAGTTCAAGAGAAGCTCAAAGAGATTGAGCTGTATCAGGCGGTATACTCTACCGTATATGGATTCTATCCCAACCCTCATCTGTTTCTCGCTTTGGCAGAGAGGTACAATTTTAGGACAGGGACTTTCATGACACCCTGTGGAGAGATTGGACTAGCTCTTCATGAGATGAAGTATATCTCGAGCTTACCAATGGGAGACTTCCCCTATGAAGAATTTGTTCCAACCAATAACGAGTTGGACCGACTTCGACGAGAGAATGCTGATATAGTGGCCGTTTTTGAAGAACTGTTGTGCCACTATAAGATTTGCTCTATGTATTACAAGAGTGGCTCCTCTGACACTTGCTACTCGTCAAAGTGGTTGCCCTATCTCTTCCTTAACCACATCAAGGAGAAGAAGACTAAGGAGCACGATACGTGCAACCCTAACTTCTTCAGACCACTCAGCCATAGTGAGGTGATAGGACTAATGGAGGAAAACAAGGAAATGGACATCAAGGTTGATGATGAACTTCAATACCCTCCTTTCAAGACAGGAGATGTTATTGAAAGTTTCGTGAGAATGGGCTATAGGTCCATGTCAAAGGAAGCCCAGCTGGCGGGTTTCCTCACATACTGGCTCCGACGATTCGTCGTCCATGGAGCGAGCGCCGTAAATCGCTTCCATCGCGGCGTACTCTTTGCTGCCGTCCGTTTAGTCTTTGGCTATCGGATGGATCTGCTATCGGCGATGACCTGCAGAGTGAACGCGGGTCTTCGTCTTTTTGTTGATTCAATACTCAAGGAAAAAGGAGAGAAAGGAAACTTCCCTCGGCTGGAGCTTCCCTACACTTATTTGTTCGGATCGTTGCTTCTGCACCATGCTTCATTGATGAACCCCGACATGGGGACGGTCAGCGGAAGCTTCTTGCGGAGATTCTCTAGGAGCAAATGGATATATACCAGCCTAAGAGATTGCAGACAAGCCCTGAATCTCGGGAAAGGGTAGAATTTCTACTATGTTCCCCCTCCGACTGGTTATGAATATATGTCTACAAATCTGGTTGATCTTGGGAGGCAGCCTTTGGGTCGTGCAGCATTTGATTGGCTGAGGACAATTATGCCGTCGCACTTGGTTTATAGATTTGAAGATGAATGTTACTTGGAACCATATCTTCCCAGCCGCTTTGCTCGTCTATTCGGCTACGACCAGTTCCACGTGGGTAACGCCATAACGTGCCTGTAAGGACAAGGCTATCTAATTGATGGAGCCCGGGCATGGGCTTATTATAACGTTCGAGATACCAGAACAATATTCTCGATGCCAACAAAGAGCGACCATGGCCCGCGGATGCTGTACACATATTCAATCTTTTACACATCGGCGAACACCTTTGCTGAGAATTTCAGTCTTGCCGATAGCTTCGCGACAGCGACCAGATTGAAGAAAGGAACAACTGTTGTGGTGGCTCCTGGCAACAAAGAAGAGCGTGAACCGGCCGATGCGCCATTGGAAGCTTCTAGGGAGGCCAACTTTCCAGAAGAAGTCAATGAGCCATTACGCATCTCTTTGAAAGTTGTCAAATCTCCCGCCAAGGAGAGGAAGAGAAGAAGAGAAGAACCTTCTTCTCCAGTTGCGAAGAAGAAACTTGTCATGGAACCATCAGAAAGGGTTACGACCCGATCACAATCTCGGAAGCAGGCCGAATCAACTCCAAGAGAAGAGGCGGCGACCCCGACCTCTATCCAAAAGCAAGACAATGTTATAGATGTAGAGAGTCCAGAGAGACCTCTACATAGAAAGAAGTTAGTCCTCCGGAGAAAGAAGGTAGTCACTCCTCGACCTATGTCATTGGTCGTAGCTAGTGCTATTGCCGGAGTTACAATGTCATCTCCTACTCCTGCCCCTGAACCTAGGCAGAAAACTCCTAGTCCAGAACAGAGGGATGAGGCTGTAGAGCCCAGGGAAGATATTGTGGAGAGAGAGGATGAAGTTTTGCGATCTCCTTCACTTACGGTGGAAACTACACAGCTTCCTGCTACACCAGGAACACTCCGTGAAGAAGAAGATCGTTTAATGATTGATGCATTGAATGATTGCGACTTCGGCCTGCAGGATGATGTAAATCCGGCCGTCGCAACTGACAGCGAAGAAGCACCGGAGGACAGTATGAGTAATGAAAACACATCAACAGAAGATGTTGATGATACTTTAAATCCAAAAGAGGACACTAATGTCCATGTATCCTCGGAAGCTGTTGATGACACGCTGAATCCTGAAGAGGATGTCGAGGTGCGTGTGTCTCCAGAAAAGAATACGGGTGAAGAAGTAGCACCTGAAGAAACTACTCCTGCTGCTCCCAAAGGTATTAAATGATTTTATCAACCTTCTTTTCATAGATTAAAATAGATGACATCTCTATTTTTTTTATCCATGCAGGACTTGAATCTTCCCCAGTTCCTCCCGCATGCACAGATATAGTGCCAATAATGGCTATAGCTAGTGGTAGCCGACATTTTTCGGGTGGCTCTGAGGCCGGTAGTAGCCAGGCAGTAATGTCTGAGGCTACTTCTGCTAGATTGGAATCTGTGCCAACAGATGACAGACTTGTTGCTGGGGCAAGTCATGGTAAGATTGCCTTTTACTTTTGATCATTTTCGATTAGTTGTAAATGAAACCAAAATGATAAGGTTCATTTGATTTTGCAGAAGAACATCCGGGAGGGGCAGCTAGCTCTACGATAGCTCCCTTGTCTAAAGAGCCTCCACTGAACGCCTATCTGCACAGACACCTGCTGCTGCTTCGACGTCTATGGGAGTAGCTGCTACTCCTGGTGCTCTGGCTACTAACCGATTTATCATTAGCTCCTTCAGCAACCTTTTTTTTAATTCGTTGAAACCCTTAGTAGATAGGGTGATAGAGAAAAAAGATGCTGGTTTCTCTACAGTTAGAGGTCCAACCTCCTATCTGATCAATGCCATCCGCAGTCAAGGCGACAAAGCTCAAGACGTTTTTCTTGAACATGTACTAGACGAGCTGGAGGCATCGGTTAGAATATACAAAGAGCTTAATAGGGGAAGATGGAGCTCTTGGTACAGGCTGAGTTCGAGAAGATGTCACAAGAAGTTGCAGTTGTGAAGGTTGATCTCTAAGTTCTCTTGGACACTTTCTCTACTAAGTCTGCTGAGTATAATTCCCAAATGGAAACAATAGCATCTGTTGCTGAAGAGAATGAGAGGAAAGTTGCTGGGCTGCAAGCAGAATCTGTCCGTCTTCAAGAAGAGCTGAGACTTGTTCAGCTTGCACTGGAGGATGAGGCCACACAACTTCGGGCTGCAGTTCAACAGCTGAACGCTCTGACTCAGGAAAGAGATGAGTATGTCGCAACTCGTCTAGATGAAATCTCTCGCAGAATAGTAACCATGCCATCTTTCAACGATAAGTCTGGGATGAAGGAAGCTAGGAGGCGAGTGATGGACTCTCGTGAAGAGCGACTGCAATCTTTAAAGCAGCAGATGACTAACTTGATGACTCCGCCAGCGGAATGAGAAAGACTTTTTGTATCTTCAATTTTTTTTGTGACATGTAATATTGTAATGTCTTTCAATTTTTGATCAATAAAAAGACATTTCCTTTGTGGCTCTTGCATGATATATTTCTTGATTTTTTTTAGAAAATAATTATATTCAATTACATCTGCTCAGAGGTAATGTGGACATGGCAGAATATAATATATTGAATATCATTATTTCAGTAGACAACTTAATCAAAGATGACAAGTTGCTGATATGAATGAAATGAGTGATTCGTCAAAATGTATGAACGAAATGAATCGTCAAGATGAACGGATGAACCGTCGGATAAATGAACGGGCGAACCGTCGGATGAATGGAACGAACGGATGAACCGTCGGATAAATGAACGGGCGAACCGTCAGATGAATATAATGAATGGGTGAACCGTCAGATGAATGAAATGAACGTGTGAACCGTCAGATGAATATGATGAATGAATGAACCGTCGGATAGATGAAATGAACGGGTGAACCGTCAAATGAATATGATGAACGGATGAACCGTCAGATGAATGTGTCGCTTCATTGTCTTACGAATCTCTGTCTATAAATATAACAGAAAATCAGATGAAATGATCATGTTCACTTTTCAACATAAAGATGTCGTCTGGAGATGCATCCAAGAAGTCTGAGATCGCTTCAAAGGTTGAAGCGGTTACTGAAGAACGTCCAGTTGAGCCGGCTGAGCCAAAGCAGACAGAGGCAGGCGAAGGTTCATCTGCACCTAAGCCGCCAAAGGACATCTTGGACTTCCTTCTTGAACCAGAAAAGACAGAGGAAGAAGAGGCCATGAGGATAGCTGCTTGCAAGTTCCTGGTGGGTTCGAGCAAGGATGTTCTCAACTCTTTTGCCGATCATGTTTTTGAGAAGGACGGTAGTGGTCCTCGTCCCAATTTTGAGAAGGATGATAGTGACCTTCCTTGATATTATGTACTATCATTCATGATGAAATAAAATTGAATTTTATTTATGAACTTGTCTGATGATTACAAGCAATGTCTTTTACATTTATACATAATACTTTTTGAGGAACTTGCCATTGATGGGCATCATTGCAACTCGACCATCTAGCTCTGTGAGTTGATAGGCTCCATTTGAGAAGACTTTGCTCACAATATATGGACCTTTCCACTTCGCATCGAACTTGCCTTTGCTCATGTGAGTCATAGTCATGGGACGTCTGGTGGTTATAACAAGCTTTCCTTTCTGAAAGGCTCTGACTTTAACTTTGCGATTGAAAGTCTTTGAGATGCGGGCTTAGTATAACTCAATATATTGTTGAGCCAATAGCCGCTTCTCATCGAGCGCTTCTAATTCTTGGAGTCGAAGAAGGTCGTTGTTCTCTGTAGTGAGCTCGTTGGCGATGGCAATCCTCAAAGACGGAATTTGAAGTTCCAAGGGTAGAACTGCTTCACAGCCGTACACCAAAGAGAAGGGTGTATAGCATGTAGGGTTGCGGACCATAGTATGGTAGGCCCAAAGATATTCTCCAAGCTTTTTACTCCAGTTTCGTTTGTTAGTAGACACAAACTTTTTGAGGAGCTTGATGATAGTCTTGTTGAAAGCTTCAGCCAAGCCATTAGCAGCAGGATTGTAAGCTGTCGAAGCGACATTGTCAATCCGATGATCGTCACAGAACCTTGTAAACTTTTGGCTGATGAACTGAGGTCCGTTTTCATGGATGATTCTTCGAGGTACACCAAATCTATAGATGACATGGTATTTGACGAAGTTGATGATACTGCTGGTCTTGACTTCAACCAATGGTATAGCTTCGGCCCATTTGGAGAAGTAGTCGGTTATTGCCAGTATGAACCGATATCCCCTAGAAGAAGGAGGATTGATGGGACCTATAACATCCATGCCCCAAGCTTCAAAAGGCCAGGAAGCAGCAGTCGGATGAAGGAATTCTGATGGTTGATGAATAAAATCTGTGTGGATTTGACAAGCTCGACATTTCCTTGCATACTCGATGGCATCAGATACCATAGAGGGCCAGTAGTAACCCATGCGTCGGATATGATCCTGTAACTTAGGACCAGGTTGATGGGCTCCGCAGACACCGTCGTGAGCTTTACGCAATACTTGCTTCGCTTCATCACCAGCAAGACAGCGCAAGAGTAGACCGTCATAAGTTTGCCGGTAAAGAGTTTTGGTGGTCTGATTATAATAGAATCGTAGAGACCGCCGACGAATACTCGTAGCTTCCTTAGGATCTTCAGGGAGTATGTCATGAACTACGAAGTCGATGAAGGGAGCTCTCCAATCTTCACTGATAACATTGGCTTTAGTAAAATTACTGAACTCAATATTATGATTGTTTTCGATGCAGAACAATTTCCGATTAGAGACAACCACCACTTGCTGTCTTTTGATCAGGATGGCTAAGACTGCTGCAAGATTAGCCAAAACATCGGCTTCAGTATTGCAAGCTCGACGGACATATTCGATGAAGAAGGCTTTGAATGATGTAGCCATATCGATTGCCGCTTCATAGTAAGGCACTAGATCTTGATGGCGAACTTCACAAGTTCCTCTAACTTGATTAATAACCAGTTTAGAGTCACCATAGACTTCAAGATATTCGACGTCCAGTTGTTTAGCTAACTGAAGACCGATGAGTAGAGCATTGTATTCTGCTACGTTATTTGAGCAAGGTTCATCTAGGGAGTAGGCTCTTTGAATAGCTGACCCGTCTGGAGAAACAAGGACAACTCCAACTCCTGCGACAGTGGCACCATTGGGTCCGATCCTGGATGCACCGTCAAAGAATAGACGCCAAGTAGGAAATTCTTCGAAGATCATATTTGATTCCAATGTCTCGCCTGGAATTTCATCATAGAGTTTAGATGTCTCTGGAACAGGATGAGCTGCTAAGAAATTCGCCAGTGCTTGACCTTTGACGGACTTTTGAGGAACATATACCATGTCATATTGGGCTAGCAGAATGGCCCATGTAGCCAGCCAAGAATTGAGTGTACTAGGCTTCTTCATCAGTACCCGAAGAGGATTAACTCGAGATATGACATGAATAGTTTGGCCAATGATGTAATGTCGAGTTTTTTGAACAGCAAACATAAGAGCTAGGCATTCTTTTTCGACCGGACTATAACGGTGTTCGGCACCAATCATAGTACGACTGAGGTAGTAGATGGCCTGTTCGTTGCCTTCTTTGTTCTTTTGGACAAGTAAAGCACCCAACGAATGATCCATAGCACGGACATACATTAAGAATGGTATGTCTGAGATCGGCGGCACCAAGATTGGTGGGTTCATGAGATATCGCTTTATGTCGTCGAATGCTCGTTGACATTCTTGGGTCCAAATGAAAGATACCCCCTTCTTAATTAGTTGAGTAAATGGTCTGCAACGTCCAGACAGATTCGAAATGAACCTCCTGATGTACGCAAGTCGACCTTGGAATCCTCGTAGCTCTTTTAGGTTGCATGGAGGACGCATCTCTTGAATGGCTTTGATCTTCTCGGGATCCACGTGTATACCCTTAGAGGTAATGACGAAGACGAGAAATTTGCCACTAGAGACACCCAAGAATGACTTGGTAGGATTTATTTTGAGTTGATGTTGGCACATTAGGTTGAAGATAGTTCTCAAGTCTTGAATGCGATCTTCCTTTTGACGACTTTTGACAGCAATGTCGTCGACGTAGCATTCGACAGTCTTGCGCAGATGATCTCGAAAGATGGTACTCATGGCTCGTTGATAGGTTGCACCAGCATTCTTGAGACCAAATGGCATCACGGTATAGCAGTAGACTCCGCGAGGAGTGCGAAAAGAAGTATGTTTTTCATCTTCAGGATTCATTCGAATCTGATTGTATCCGAAGAATCCGTCCATGAAAGATATTCTTTCGAACCCACAGGTATTGTCGATCATGACGTCTGTGATAGGGAGAGAAAATTCATCTTTTGGACATGCTTCATTAAGATCCCGAAAGTCGATACAGGCTCAAACTTTTTCGATTTTCTTTAGAACTGGAATGACGTTGGCCACCCAATCCGGGTGTTGTTCTTCTCGGATAAAGCCACAAGCGATGAGCTTCTTGACTTCATCGTCGATTGCGTCCATCATTTCTGGCTTGAAGCGCCGTTGTTGCTGTTTGACCGGTTTTGTATTAGGCAAGATATTCAATTTATGAGTAGCAACTTTGGGATCTAGACCTGGCATGTCTTCATAGCTCCAGGCAAAGATATCAATGTATTCTTGAATAAGAAGAATTAATTCTTGCTTATCTGCCTCTGGAAGGTTCTTGCTGATGAATATTGGATGAGGTGACCCGCTTTCTTCTACATCAATTTGAACTAATTGATCTTCGGTAGGAGGTTCCCATTATTCGAATCGGAGGTCCCATTGGGTATCCATTCGTTGAGCCCGGGGATCTGTTTCAGGATTTTCTTCAATATCCTCGTCATAGCCTTCTGGAAGTTCGAGGAGACCATGTTAGAAGATACGATCAATCGATGAACTTGACCAATGCTGGTGTCAGAATCCCATGATCTGGAATCAGAAGAGTTAGAGCGCTCCTCACTATCAGATTCAGAGGCTGCTGGGGATAATATCGGAGGTAAAGAATATCCGAGACCTCTTTTGGTCCTGCTATAATACATCTCTGATTTTCCTTTCGGAACAGCCGTACGGATAGGAGTTCTTCTACCCTTACCGTAGTTGAGGCCATTCTTAAAGTCATAACCCATCTTCCGAATGATGTCTTTTGATTGTTGACTGTAACGACGAAATTGAAGATGCCCTGTATCGTTACTTTTGCTATCATCCGTATAGCTGAATTGTTGTTCCGGTCCTTTACTAAAAAGTATTGGACTCTCGCCTTTCTTTCGAGAAGGGACAACAAAGTATGAATCATCTGGGTGTTCGAGTAAGACTTCTGTTTAAAAAGACTGTACAACTCCCATTGTAAATGACTGAAAGCTAACTAACATATCCAAATAGCACTTAGCATGATAAATAACATCAGTATACTGGAAAGTAGATGCTTTTTCATTGATTTGTACATCTGTATTTACAGCAGGACCTTTAGCCTTAGCAGGCTTGGTCAGATTGATTACAAGGGGGGAGAAGAAGAACGTGGAGGAGGATTAGCCTTGTTACGACGAAGGTCGATAACAAGCGGCTCAGAGGAGGTGAGCTCCCTTTTATCCTTGTTATGAGACAAATCAATAACAAGTGGCTCAGAAGAGGTGAGCTGTCTTTTTTCCTTGTTACGACGTAAGTCAATAACAAGTGGCTCAGAAGAGGTGAGCTCCCTTTGATCCTGACCATCATCAATTAGTTGCTTCTGGACTGGCAAGTGAATAGCCAGTGGTTTGGAGGATTGAGGACGAGAAACACGTCCTTTGACAGGTATGATGAGGGTATCATTAGGCACTGCTTCTTGTTCTTCTTCAGTGTCCAGAGCCAGTACAACTTTCATAAACTCATCTTTGTACATACAAGCATCGTTGCAGTATGCTTCGACACCTTTGAACGGATAGAGATCAGCAACCTCCTTTTGAACCTCTCCATTTTCATCGATATATTTGAAACATTGATAGAGAGTCGAAGGAATAATGTTATGTTCATGCAAGAATGGTCTCCCCAACAGAGCATTGTAAGAACAACCATGGTTGTCAATGATGTAGAAGGTCACCTTTGTGCGGAGATTGCCTATTTGGAGTTTTAGGCGAATCTTGCCCAGAGGTTCACTTCTTCCTTGATTGAACCCAAGGATGGTGGTGATTGTACTGGAAAGACTATGCACTGGGATCTTCAATGCATCTAACATTGTTTTCGGCATGATGCTGAGGGCAGACCCTGGATCTATCAGAATACGATCGACTTTCATCGAGTCGATATATCCTGTATAGTATAGAGGACGGTCGTGCCTATTGTCTTCTATCAGCATGTCATCCTGTGTGAAAGTTATGTTTGGAATTAACTCCAACATACTATGATAATGGAGGCAAGAGACTGGTTCTGCTTTCGGCTTCTTTAGAAGGGCTAGACAGGTTTCTGCCTACATTAGAGCCTCACTCAGAGTTTCTCGAGTCTCTTTGGAAAGGCGCAAGAGCTCGAAGATTGACAACCGGGCCGGTGTATTGGCTAATTGAGCTAAGATATCAAAGTTGTAAGGCATTTCAAGTCCAGAAGGAGATGATTTCTTCAACGGTTTGTCGAAGCGGACTTGTTGTTTTCCTTTGTCAGCGACTGTCGGCTTGAGAGGAATGGACTCTACAACCGGTGAGGATGCAGCAGAAGGATTGCCCTCAGGGGCCGGAGACAGGTTGCACTGGAACGGGCTTAAAAGAAGAAGCAGGATTCTCTTGAGTCTCGGGATAATCCTTTAGATAGGCTTTTCCTGATCTGGTGCCCAGCAGGATTTCCTTGTCAACTATGGGGTCAAAAGACACCATATTGTAGATTTTTGTCTTGCCCTTGGAGCAGTCTTTCTTCTTGGAGGAAGAGGGAAGTTCGAACTCCGAAGCAAGATCAGGGTGAATCCACATAATCTCGCCATTATCAAGAGACAAGGGAACAAGACCTTCACTTCGTGGAGGAGGGAGATTCTCGATCTCAAGAGTAGCTTTGGGGATAGGAATAACACCGTGCTGTACCATTTGCGGAGGGAAGTCACCGAATTGAACTGAGACCATGTTTGCGGTAACCGTCTTCTCGTCTTGCTGCAGAGTGACAACACCGGCGTTGACTAGCTCTTGAATTTTGCCTTTGAGCACATAATATGCTCGAGTGGGATGCCCAATGAACCTGTGATAGACACAGTACTTAGGATGATCAGTCTTACCGACCTCATCAGGCTTCTTCGAGTCTGGAAGTTGGATCTTATTGCTTTTGATCGAGCAATCAAAGATGCTCACGGTGTCATTCTCGTCAAAGGAATATTCTACTTTCGGACGAGGTTCCCTTGGTGGAGGTGCAGAAGGAGTAGAAGTGGACGTAGGTAGAGCTACGTTGACCGCCAGAGATTCTTTGTTCTTCAGGTTGATGTTCAAAGTCTCTTTTCCCTTGCGGTTGTTCTGGCGATTACCACCACTCGATGTCTGGTGTTCATCCCGATCGGGGTTAGACATGTGTACCCCTAGCTACTTGAACTTGTCGGTACTAACTTCTACTGCTTTAGCGTTGACAATGAAGGATGGCCAGTCTTGGAACTGAGTTGACCCCGTCCACATGCTGATGATAGGCAAAAGATTTGCCTTGCAGGTGTCTATAGTCACAGCGGTCGGAGTTCCAGGAGGCATTTTTAAAGCTTCTCGACGGAACCTTTCAATAAAACTCTCAGCGGTTTCATTGTGTCTTTGTTTGATTTTATTAAGGGCTGACATGGTCATGTCATTGATCCCCTCATAGAATCGTTCCAAGAAGATTTGTTTGAGACTTGAGAAAGAGGTGATACAGCCATCGGGCAAGCTTCTGTACCAATCGTATGCCACACCGACTAAACAGCCGACGAATACTCTGGTAAGAAAAGCGTCACTTGGCTGAAGTTGGACAGTCATTACCTCAAAGTGGTTAATGAACTGACTGGAAGAAGTGTTACCATCAAACAGAGAGATTGTTGGAATCTTCTACTTTGGAGGAAATGGGACGTCTTTCCATTCAACTGGGTAGGGTTGTTTAATCTCCAACAACTGCAAGTTGTCCTTCTCTTTGAAGGCCTCGAACTGAGTGCATAGGAGTTTGACAGCTTCATTGGCATCCTCCACTGATGTAGAAGGAGCAGGCTGAATCAGAGTGTTAGGGGGAGGAACAGCGTGGTAAGCTCTACCCCCAGCACCTGACTGACTGGGTGTAGGTTGAATCTATACAGGAGGTAGTTGAGGAGATGCTACCCCCAGCCCTACATTGACAGGCACCGACGATGCTATGATCTCAGGATTTGCAGCAGGCACGGCCGGTGGTACTGTATGTTGGGCCACAATGATAGAATGCATACTTGTAACCAATTCGGCCATGGTCTTCAGTTTGTCTTCTAGTGCAGCTATCCGTTGTTCTTGACTAGCTGAACTGGAAGCATCTGGGTCTTCAGTGACAACATAAGCTGTAACTTCTCTAGGTACAGTGGAAGACACTGTCTGTTCCGAACTTTCACTGTATGCATCATAGTCGGAGAAAGAATCATCTCCTGAGTGAGAAAGAGGAAGATGACCGGAAGGATCTTGAAGATTCCTTTGACCGATTGTGTCTCGACTTCGGGATCTGGTATGTTGGAATACTCCATCAGAAGATTCTTGGAGTAAATCCAAATACCGCTGGCTTGGCTTACGAGGCTTGCCATGCTTGGAGCACTTTCTACCCCCAGCGTCTCGGAAAGTCATGTTGACAGAAGCGTACAAAACTTCGTCTTCATCTTCTGACATAGGTTCAGAGTTTGTAAAGTTTAGACGATCGAAGATAGATTATTTTGTTGTCTGACAACAACACTTGATGACGACCTTATGATTACAATGGTGTCCAAGTGGTTGTACTGGAGGTGTTGAAATGTTGTCCCATTTTTGCTTGAGGTGTTTTCGGAGATCGAGAACAATGACGGGACGAGAAGAAGTTCGAGGAATATGTTCTTTGACCACATTCGGAACATGGTTCCGGTTCTTCAAATGTTTTATCCCATGAGTGTACAGGAAAGTACTCATTTCATTAGCATAGGTGTCCGGATTTTTGATCCCGGAAGTTTGCCTCTGATGCTGGTTGGTCTTTGGCATTAGCTGTTTGCGTTTTGCCGAAGTTGGTCTATTGAGATAAGTTCTTAGATCAGCAAATTCACCCCCAGGGGTTTCTGTCTGAGACACCAGTAATTTTCCCTATTTTGAACGAAATATCTTGAGAGTTGGGAGATCTTGGAATTCTGCTACCAGAGTAGGCAGAATACCTCTTTGATCAGTACACTTCCCTTTGGCAAGGAGGAAAGAAGAACCCTTGTTGGAGAGAGTTCTTGTACTGACTGGTGCCGAGGCACGTTCAGATTGATCTTCTACGGTAAAAACCGAGGAAGACTGAGAAAAAGACCAAAGGGTCTTTTTCTTTGTTTTGTGAAGAAGGGTTAGCTAAAGAGCGTTTCCCTCTGTTATCTTCCAAGTCGTGGGACGAGGAAGTTTGAAAAAAGACCAACGAGCCTTTTCCTTTATTCTGAGGTGGAGGAGGAATAGTCAAAAGACTACTCCCAGTGGATTGCGCTGGAGCAACAGGATGTTTGGGAAGAGGAGCAGAGGTTTTTCCCTTGCTGTGAGAAGAAGGGAGATTAGCCAAAGGGCTGTCTCTCTTAGACTGCGCTGGCGCAGTTTGCGCAGGGATTGAAGTAGCTGTTGGTGTACTGGCAGGTTGCGCATGAGGAGCTTTGACAGAAGGTCTTTTGGCCACAGTCACAACAGCTTGCACAGAAGGAGTCTTGATGCCAGAGTGCTTGAGTTGTACTTTGGTTGCTGGAGTGGTGGACTGCGCAGGCAGAGTTGCAGCCAACTGCGCCAGGGGAAGAGGAGTCTTACACTTTGACAGAGCAGCATAGGAAGTAAGTTGTGCACTGGCAAGGGGAGCAGCATACTGCGCATGGGCAGTAGCAGCAGACTGCGCAACAGAGACAGCAGTCTTGAGAACAGAGGCAGTAGACTGTGCAGCAGGCTGAGCAGCAGAGGCAGTAGACTGCGCAACAGTCTTGGGGACCCACACTGGGTGAACTTTGCTCGTGGCAGAAGTTGTTGCAGTGCGAGGGGTGGTCCTGGAGTTGATCATCGCCTCGTAGGCCGTCTGGTTGACCTTTACAACCAGCGTCTTCTGCGTCTTTCCGATAGACGCAACGTCACATTGAGTTGTCACTTCCTCGTCGGAGGAGAAAGTCGTCCCCAGCAGAGTCGCCATTTTGTTTGCAAAAATAAAAGTTGATCTTTATTTCATAAACTTTGTAAGAAGATTACAAGAATTCTGGGAAAGTACAACTATAGGAATCCGATCTGAATGACGATCGCTTTATCCCTTGGACGATGTGAACTTTGAAGACGATAGCCTCTGTAGAATGCAGTAGCACTTTGGCAAGAACTCCTGATCTCTAGTGATGATTTTTGTGTGTGTGATAATGAAGACTTGAAACTCTATTTATAGAGTTTTGGAAATAACTAACTTTCAGTTATTCTGACTTGCGCAGGATGGATTGCACAGACATTGGATTGCGCAAGCAACGAACTGCGCAGGCAGTTACTCGATCGTGGACCACCTGTATGTGATACGTGGCATTGTTTGATTGAAATGCGCTTGGTCGTGTACAGACGGTTGCCACATGGTGAGCAATTGATGGCATGTAGGCCACGTGTAAATTGTCAGTTGTCTTGATGGAGTGCGCCACTTGAATTGTGCTGGCTTCAGACTGTGCTGGGATGGACCGTGCTGAAGAAAGTCTGGCAGATTGCACTTCATGTACAGCTGTCCTCGAGCGTTGTGCTGCACGATAAACGAACAGTTTCCTCGTTCTTCGGGCTGTCAGCTGTCAGAAGATCTGATTTTCTATCAGATAATGATGACGTTGCCACGTCAGCTTGCGTACTTGGATGAGTGCGCAATTCAGTCTCTGCAATTGAGGTGTTGCGCAATCTGTCTCCTGCGCAGTTCAATTGAAGAGTGCACAACTTGATTTTCTTTGCCTTTTTGATGGGTACAACTTGATTTTTAGGACCTACAATAATCATTTCGTTAGTCTCGGTCATTCGATCGACTTATAAATTTCCATCTGACGTATCATTCATTGATACGACTCTCCGCCCTATCGTTGCAACCGATTATCGAAGAACACTTGCATTAACATACCGTCATACAAATTTCCAATCGAGTCTCGGTACTCTCCCGTTCGTTATAGACAAATCTTCTCACAATGCATCGATGCAATCCATTGCACAAGTGGTATAGCATATAACCTGTACCCTGTTTAGGGGCACGAGTACGTGGGTACGTCCAGCCTACGCTGCAAAGTCGGCGGTAGAACGTTGTATAGGTCAACTAGAATATATAACATCTAGACACAATGTATATAACCTGTCATCTCCGTACGGAGGAATATAATCACAACTCAATCACATGACATCTAAGAAAGATAAGCACGAATATGATAAAGATAAGATATAAATAGATAAACTGAAATAGATGCAAAGTCACACACAGAAGTTCAGAATTTAAGGCATAACACAAGATTCCAAATAAAATATACTACAAGTATCAAAATATCCAGCTGGAATGTAATCCAGTCAAACCTAACTAAACTAGGTCACTACAGGCGATGCGTCCTCTACGGGCACCGGCTCCATAGGAAGATCATGGTCGAAGTCTCCGTCTATGCCAAACCCGAAGAAGGTCGTACAATCAGCATCTAAGTCCTCTGTAAAATCAACGGGAGTTATCCTGTCAGGATATGAGCAAGTACAAATGCCAACAGCAGTTCCATGTAAATTTATAAATACTATAAGAGATAATTATAATAAAATACAAGATAAAATATCAAGACTGGAAGTAAAACAGTACATGTGAACAGGATATCATGTCAGGGTGTGAAAATACTGGAATATAAAGTAGTACAAAAATATCTGATGTAAAATGTAAATATAAACAGTGCCTTAAGATATTAGAGTATTATGTGATCGGCTTGGGTCTGGATCAGGTTGTTCCATTTAACCGGCTATGAACAGAATATATATATATATATATATATATATATATATATATATATATATAGGATCAGGCCCACCAAAATGGAAAGCTATGTACAGGAAGTATCAGGTCAGGCTATACCCTACGTGCGGTGAGGATGGAGCTATGCACATGAAGTGACATGAGGGGTATTAATCACATAATCTCTAATAACTCCCTATCTCCGAATAGTATAATGGATCCGGACATGACACGGGATTCAAAAGTAGGGGGCCAGTCTACTCCCAAATTGGTGTCTATACAAGTACATGAAACAAGATCGAACAATGTACCTATATGCCAGATAATCTAGGAATAACATCTCATGACAGGATCCGACGGATACTAGTCTGTGTATCCTCGTATCGAGACTCAAGTAAAATACTACAACTGAATCGGATATAGTAGATATCAAGACAATAAAAACTATCAAAGAATATATTCGCCTGCGGTCCTGAGCTGTCAATGTGAATCGAGGCTCAGAGTGAAGTCACAGACCTAAAGATGAGATATACATGAGTTAAATAGGGTTTAACAGTGTTAGTCATGATTTTCTAGTGTATGCTATGCAATCTAGGTCAAACTAAGTCAAAGGTTGACCTACCGTTGACTTTTGGTCAACTGGTCAACTCCTAATCCAATCTAGGTCAAACTAGGTCATTGGTTGACCTATAGTTGACTTTTGGTCAACTGGTAAACTCCTAGTCCAATCTAGGTCAGATGTTGACTCTACTTTGACTTTTAGTCAAAATAGTCAACCTTGGTCAAACAAGATCAAATCTAGTCCAAGTATCCTATTTCTAGTCATTATCTACCAAGATACCATTTATCTTACTTCTATTGGTATCCCAATACCAATAACTTAAGTTAGAATCCTAATATCTTAAGTCCACATTACCTTAGGTACTAGTATCTATCTATCTACCTTAAGCTATTATATAATCACCAACCTTAGGCTAGAAGATAATACTCATTACCTACATCTAATACGTTAGATATCTAGGTAACCCTCTTACCTTAGCTAGTAGGTAAATCTCATTACCTTAGGCTAATAGGTAACTCTCAAGATACTAACTTAGATATCCTAAGGTACTACTTCTAGTATCCTAAGATACTAACTTACATATCCAACATACTAACATTACCATAGGATTCTAACTCATCTAGGATACTCACATATCTAACTTCATATCTAACTATCCTATGATACTAACCAAGATACTAACTTATGTGTTTAGGATACTATCTTAGAACTAAGATACTAACTAACATATCTAACTTCTAACTATCCTATCAAACCACACCCACACACACACTCATTAGGATGCTAACTGCTGCTACATGTGTTGCTGCTGCTGCTATGTAGCCACTTCTCCCCCCTTCATCTCTCAACACACATACTCACACTCACTACAAACGCTTACACTAGCACACAACCATGCACTCACACAAACACATCTCATCCCCTCCCCCTCTCACACTCACACACCCCCCCCCCCCCCCCCCCCCTCATTCCCTCTCTTCAAACAAACACACATAACCACAAACAAACAACCACCAATCCAAGCCACAAACACACAAACCAAAGGCCAAATGGATAGCCAATAGCTTACCATGCTCCCCCTCTCACTCTCACATACAAGACACAACCACACCATTATCTATAACAGTCCATATATATATATATATATATATATATATATATATATATATATATATATATATATATATATATATATATATATATATATATATATATGACTTGTATGCCAAAAATACATATATACATATATAGGAATCCATATGAAAACTAATTGGGACACCTTAACCATGGCTAACCTACCCTCATTTATGTTTAAAACTGAAATTAGGAATCAAAATGACCTATTGGGCATTTCTACAAACACTTGGTGTGTCACCCTTGGAATTTCTCCATGGGTGGCACAAAACCTATCCCAACTTCCTAATGATGACTCAATTGAGCCTCTAAATCATTCGTAAGGGTGGTCCTTGTATGGGGGTGGGTTCCTATGCATTCAAAACTAATAGTATGCATTGAAAAGATGAATTTAGAGAGAGTTTTACCTATTGGAAGTTATATCCCAATGATCTATCAAATGGACATGATTTAGACACGAGAATCCCTTGCAAATGGACTCTCCTCCTTGCTCCTTGCTTCTTGCTCCCCACTCCTAGTAGGTACCCTATTCTTGATGGATTGAGAGGAATGGTGAAAGAATGAGTGGATTTGGGAGAGAAATCAAAGGGGGTTGCTTTCAAGTTGGGAAAGAATACCAAATTGGGGGAAAAAAGGAGGCTACTTAGAAAATAAAATGATGGAGAGGACTTGCCTAATGTGGCCGGCCATAGATGCTAGGTTAGGGTCCATGGGAAAAGTCTAATTATCCCCTAATAGGTTCCCTTTTGGTTAATTAGGTGCATGCAAAGATTTGGGGTCAAAAGGGTCAAAGTTCTAATCTCTAAATGAGTTAACTTGTCATATGGGATTAGCCTAATTGCACTAGCCTAATGAGTTGGTTTTGTTGGTCATGCCTAGCTAATCCTTGGGTTTTTACTAGTGTCTAAGCTAATCGGGCCAGTAGCACAAGTCAAAACTAAACGAGTCTCAAACCCGACTAAATAATCCCCAAAAATACAATACTAATAAATAAATATTCACAAAATATTAGAATATGGAAAATAAAAAATTTATCCTTATTTTGAAAATTGGTAGTGACAAATCTACCCACCTTAAAATAATTTTGTCCTTGAAATTCAAGTTGGTTGTACTCTTCTCTAGGTCAAACCCCCAACAGTCAAGGTCAAAATTTCCACCTAGCAACATACAAGATCATGGTCCTACTGGTCATGATTTCATAGTCTCAATAGGGTCACTACACTATCTAGCACAGCACAAATCATATTCTAAAAGGTACTATTGAAACACACAACAATATGGAAAAATGACGAAAGAAGAATAGAAAGACAGACATGCTAACACATCACCCGTAGCATCGGCTTCCTCGACCGTCAATATAAAAGCCCCGCCCGGCTGGGCATATCCCTCTGCTAGTACGGGGCATGACGATGTGCCACTGGTGGCCTAACTCCATCTTCCTGCCCTTGATATGGATATTGGCCATGACGATGAAGGGTTAAGATAGATGCTCCGTTGATCCACAGTGCAAGCATGCTTCCAGCCTTTTTCTGTACACCTCTCAAGTATGGCCTGACCTCCAACAGTAAGTATAGGTGGAAGCTGGCTGAAACTGCCTCTGAGGCTGCTGCTGATCTTGTTGTACTGGGGCTCGTATCGTCGCATGAAACTGCTGAACCTGGGCCCTAGCTGGGGCCTGGAACTGCTGTTATGGATACTAAAAAGGTTGATGCAGAAACTGAGGGCGCTTCGCCAGTCCTGCACTACTGCCAGCACCACCCATGGCATCACTGCCTCTCTTGGACCTGAGGCCCAAATCCTCCTCCGCAATCTGGGCATCCAACAGAATATTCTCGAAAGTAGTCGTACGAAGCCTAGAAGTGCGACCCTCTCCCTAGCCTTGCGCCTCATCAAATGGGGGTACAGTGGGGCAATCCCTCATCTGGTGCACAGCTGACCACAAAATAGGCATACCTTAAACTCTTCCTGCAGACATCCCAAGAATGGCCAGGTTTCTTGCAATAGTTGTAAAGAAAAACCCGATCTCTCTGCCTCTGGGTTGCTGTCGAAATGGAGTTTCCCGAGGCGCAATGGTAGCCCCCTTCTCAATTGCAGCAAGTGCCAACTGCTGGACACTATCTATGCTCTGGCACAACTTATCAGTCTGTCGCTGTTGCGTCTCAGCCTGAGCTCTCTGCACCTCCATTATCTGCTGGAACAACACGAACATCTGCGTTACGTCAGTCGGTGGTAGAGGTGGAGGAAGACTCTCTGGTAAGGCTGCTACTACTTCCATGACAATAGGGGGTACAACTCCCTCTTGGTCAGAGGAAGGGGCTAATACCTCCGGAGTAGTAGGAGGTGGAAGTATGCCACCAGTCATGTCTGGAACTGCAGCTGCTCTTAGACAATGGACTCTTGTCACGGGTGCCATACTGAAAAGGTAGGTGGAAAACAAGGAATCATTAAAGGTTGTAAGACAGATTATCATTAAACATAATAATGAAAACTGATAATTATCATGATAACAGAAGAACTATATACAATGGGTTACCAGTTATAATACTACCGTGTACTATGGTTTCAGTCTATGTGCTACTCAACTTATTGGCACATACAATCCAGGATTTTATACTACCTTCTATTGTCTGCCTCAAATGAATGCAGGTAAATAAGTAGAATGTGGGGCTCAATTGAATAGGACACAAGTATCATATGGGTAGTAGGCTTAAAGTGGATTGTATCCATATTTTGGGTCGACAAGTTTGGGTCAAAAATGGTGTCCCCAATTCGAGTCAAAAATAAAAGTGACTTCGTGGGGTGAATCAAGATTGGGTCTTGTGTCAGAAAAGTTGTACGATAAAAATGAAGCACAAGATGGTGTGTCTGAGTGGGACACGAAGGTCATGGGTATAGGGTGTCTACCCAAGTCTTGACACTGTCTACACAAGGCACTAACTCCTTTATATGATACTTGGATGGTACCCCTATACTAGGTTGCTCAGTTATCTCCTCCAACTAGTCACTAAAATGTTGGTGCCTAAACTTCTATAACACTTGTGATACTTCGGCTCTTGGTACTAGGATACTCCTCATATTCTAATACCTGGTGAAACTCCTACCTTGACACTTATTAATCACTCTAGGGTTTTCATCTATATTTAATCATCAAAAATCATATACAATTACTCCCTAACCATACTCTAAACTATTAACACAATTACTCAAGGACACAGACCAATTGCAAGTCACCAAGCCATCACACTACGAAGAACCTATAATGAAATGAGACTCTACAAGGATCTGAACTAAAGAACTAAAAGTATTCCTACTCCTAAGCTAATTGATGATGGAACAGAATCTATAACAACATAAGTGAAATGATAGAGATGACATGTTAGGAACCTTCTCAAGATACAATCTGATAATCATACGTGTCTGTCCAAAATCATGATACTCAGAATCCTTGCCATGCCAGTAAGCATGGCTCCGATAAACGGTAGATTCCATAACTGTAATGCCCCGCTCCATACGGCGTATTACGCTGAGACGTCGACTAAAAGAGTCGTATTGACTGAATGAAATGTATCGATGCAAATCGATACGAGAGTTACGTTGTCCCGAGCAATGCATCGAACTAAGTCGATGCGAAGAGTTGTATTGTCCCAAAGAATGCATCGAGTTAAATCGATGCGAAGCGCTGCATTGCCCCGAAGGATAAGTGCATTGAGTCGGCTCAAAGATTTTAAGAAATCGAATCGACCCAATGTGCAAGTCCGACTCGATACAAGTATTGATTTTAGTTGGTTTCATGTGCAGGCTATCCGTTTATGCTAAAATATTAGAGGTCGACATTTTGCTTCATTCGCAAAGGGTTCGCAAAACTAAATCACTGCCTCACAACGGGCTTGGACTTGGGCACGGTAGGCCAAAATCGATCGAGTAGTTCAATGAAACAAGAAGTGCTCGAATAGCTAAGTCAGAAGATTTGGTCGTGCAACAACGATATGAATCGAGCCGCATCGGCTCGACAAACAACAAGGCGTATTGGTTTAAGGTGGGAGGACTGACTCTTTTTTTTACTCCTTCATGTCTATGCAAGAATGTATCATTGTATGCTAGGTTAACCTATCGACGCTACGGGCATTGTTCGATCGGAAGATAAATCATAGTGTGTGTCAAACACTAGTTAGAACAATTGAAATAAAATGTGCATCAAATGCATGAGTCGCTATGGAACATTGGATATCGCAAAGGTGAGCGCCTCGGTGCGCAAGCCACAAGAACATGGGATAACTGTATTCGGCGAGTGCCTTCGTGCACGAGCCATTCCGTGCATGCACGAGTTAGAAAGGCTAGCACATTGAAAGATTATGAAGGCGAGTGCCCTAGCGTGCAAGCCACAAACATTGAACATTAAGGCTAAGAACATGGAATTACGGTATCGAGGTATGCATCGCATGCACGACTCGAAGAAATAAGAACAATCGTGTCAAAGCGTACCTACGTGCATAAGAATCATAAAAGATGGCTTTGTTGCAAAGATAACAGTTGTGGCATGAAGGTGATGGAACTGTCAGATGTGACATGATGCCTCGAAAAATGTTCGGAACCTTCGGGTCATTCGGTTGATGAATATTGAGTTGAGGCACGATGCCATTGAACATTGAAACGAAGTATGGAATATAAAAATATAGAAAGTTAATGGAAGAAATACGAGATGATTAAGTATGAGTCTCGGACTCATGACTATGTTTGGGTGTTTAAATAATAGTACGTTGCATGGTCGAACGGACTTAAGGAAATTGAGATAATCTCCCATGCACGGGTGTTCCCTTCGAACGGGTTGTGCCGGGGTACCGGGATCGTTCGGCCTAGGAGAGATATAATCTTTGAGGGGCGTACATCCGTCAGACGATTAGCGACCACTTAGCGAGATATGAAAAGCCACAAATGATGGTATGCAACAGAATGTCTCCATAATTGGGATAGCAATCCACTACGAGAGGCACCGGGCTACCCAAATTGAGAAAGAAAAGAAAGAAAAGCAAGAAAGAAAAGAAAGAAAAGAAAGAAAGAAAAGAAAAGAGAAACCTTTAGTCCATTCTGGCGCGGATACGCCAATGACCTTCATATAGTTAAGGAACGATGGGTTGGAAGTGCAGGCACATATGTATCCTGCACACATAGATCATGCATAGAGAGCACTTATAACATGACAGGGAAAGAATGGAGCGTATTCACCTTGCGTCGGTGCAAGGGCGAGTGCGTCTATGTTGGTAAGAAGTCGCACCACGAAACAAACACGAGATTACTTGCCTGCTTGCCTATTTAATTCGAATAACATGCTTGCCATGATAACATGTTTTACCACTTTCGAATATGCCATAAAATCGACCCTAAGGAGAATATAGCAAGATCATAAGCTAAGTTGCATGATTCAACATAAATACTAAATGTCGGTTTAGAAAGTGGGTCTTTTCATCAGTACATGCGAGGACGAACGTACTGATCCTCTACTAGCTTTTATGCAGGGTACAGAAAATGGATTGCTCGCGATAAAGCTTCGCTTGATCGCACAGAGGCATGGAATGTCGTAGCGTTTGAAGCGTGCAATCACATTGACGTTCGGACTTGCAACATGATTGATGCGGCCGAGATATAAAAGGCATAATATATGGAACAGTAAAATCCTTTGTGGGCAAGAGAGAACTTGAGTGTTGCAGCCAATCTGGCAAATTCAGTTGGACTATTGAAAGCCTTTGTAATCTCAGTTCATTATCAATAAAGAGAATTGTTTCGTATACTCTGTTTTCTTCCGTTTGTTAATATCAAATCAAAGATAACCATTTGAGAACTTATCATCTTGCCTTGTACGAGTGCAACTCTAGACTCGTACGGTATCACCCCCAGCGAGGATGATGATTCGGATAAATCGATGCAAGGACGAGCGATTTTTCGGGTCGGGGCGTGACAAATTGGTGTCAGAGCTCTAGGCTCAATTTTCTCAGGACGTTTGTTTTGTTTTAATTCCAAGAGTTGTCCACCACCAATCAAATCACTCTTGACTCTACTCGATGCCATACTGGATGTTCCATATAATAAGTCTAATACAAATCATGTAATTTTGCCGCATGTATTTTGGAAATGACATGATATTTGCTAAGAAAGCCGTGAAAGGTTCATTGCATTGAGTGCAACGAGCCGTAAAATATTTGTTGCTGCAAGTGCAACACATCGTGAGATGTAAATTGAGATATTTGTTGCTGCAAGTGCAACAAGTTGAAAAATATAAAATGAGATGTTCGATATTGCAATGCAACAAAGTTGAATGGGAAATGAAATGTTGCATAAAGTACAACGAGAGAAATAAAAAGTTGCATGAAGTGTAACGAGTGAAATAAAATGTTGTTGTATCAAATTACAACGAGTTGAAGTGTGAATGATACGTGAAAGAATAATAAAAGTTGATATTGAATGTGTTGAACGGATTCGAGCATTGGCTTTGAATGTCACAGATAAATACTTGCACGATATGCAATGGTTACCAGAAATAAATCATTGCACAAAGTACAACGCATATCAAAAAGAAAATATTGCACGCTGTACAATACGTGTCGGAAGTAAAATCGTTGCACGTGGTACAATGCGTGTCAAAGTAAAATCGATGTACGGAGTGCAACGGATATCGAAAATGAACCGTTGCGCACGCGGTGCGACGGATGTAAACAAAAAGTCATAAATCGATAGAAACAAATCGTTCGGCAGCGCACCGAACTTGAACTTGTAATGGCGAATGTACACATTAGCCGAATTATGTCGGATTTTGATTAATCAAAGTTACGGTTGTGATCAAGCATGATCACTACAGAAATCGTGAGTCGGAAGAGATTGTTGGTTCATATCGAGTATGATGCGAGGGAAATAACTTGATTTCTGAGTGGTATATGATACCACCTATGCAATGAATAACTCGATTCTGAGTGGTATATACAATACCACTTGTGCGATGGATTCCATCGACACATTGTGTAATTTACGGAAGGATTTTCTGTAACAAACGGGAGAGTATCGAGACTCGATTGGAAATTTGTATGACGGTATGTTGATGCAAGTGTTCTTCGATAATCGGTTGGAACGATAGGGCGGGTACTCGTATCAATGAATGATACGTCGGACAAAAATTTATAAGTTGGTCGAACGATCGAGACTAGTGAAACGATTTTGCCTTGAAGCAATAATCGGATCGACGGGAAAGGAAAACTTGAACTTACAAACGAGTCGCACGACTTGCGATCTCGATAGAAATGTTGGGTGTAATCCCATCTTCCCAAATTTATGCAATTCTTTAATATAAAAATTGATTTTTCCTAAATAATTTTCTTTGAGAAAATTATTATGCAAAAGATTTAACTTAAACCCTTGCAAACTTAACCCTTTTGGACCTTGGCCTAATATACGGAAAGGCAAGGGGCCCCTTTACCTATAGGCCTTGAGCGGGAGGGCTAAAATGAAAAGTCCACTTTCATTATAAGGCCGAGAGTATAGAGAGAGAGAGAGAGAGAGAGAGTTATTTCTCTCTGTTACTTTCGAGCTCAACTTTTCCCCATTTTTTTCTCCTTTCACTCTCAACAACATAACCCTAACCCTAATTTCCTGAAGATTCGAACCATGGCGGAGACGACGATGGCCTTCTTCTCCGGCATCGACGACGCACGTAGTTGTTCTGTCGATTTTTCTTCACCATGGTGGTAATATTTTTCGTCTACAGTGATCCTTGCGACGACGAGGACGTGTAGCTCATCTCCTTCTTCGAGTTCGTCGAGCTCGGTCGAGATCCAGTAAGTAAATCAATTAGTAGTAAATCCTTGTGTGGATCGATTCTTCGATCGAGTTTTCTGATCGATCATTTCTTCTCATCGCTCAAACTCTTGTGTAGGAAGCTCTGTTCAGTAGATTGATCAATCAACCGGATTTCATTCTAGTTGTCTGTAGCTCCCCTTCCCAAAAATTTTGAAATATTTTTATTATTATTTAGTTTATATAAATGGTGTTTTCGAATAATTGTACGAAGTTCTAGGGCCAAATAAAGATGGGGTGTGATATGTTCACCAAGAACTCTTAGTGGACATTTGAGTTGATTATTATTATTATTATCATTATTGTTATTATTATATTACTCTTATTATTATTATTATTATTATTATTATTATTATTATTATTATATTATTCTTATTATACATGTGTAGGTGTATATATATGAATATCGATTTACTATCTGAAATAGAAAATTTAGGAAATAGATAATATTCTTATTATATTATTCTCATTATACATGTGTAGGTGTATCTCGTAAATTTTAACATTATATTATTCTTATTATTATTCTTATTATTATTATATTATTATTCTTATTATATTATTATTAGTATATATATTTATGGGTGTATATATAGTTATATATATATATAAAGAAAATCATAGAAAAAGAAATAAGAATAGAGAATTAAAATAAAACTCGGGCCAAGATTAACCCAGCCCAGTTGAAGGTCAGCCCAGCCCGCTGTGAAGAGCAACAGAGCTATGCTGGTGAGCCCTATATGAAACCGAGCCAACCGAAACACAGCAGCAACTTATATGAGAGATATCGAGAGAGAGAGACATCGAGAGTTGAAAACCCTAAGGGAACCTACGCCGCCACCACGCGCCACCCTGAGCGGCCACCCCGATGGCCGTGCGTCGCCGGAGGACCCCCGGCGGCCGGCCGAACGTGCGGAACAGCGCCAGCAACGGCAGCAGTTGCAGCCACGAGGAGGTGGTTTCGCGACGACGTTGTGTCGTGCACGCTCGTCCTTTTGACGAGCCGTTTCTTCAGGTAAAAACCCGACACAACCCCCTCAATTGCCTTCAATTAGTTTGTAGTTAAACCGTCGTAGATTTCTCGAAAAATGGGCTCGATGTCGACGAAAATCCTGTTAGTAAACAGAGCCTATAACTGGCGTAGCGCCCAACTTGGAAGCCGTTTTTCCGTCAGAACATTGAGTATTCATGAAAACCATCTGAACAGCCTCTTAGACAACCTAACCAGCATTCAAACCCTATTTTTAGATTATTTTTATAATCAGTAGATGCTAAGATAGATTGACTCAAAAATCGAGAAAAAATTGATAAAACTGTTTTTTAAAAACTAGAAATTCTCCGATGCCACGTGCGTCCCGCCAAACCGGGCGACTTGGTCGCGAACCAAAAGCATCGAAAGGTGTGTAACGGCTTCGTGGATGTGTGGGCTTTGACGGAATTCAAATTGGTCGCGTGTGCGCGACGAATTTGATGCGTATCCGTCAAAATTCACCGTATCGACCCCTGTGCAAGTTTTCCAATTACTTTGTGTACGCTCGTCAGATCGAGACGAAACTTGTGCCAACATGACCGTATCATTTTTCTGGTCATGTATGCCAAGTTCGGTCCAATTCTGAAACAGTTGAATCGGACCGCCGTTTTGCGGGCCCCAAGGTCCGACTCAACGGGCGATTTTGTGCACGGCCCGCCGGAATCCAACTCTGGACATACGGTTGGGTTCGTATCAAAAAATCGGACCTGTTGACATATAGTTTGACGATTTTAGAGACCGTTGACTCTGGCATGCTTTTGGGTGCGAAGTGGGTCCAACGGCGGATACCGTTTTGACCCGAAATTATCGTTTTGCCCCTGTGTCTAGAATTGGACTTAAGGACAGACAATCCTAGCTAATTTGACTATTCTGAGAACGTTGGTAATATTTATTTCAGCATCTGGAGACTTTTTGCATGTGTTGACTTTAGTGACTCATCTGATGTGGTTGTACTATTGGTTTCACCAGCTAAGGACCTCAGGCAAGTGTACTTTCTGATAGCTTTCGATTCATAGTAGTCTTTTTATTTCATGTTTATATATATATTTTGCTGCTTGTTGACACGCTCGTCACACGGAGTAGTCGAGAGGGGAAATATCTTAGTAAACATGTGGACTACCCAGAACTATCCCAATATGTCTAATCTTGACTGATAGCAGCTGCACACGACACGTGCATGGTGCTGTATTTATCCCTTAGCCGTTCACATATCGAAAAGGATATTTCATAGCACATAGGTAGTTGTCTTTTATTTATTTTTCCTTGTTTTCTTCTCCACCGTGCCATGTCATCAGTACTTTCCAGTTTTCATATCTCATATGTTATTTTCATGTCTTGTTAATTCTATTGTGTTTTCGTATTGCCGTCGGTTTGTGTACTTGTTCCATTCCTGACTGGAAATCAACATTTTTCAGGTTTAGCCGCGGTCACTCTTAGCATTGGGAAGGCTTGGGTATGCTGAGGTCAACCTAGAAATAGATAGCAGATGTATCAATTTCATTTATTGTAAAATCTTGTATTTTCTTTAATTATAAATGTTGTAACAAATTTAGAATTGTGCATGAGCAGCAAATGTTATATTTTGAGCATTTATTTTTTGCGTGCTTGACAGCGTTCTACCGCCGACTCTGCGGCGTAGGCTGGCTTGGACACGTCTCATATCCGAAAAAGCGGGTACGGGTCGTGACATTGTCGGCAAACTGGTGAGAATTGACTCAAACATTGCTCGGATCTGGATAAATTCCTATGTTTGAATGAATCATTTGAATGTCGAATTCTTCTTTTCTGATTTGCTTTTTGATCGGGGCAGATTGGAGTGGATGAGTTAATTCGAATTTAGTAATGATTGTTTGTGATCAGAAATCGAATTGTGAGTATTAGGTTTTGGAGTTTTTGATCACCTAAATTTTTCTCAAGAGAAATTTCCAAACTCCTCTGATGTTCTCTGTTTTTTTTGTTGATCGAAAGTTGTTCGTTGAAATGTCTGTACAGGGCTTCGATCCATCCTCGGACACGAAGGGGCTATGTCCAATTTCAGATGTTGTGATTCCACTCCAGGATGCGATCCTTGTATACAGGTACTACTCCGTTCTTCTCAAGTATTGCTTGTTTAATTTATATCTAGATTTTAATGGATGGTTGGACGGGAGATAATTGGGTGCAGGTTGTTCATGTCCAGTCGGAGGTCATGATCAGTGTACTCGTGTCTGGGTCGAGTTGTGTCAAGAAGGGAGTACCACCATCGGGGACTCAGGAAGAGGCTTAGCTGTGTACGAGTTAGTAAGGGTTGTAGTACTGGGAATGATGAAGTCTGCCATATGATGACCAGGCTCTGTTTAGTAAATACTCGGGTAGCAAAGGGGCCTAGTAGCCATTAGCTGGGAGTTAAATTCAATTTAAGATGTTGGTTGTACTAAGTTCACCTAGGCAGTAGTTTGGTGTGGGAACTAGTTGTAGTTTGCCGTTGGTATGAGACATTGCACGTATTTTTGTAAACTTATTCTATGAATGTGTAATACTGTTCTCATATTGGTTGGTTTTGGCTAAATTATGTTAATTCCTGCATTCTTCTAAGAATTCCCTGTTCCAAATAGGACTGTTGGGTTCAACCAGTGTTGACAAGAGTTGGAATGAAATTCTGCATAGGTATTTTGGGAATAGCCAATATCTGGAAGTTAGAATGGACCATGCCTTACAAGTGATAAGTTCTGAGTTTAGATCAGTTGAATTGTATAATTGATAGCTTCTTTTGTGGTGTCGGGTTTTGAGGAGAAGCCTAGCTTTGAGTATTATTTGAGCTAGTGTGTAACCAGTGTTGATTACTAGTAACTGCTGCAATGCCTCCTTCATCAATGCAAGCAATTGCTGGGTTAATAAGTATTTTAGATGGTTGTTTAGTACCATTTCTCTAAAGAATTGTTAGACTTTTAAATGAGTTATTCTTAAATATTTTCCAGGTTTATCTTGCTAACTCTTATGTAGAAACGCTAGTATATTATTTTTATGATAGTCTATAGATAACTAGTTCTATATTTTTTATTATCATCAAAACCTAGATTAGTTAGCTTTTTCTAATAAATGATTATTTAGAGGCTTAATCAACTTGTACTTAAAATAAACCAGGAGGACATCCAGCTCCACTGATTACCTGTACCTTTCCGGAGCAAGGCAAGTACTTTTCTACGGTCTTGTACATTTACATCTCTTGTACCTTTCTTGTGACACGTTATGATACGATATCCTGTACTCCTGTACTATCTTGTTCTTGTACTTACTTGTGTCGGATGGAAAAATACACTAGCCATGTGACCAAACCCCGGTTACTATATTCATGTAGATAGCTTAGGCCTCGCATCGTGCACGCGGGCCCTAAGCCGTACCATATTCATGTACTCCTGTACATGCTTCTGTACTCACCCCAGCCGATCATATGGACTAGTTGTATTTCAAATATGGTACACTTGTCATGTCTTATACTTCAGGATTATAGTTTCATTCCTGTACATTATATTTCCTGTACTTTACTTTCCTGTACTCTACATTCATGTACTTTCATGTTCTTTCATGTACTTTATAGTTCATGTTCTCCTGTACTAATTTTCCATATCATGATGTTCTTGTTCATTACCTAGAACTGTACTTTGCTCCGCTCCTGACTGGATATGTTACAGGTGTACTTGCAGGATATTGTTCTATCTTATGGGCCAGAGCCCGGGATCTTAGCTGAGCGGAATGGAGACATGATTTCGCTAGAGGCTTCAGGTTTAGACTATTTAGCTTTACTTCTAAATACTATTTTTAGAGTTCATAGTATATTTCATTCCTGTTGACTCTAGTACCATTATGTTATATGGATTTGTGGATTATGGTGATCTTTCTGGGAATGTTTTATAGATGCTGTGATTATACACATTCATGTTATCTGGTTAGATTTCCCTAGATTGGTACAGCTTATTTCGTCGTGTCTAACGACGAAGGCTGGGCGTGTCCAACTCGTGTCCGATTATTCGGGAGGGGTCGTGACATTGGGCGAGGCGAATCGAACTCGAATCGCATGACTTACGATCTTGGTAGAAAGTTGGATAATATGAATTATAATCGGATCGCACGATGTACAACTTTGATGAAGAGTTGGTTGATACGGGTAAATAGTGCCTAAGAGATAGTTGGTTACGTTACGGCGAAACTCATTTGAGTACGACTGAAACATGCAAAAACTTAGAGGGCATGATCGTATAACTCGAAGGTTCGATGTTGGATAGTCGGTAACTCGGTTACGCAATCAAAGTATAGCAGGATGCGATGAAAACGAAAAAAACGAGTTGATGCGTATGGAAAAGTTTATAGTGAACTTAGATGTATGCAATACGAACTAAAGTCGACGTTGATGCGGATTCAAAGTTGACTATCGTGTTATCAAAATTGATACGACCTATCGGAATCAATATGCAAGGAAACGTAAGCACGATATAAGAACACAAAACAGAGCAGGCCTACGATATAGAGAATTTGGAATAGTAATACGGAAGTATCGAACTGGTTGATTGTAAACTTTGTGATTGATCAGGGCGAGACCGTAAAGTTATCGACGATTGTTTCGATGCGTATAGCATCTCGGGTGTCGACCGTGGGTAGATAGACTCAAACTCAATAAGAGTAGATGTTTCATAAATTTTGGAATCATCGACGGTAGTGCATGACTTTACTTGAAGGATAGTTGCGCATCAATTGCGCCGATAGAAATAGTTTTGTCCGAAATTGGGTAGTCGCACAGAAATCGTCGGAACGTGATTTGGCTCCGAAATAAGATATAGCATGGTTCGTAGTAACTGTCCTTCGTTAATGATCCATAATTATCGAACGTAGCTTCGAGATAGCTGACCCTAGAAGACTTGACCGCCAAATCAAATTGAATGTTGCAGACCGTAAGATGACCCATGCGATATCGCATATAAAATTGCATCGATAACAAATATAATGTGGTGCATGTTGATGATAAGTCTAGGCAATTTTGAGAATCGTGCTATGCACGAGCGCGAGTGGTAAGAGAATGACTTACGAGTTATGTCATTAGATTTGGATTTACCTTGTAATTGAGCATGCGTGAATCGAACTTATATTCAATGTTACGAGACGGATAAGTTGGGAATTTGGCTAGTGAATTCCTACTTGTTAGGAATCAAACGTAAGATGCATCGTAGAGACTTTGAGTCAAAGCGATTGTTGCCTTGAGTACCGTCGCCTCGATGTAAACTTTTGTGTCGGATAGATTGTGGCCTTTGTGCAATATCAATTTAAACTTGCGTCAGAAGAATTTAAGCACGGTGTCTAGGTAAGTAACCTAGCGGGCGTAGTCCTGAATGTTGATGCATTTGTAAGTCAACAAAGAAAATTGTATCAAGATAAGTTGCATAGCCAGACTTTGGAAATAGTTGGGCGGCGACTTCGAACGCAAGGCGTTGCAAAGGATCGTTGCGATCGGATGTACGACGGCTCGACGTAACATATAGAATTGATAGTCCATACGAAACACACGAAACGAGAAATGTGATTTTGAATTGCATCGCGTGCAGTGACTATATTAAATGAATCACGTATGTATCGAATATACGTATGCGATAAAATTTCAAAAACAGTCGCTAAAGATAAGTCCGATAGGAAGTACGAGATGGCAAGCATAGGATTGAAATTAACTGTCAGCTTTGTTCCAATTCTCTACCACTGGGCTTGGTTGAAATAGACATATTTTTAGGACGCCTTGAATAGGTGTATGATCCAAATCAAGTTGTATACTGAATTCAAATTGAGCTGCAGGAAAGACTGAAAGTTAATAAAAGCTTGCACGAGTGTTTGAAACGGAACAAAGATAGTTGGACGAGATCATAAAACGATCCATAAAACACTTAATCGGAGTGTTGGTTTTGGTTTGAGGACGAACCTTGTTTTAAGTGGTATATTCTGTAATGTTCCGCTCCGTACGGTACATTATGCTGAGACGTTGACTCAAAGAATTGCATTGACCGAATAAAATGTATCGATGCGAATCGATACGAGAGTTACGTTGTCCCAAGCAATGCATCGAACTAAGTCGATGCGAAGATTTGCATTGTCTCAAAGAATGCATCAAGTTGAATCGATGCGAAGCGCTGCATTGCCCCAAAGGAAAAGTACGTTGAGTCGGCTCGAAGATTCTAAGAAATCGAATCGACCCAAGGCACAAGTTCGAATCGATGCAAGTATTGATTTTAGTTAGTTTCATTTGCAGGCTATTCGTTTACGCTGAAATATTAGAGGTCGATATTTTGTCTCATTTGCAACGGGTCCGCAAAACCAAATCACCGCCTCACAACGGGCTGGGACTTGGGCACGGTAGGTCAGAATCGATTGAGTAGTTCAATGAAACAAGAAGTGCTCGAATGGCTAAGTCAGAAGATTTGGTCGTGCAATAAAGATATGAAATCGAGCAGCATCAAATCGGCAAATAATAAGGCATATCGGTTTAAGGTGGGAGGACTGACTCTTCTTTTTACTCCTTCATACCTAAGTAAGAATGTATCATTGTATGCTAAGTTAACCTATCGACGCCACGGGCATGGTCCGATCGAAAGATAAATCATAGTGTGTGTCGAACACTAGTTAGAACAATTGAAATAAAATATGCATCAAATGTACAAGTCACTATGGAACATTGGAAATCGCAAAGGCGAGCACCTCGGTGCACAAGCCATAAGAACATAGGATAACTGTATTCGGCGAGTGCCTTCGTGCATGAGCCATTTCGTGCCTTCGTGCACGAGTTAGAAAGGCTAGTATATTGAAAGATTATGAAGGCGAGCGCCCTAGCGTGCAAGCCACGAACATTGAACATTAAGGCTAAGAACATAGAATTACGGTATCGAGGCGTGCATCGTATGCACGACTCGAAGAAATGAGAACAACGTATCAAAGCGTGCCTATGTGCACGAGAATCATAAAAGATGGCTTCGTTGCAAAGAGAACAGTTGTGGCATGAAGGTGACAGAACTGTCAGATGTGATATGATGCCTCGAAAAGTGTTCGAGTCCTTCGGGTCGTTCGGTTGATGAACATTGAGTTGAGGCATGATGCCATTGAACATTGAAACGAAGTATAGAATATGAGAACATAGAAAGTTAATAAAAGAAATACGAGATGATTAAGTCTGAGTCTCGGACTCAAGACTATGTTTGGTTGTTTGAATAATAGTACATTGCATGGTTGAATGGACTTGAAGAAATTGAGATAATCTCCCGTGTACGGGTGTTCCCTCGAACGGGTCGCATCGGAACACTGGAACCGTTCGGCCTAGGAGGGATATAATCTTTGAGGGGCGCACATCTGTCAGACGATTAGCGACCGCTTAGCGAGATATAAAAAGCCGCAAATAATGGTATGCAACGAAAGATCTCCATAATTGGGATAGCAACCCACTACGAGAGGCGCCGAGCTACCCAAATTGAGAAAGAAAAGAAAGAAAAGAAATAAAGAAAAGAAAGAAAGAAAAGAAAGAAAAGAAAGAGAAGAAAGAAAGAAAAGAAAAGAAAAGAGAAACTTTTAGTCCATTCTGGCGCGGATACGCCAATGACCTTCATATAGTTAAGGAACGATGGGTTGAAAGTACAGGCAAGTATGTATCATGCACACATAGATCATGCATAGAGAGCACTTATAACATGATAGGGAAGGAATGGGGCGTATTCACCTTGCGTCGGTTGAAGGGCAAGTGCGTCTATTTTGGTAAGAAGTCGCGCCACGAAACAAACACAAGATTGCTTGCTTGCTTGTCTGTTCAATTCGAATAACATGCTTGTCATGATAACATGCTTTACCGCTTTCGAATATGCCATAAATTCGAACCTAGGAAGAATATAGTAAGATCATAAGCGAAGTTGCATGATTCAACATAAATACTAAATTTTGGTTTAGAAAGTGGGTCTTTTCATCAGTACATGCGAAGACGAACGTACTAATCCCCCACCAGCTTTCATGCAGGGTACAGGAAATGGATTGCTCGCGGCAAAGCTTCGCTTGATCGTACGGAGGCATGAAATATCGTAGCGTTTGAAGCATGCGATCGTTTGACGCTCGGCCTTGCAACATAATTGATGCGGCCGAGATATAGAAGGCATGATGTATGGAACAGTAAAATCCTTTGTGGACAAGAAAGAACTTACGTGTTGTAGCCAATCTGGCAAATTCAGTTAGGCTATTGAATTTTTTTGTAATCTCAGTTCATTATCAATAAAGATAATTGTTTCATATACTCTATTTGCTTCCATTTACTAATATCAAATCAAAGATAACCATTTGAGAACTTATCATCTTGCCTTGTACGAGTGCAACTTCAGACTCGTACGGCATCACGCCCCAGCGAGGATGATGATTCGGATAAATCGATGCGAGGATGAGCAATTTTTTGGTTCGGGGCGTGACAATAACTGGGTATGCACCCATATAATCATATCGTCTGGAATCCTCACTACGCCGTCTAGTATAGCTATGAGAAATCTCAAATCTCATAACCAAGATATGTACATTCGAAGTCTGGTCTCTACGTTTCTGCCGCGCTAGCTAATATGGCTGCGACAAACTCCAGGCTCCATAACCAAGTAGACGTTTTACCTTCCATGTTATTCCCGTCAATATATGTTACCAGAAGATACCGTAACTCAGGCCATAAAATTTATCTCGATATGAAAAATCAAAATCAACGATAATCCATCAAAATCAAATTCAATAACAAGGAGCAAGGGTAAACAGAAACAAGAGGAAGGGATTTCAAATTAACGTTCAAAACAAGATTCTTAAGGGTCGTCCCCGAAATCTCTCAAAAAGTTATAACTGTGATTGAGTAACTCCTATCATAACCTAAAACCTATATCATAATAGCAGGCTCGTAATTAGTACTCTAAGGCGAGAACCATTACAAAATCGTACTAGTTATGACTTCAACCTGCATAGACCACCACAAAAAATGTGTCATGACCCGCATCCTGTTTAGAGGCACGAGTACGTGGGTACGTTCAGCCTACGCCGCAGAGTCGCTGTATAGGTCAATTAGAATATATAACATCTAGACACAATGTATATAACCTGTCATCTTCGTACGGAGGAATATAATCACAACTCAATCACATGACATCTAAGGAAGATAAGCACGAATATGATAAAGATAAGATGGAAATAGATAAACTGAAATAGATGCAAAGTCACACACAGAAGTTCAGAATTTAAGACATAACACAAGATTCCAAATAAAATATACTACAAGTCTCAAAATATCCAACTGGAATACAATCCAGTCAAACCTAACTAAACTAGGTTACTACAGGCGGTGCGTCCTCTACGGGCACCGGCTCCATAGGAAGATCCTGGTCGAAGTCTCCGTCTATGCCAAACCTGTAGAAGGTCGAGCAATCAGCGTCTGAGTCCTCTGTAAAATCAATAGGGATTATCCTGTCATGATATGAGCAAGTACAAACGCCAACAGCAGTTCCATGTGAATTGATAAATACTATAAGAGACAATTATAATAGAATACAAGATAAAATATCAAGACTGGAAGTAAAACAGTACAGATAAACAGGATATCATGTCAGGGTGTGAAAATACTAGAATATAAAGCAGTACAGAAATATTTGATGTAAAATATAAATATAAACAGTAACTTGAGATATTAGAGCGTTATGTGATCGGCTTGGGTTTGGATCAGGCAATTTGACCGGCTATGAACAAGAGAAAAATATATATATATATATATATATATATATATATATATATATATATATATATATATATATATATATATATATATAATATATATATATATATATATATATATATATATATATATATATATTTATATATATAAAATATATATATATATATATATATATTTATATATATATATATTTATATATATATATATATAGGATCAGGCCGGCCAAAATGGAAAGCTATGCACAGAAAGTATCAGGTCAGGCTACACCCTATATGCGGTGAGGGTGGAGCTATGTACAGGAAGTGACAGGAGAGGTATTGATCACATAACCTCTAATAACTCTCCATCCCCGAATAGTATAATGAATCCGGACATGACATGTCATGACAAGGGATTCAAAAGCAGGGGGCCAGCCCACTCCCAAATCGGTGTCTATACAAGTACAGAAAATAAGATCGAACAATGTACCCAAATACCAAGTAATCCAGGAATAACATCTCATAAAAGGATATGACGTATACTAGTTCGTGTATCCTCGTATCGAGAATCAAGTAAAATACTACAACTGAATTGGATATAGTAGACTACAACTGAATCGGATATAGTAGATATCAAGACAGTAAAAACTATCAGAGAATGTACTCGCCTGCGATGAGCTGTCAATGTGAATCGAGGCTCGAAGTAAAGTCACAGACCTAAAGATGAGATATACATTAGTTAAACAGGGTTTAACAGTGTTAGGCATGATTTTCTAGTGCATGCTATGCAATATAGGTCAAACTAAGTGAAACTAAGTCAAAGGTTGACCTACAATTGACTTTTGGTCAACTGGTTAACTCCTAATCCAATCTAGGTCAAACTAGGTCAATGGTTGATCTACAGTTGACTTTTGGTCAACTGGTCAACTTTTAGTCCAATCTAGGTAAGATGTTGACTCTACTTTGGCTTTCAGTCAAATAGTCAACCTTGGTCAAACAAGGTCAAATCTAGGCCAAGTATCCTATTTCTAGTCATTACCTACCAATATACCATTTATCTTACTTCTATTGGTATCCCAATACCAATATCTTAAGTTGGAATCCTAATACCTTAAGTCCACATTACCTTAGGTACTAGTATCTATCTATCTACCTTAAGCTATTAGATAATCACCCACCTTAGGCTAGTAGGTAATACTCATTACCTACATCTAATACCTTAGATATCTAGGTAACCCTCTTACCTTAGCTAGTAGGTAAATCCCATTACCTTAGGCTAATAGGTAACTCTCAAGATACTAACTTAGATATCCTATGATACTACTTCTAGTATCCTAAGATTCTAACTTACATATCTAACATACTAACATTACCATAGGATTCTAACTCATTTAGGATACTCACATATCTACCTTCATATCTAACTATCCTAGGATACTAACCAAGATACTAACTTATATGTCTATGATACTATCTTAGAACTGAGATACTAACTAACATATCTATCTTTAACTATCCTATCAAACCACACCCATACACACACTCACTAGGATGCTAGCTGCTGCTACATGTGTTGCTGTTGCTGCTGCTGTTGCTGCCCATGCTGCTGCTGCTGCCTATGTATGCAGCTGCTGCAGCAAGGCTGCTGCTATGCAGCCACTTCTTCCCCTTCATCTCTCAACACACACACTCACACTCACTATAAACACTTGCACTAGCACACAACCATGCACTCACAAAAACACATCTCATTTCTTCCCTCTCACACTCACACACACACACACATCTCATTCCCGCTCTTCAAACAAACACACATAACCACAAACAACAAACCACCAATCCAAGCCACAAACAGACCAACCAAAGGCCAAATGGATAGCCAATAGCTTGCCATGCTCCCCCTCTCACTCTCACACACAAGACACAACCACACCACAATATATATATATATATATATATATATATATATATATATATATATATATATATATATATATATATATATATATATATATATATATATATATACATGACTTGTAGGCCAAAAATACATATATACATATATATGAATCCATATGAAAACTAATTGGGACACCTTAACCATGGCTAACCTATCCTCATTCATGTTTAAAACTAAAATTAGGAATCAAAATGACCTATTGGGCATTTCTACAAACACTTGGTGCGTCACCCTCGAAATTTCTCCACGGGTGGCACAAAACCTATCCCAACTTCCTAATGAGGACTCAATAGAGCCTTTAAATCATTCCTAAGGGTGGTCCTTGCATGGGGGTGGGTGTCACGTCCCGATCCCGAAGGATCGAAAACTAGCCACTGGGCGTGATGCCGTACAAGTCTAGATTGTACTTGTACAAGGCCAAAACCATTACAGTTCTTGGTATTTCTCAGAAAACATCGATAACACAGCAAAACCAAACAGATAAATTGAAGTCACACAAGATATGAAGAATGTATCTCTTTATTGATAATCATAATGGATTACAAGACTTGCAGCGGAATACAGAGTTTACAATTGATTACAAGACTCTTGAATAACCGACAGAATGTATACACTTGCCCTTTAGGCTACAAATGAATATACCGACTTCTTTCATATGAACTTGCCAATATGGCTACAATCTCACTGGTACAACTGAATCATACTGTTCTATACATTATGTCCCGTATAGCAGAAGGCATCGTCTTGCAAGAAGAGCTTCTGTACACCCATCCGAATCATCTATGCCAAGCACTGATTCACAAGATTTCCCCAAGCAAACACATGTAATATTGCCCATAACGTGGATCAGTACATCATCAATGTACTGGCGAGCGGTGCTGGCCCAACTCACCTAAGAAGACAACACTAAGTAATCATGTTATAGAACATTATTAACAGTGGTCTTTCTCGTTGCCTTAGGGTCAATTTCATGTTATAGCCGACAAGAAGTAAAGCATACAAATCTTATAGCCAACATAATTTAAAGCATACTGTTATCACCCTTTGGTGATTCTTACCCACGGTCGTGTAACCATCCTTGTACATTTATAATACTTACTCTGCCTGCACAAGACATTGTTATGAATAATATCATGATTCAATATAAATATCACCGTTCAGGTGATTTTTACCAACAGCCAACATCCTTCCCTGTATTTGAGTAATAACTTACTCTGCCTGTATAAGACATCATTAGCACCGGACCTATCTATATGAAGGTCACTGGCGACACGCCATCTTGGACCGACTTACAGGTATACAGTGCCCTTGCCAGTGCAGGTAGCTAGCCCCACTGCAAGTCTTGTATACCGTGCTACTACTTCAGTACTGCTACTACTTCAGCATTGGTTTTCCCCAGGACGAACCGGGTTCCATGGCCCAGGAATACCGTTCGAGAAACCACCTTGTCGATAAGTTGTCCATGACCATGCAACTATATGCAACTTATCTAAGAAGAAAACATATAATGCATGATAAGGAAAACTAAGTGATTAAGCCACCATTCTCATTCATATTTCCGTCTTGCCTTGAGCCAATGCTCACATTATCATCTGCCCAATCCAGGGTCTTGGCGTAATCAACATTCTACATCGGCGACAGGATAATAGAATGTTGTTACCCAATCCTTTTTGCCACATCTTTGATACTATCCATCTATCCAACCAACTCAAGGTACTCACCGCCCAATCCTTTGGGACTTAGCATCTGTTTTAGCATACATTCATTTGAATGCAATTCAAGCATACTCACTACCCAGCTCTTGGGGCTTAACATATGTGTTCCAACTATTCATCGAGCCAAAGCTCGATATACTCACCGCCCAAGTATTTGGGACTTTGCCTTTACCTGTCATGTAATTCATCGCAACAGCGTACAAGCATACAATTCATCTAGCCATAACAGTTTACATTCAGGTGATTAATTATCTTTCATTATCTTTCCAAATTCCATTCAAGGTGTTATTGAGCAACTCAACAAGAAACATAGCATACCCATACTTATTTTAAGCGTGAAGCTAAAGGATCTTTGAAGGGTTCAACACTACTCACATTCATAGGATGATTCCTACCACGATCGCATAGCCTTCCAAGCGATTCTTCGCATAATCCCAAGTCCAACAAGGCTTCATCGAACCAACCATCCATCATAAGGCATCTTGCGGGTCGGGGCACTACAATATATACCACTCAGAAAAAGTTTCGTCCTCGAAAATTAAAACAAAATTCATCCCCAAAACTTCAACCGACTTTTTATGAAACTTCTCAACAATCAACTTACACCATTTAATATTTCTCCGCAATCTCTCGATTGATTTCAAGTAATGTAACGTCTCGTTATAATATCCAATTGATTCAAAATAGTTTACCATCTTTGATCTTTCTTCCGACACTCGTGCAAATCCTTTAGCACATGATAATCCTTCCCATGGCTTCGTTTGAATTCAGCATATCACTTAGTTGGAATCATACACATATTTTAGGCATCTCCGAAATACATGCATTTCAGCCAAGTTCAGTGATAGAGAAAGCGAACGAGCTACGGTGTAACTTCCTTTCCGAACATCAGTAATTCTTTTTGAGCATCTCGTATAATCCCACTTGTTTATTCAATATCCCAACCAACTAATAACACAATAGATGTTACCAATTCCAACTTGAGAAATTTTTTACAATCGATCCAAAATTCTCCAAAGTATTCCGGCTTAGATGTATCAAGTATTCCTTTCAAGTTTATTGTCATCCATGCCACCATAGTTGATAAATCCTATAGCCACATTTTATTTCGATATCCGATTCTCATCGATCAATTCTTGTATTCTTTATCATTCGCATCCATACACTTTGTTTACAACTTGTAAATTTCCTGATCATAATCCATCTTCCAAATCGTACCATCCATCAAATTGTACCACCATTCCACTCTAGTTATATTTCTCGCTATACTCCAACATTTTTTTGTATTGATCAAGCCAACATATTATCCTCTCGCATAAGCAACTCTCATATTCCAGCAACATTAATTCCGAGGGTCATTCCTATTCACCGTCGCTCTCGCCGATCTCGGCTACATGCACTATTCAATTCTGTCATTACATTTATCCTCAATTCTGATCCGATCAATGAAATTATTCCAACTGTCTCAAAGCACTACCATCAATTTTATGCAGCTCAATATTAATCAACCAAATCCAACCAGTTCCAACAATTTCCAGTATTCCAACAAAGGCAACTCAATTTTCGACGTTCCAACAAGGCAACCAAATTTTCAAAACCAACATGATCCGTCATCCCATCCAATATTATAACATCAAATTTTCCAATATCCATTCCATTCTGAAGCCTACCTGCCAACATATCCTACTCATTTCGACTATACACACGCAACATCAATAGGGACATCCTATGGTTTTCCAACAGTCAACTTAGCATTCAGTCAAGTCTCTATGGTCAGCTAATCTAAGCTAAACCAAACATTCAGCTAGCTCATATGAGATGAGTAGCTATCAGGGACATACTTATCTCTTATCTAGAGGCAACCAATTCTCATCATAGGGGCAACTCTATGGTCTGACCAACTTAGGGATATGGGATACCACCCCAATCTTATGAACTTATTCCCAACACGGACAACTGAAGAACATAGCCAACCAATCTGAAACTTAAGCAACCAACCAACATTCTTGGCAGCCAACCGACAATCTAGGCAACCAACCGACAATCTAGGCAACCAGCCAACATTCTAGGAAACCAACCAACATTCTAGGCAACCAACCAACACTCTAGGCAACCAACCAACATTCTAGGCAACCAACCAACATTCTAGAGTCAAGTCTTTCTATCCATCCTCATACTCGGGTCATACCCAACGAAGTCTCATTCTAGACTTACCCGCAACCGACCAAAATCAACCAACATTCTAGGGTCAAGTCTTTCTATCCGTCCTCATACTCGGGTCATACCCAACGAAGTCTCATTCTAGACTTACCCGCAACCGACCAAAATCTATCCGACACTCTTATCCAACAATTCTTATGGGTCAATCCCGAGGCTATCATATAAAACTTCTCAATCGAATATTCTAACTTCTAATTTCCACTTCTATAGACATAGCATCTGCTCGATCTAACTTGTATCCTCATATCATACTCAAATTGTATATTCAATATGGGTCAACTATTCTGAGTCATAATCCAACATCGTTACCTCAATAGTTTATCACTTATGATCTCTTTCCTACGATCTCTTCGCGACATATTTATTTCCCTCATTCTTAGATCATCGATACGGTCCGTACTCTCTTAACCAACGAAATAAGGCAACTACATAATCATATTTCTTCTGAGGCATCTTTTATAAATTTTCTAGCACCAACACGGTCATCTCTTAGCAATTCACGTTAACCATCAATATTCGTTTTGCATTATCTCCTTGTGATTCCATAAGAAGATTTACTATTCATGCACCGATCCAATCTCTATAGCACCAATCATCTAGCATTCGTATATCGGTCATCTTAGTGGATATAACTTAACTCATTAGCTAAATCATAATCCAACAATTCTATATTCCACCCAACTTGTTATTCATGTGACATCATCATCTACTGACAGGGTCTATTACATATCGCTGTACCTCGATACTTATTTGTATCCCAGCCATTCGACTCTCATAAGGAACATCTACGCTTTCATGCATTAAGGGACAAGTACCCATTCTCTATGCCTCAAAATAGTTAAGTGTCATAACTTTGTTAATTCAGGACATCAATTTCTCTCAAGCACACTGTACCACGTGCTAAGATCATCTATTCCTCAATCCCATTCTCAATCTTTTCGGTCGTCGGTGCAACTCTCTGTATCTTCTAATTCATTCACAACATTTCGATAAGCGTCTAACATCACTATCGATTCTGCCGATGTCCAATATGCAATTTCTTTCACTCAATTCCAACAGCGTTCAATATTCGGTCCATAGTTGTTTGTCACGACCCGCACCCACTGTGAGGGTACGAGTACGTAACAATGCCCAGCCTACGCTGCAGTGTCGGCGGTAGAACGCTGTTCTAAGTTACTATCTAACCAACAACTCACGCAATTATATAATGTACTTGTCAAATCTCAACTTCGAACGGAGGACAAGTATAGATATAATGGAATCTCAATCACAGTCTAAGCACGATATAATAACACAGAAGATTATAACTAAGACTGAATATAACAATAAAACTAACTACTAAAATAATATAATCTCCAACAAACTCAAACAACATATCTCAACTTAATTACAATCAAGTTCTAAAACATGAAATCTAAACCAAGTCACTAGCTAATCTTTCGATCACTCCTGAGTGTCGGGGCCAAAGGTAGCTAAGCCGTCTCCTGGTCCATAATGAGTAGGGCAAGTGTCCTCAGGGCAATCATCTGTAAAATTTTCAACAGGTCCAGTCAGGACAGGAACGAGCACATCTCATCTAGAAAACCCAAGTAAATGACAGAGAACTATAAAGCAGTTATAGACAGTTGTATTGATGAACATGGCAGTTTATATTCAGGTGATGGTATAGAGAGACAGATAAGGTACAAGGAAAGTAAGTAACTAAACAAGAGAAGAAATCATGGCAATAAAGACTGTAAAATAAAATCTAGCTGAACTAGAGTAACATGATGAGTCCAGACAGTACAATATAAGTCGAGTGTAATCCCAATATGAGTCTAATACAAGATGAGTCGAATATGATTCTAATCATTGTTCTAATAAGGTGATTCGAATAAGGTAATACGAATAAGGTGATTCGAATAGTGATTCATATGATGGTCTAACAATGATTCGAATAAATTCTTCAAGTGTGTTTTAAAATACTTAGATAGACATGTAAACGGCTATGGGTAAATCTGACATCACGCACTGATCAAGTGAGAGATGGCTATCGTTCGAATATCATTCACAGGGGGTGGTTCGAATAGTGGGAATGTTCACATGTCTAATCAAGTATTTCCCTGCCCATCTAATACAAATAAATCCAAAATCCGACACATCAATCGAATACAAGTCCAACCAGCACATGAAGATGCGAATAGGTGGTTCGAATAGTGATTCGTATGGTGATTCGAATAATAGAGGCAAGACGAGTAAGTATGTGTGTCGTATATATGGATTCAGTAATAACAATACATGTTTGTAACAGAGAATCACATACAGCTAACTAGAACTGAAGTACAGTAATTAACAAGTAAATGAGAGAACTATCAGAGAATGTACTCGCCTGCTACTCTGAAAAGAGTAGTGTAATATCAGATGTCTGCACCGGAGTCACAATGTCCTAAACAGAGTAATATGGGTTATGACATGTTCAATACAAGGAAAATAAAAGCTACAATACAAACTACATAATTTCTAGGTCAAACTAGGTCAAAGTCAACTCTAAGTCAAACCTGGTCAACTGTCTAGGTCAAACTAGGTCAAAGTCAACTCTAAGTCAAACCTGGTCAACTGTCTAGGTCAAACTTTTGGTACCTTGTCAACATCTAGTCAAACTTTTGGTACCTTGTCAATATTGTTCTTAATTAGTCTAGTCTATGGTTTTTGGGACTATTCCCTAAATTCTAGGTCAATAATTAAGTAGAGTGTGGTTGCATGAAGACTACATCTATACTCTAGATTTAACCTATACATTTCCATCCACTCTACTCTAGCTTTAGAACATAATACCTAACCTTCCATTACCACATGTACATATAGATATAAGGTAGCTAGGGTTAAGTTAATAGGAGTGAACCAAGTAGACTGGACATGAGATTAAGGCTCAATCCAAAGTTTACCTGAACTAAGGTGGAGGTATATCCCAAGGTCCCACACCAATGTAGAGGTCTGGTCTGATATCCTAAGGACTGAATCACACTAATGCTAAACAAGTTAGGACTGATCCCAATATTATCTAAACTCGAGCCTTCAAAGCTCTCACACATGTAAACCAATCAATACACCCCCGATGTCACTGCACTCCCTGAATCACACAAACCTTACCAAGCCCTGCACTCCTCTAACTCCTAATTTGTAAGCCAACCCTCTACTTAGTAGTACACCAATTATTATAGCTACAATACTTTATTCAAAGAGACACACACACCCAATGTATGTGAAACTGAACACTACATAAAACCTGCAGGGGGTCAAGAGTGTGTGGAACATGACAGAAGTGTGTCAATTTGTGTCTCAGTGTTAAGCATGTGTGTGTGTGGGTATGTGTTTGCAATGTAGGGCTGAACATTTAATGAACTAACTAATTCCCTCATCTCCCTACCCATCCTAACTCAATCATCAACCTTTATCCTCAACTAAAATGACATTAACCCAACTAACTACTATGATACATTAGAAATAAATTCTCAATTGATACTAACCCCACTCTCCCTAACTCTAACTGATTTTTAACATGACACCAACACCACTAACCTCTGCTATTGATACTAACCCTCACTCCCTATACAACACAACAAGTGAAACCAATCAACACAGGAATTGGAAAGGGTGGTCGGGTGTGAGATAGTGTAAGAACAGTGTAATGTGCCTGAGTATCTAAATATGGAGTTAGCATCATATAAAAGACTGAACAAGAGAAATAGGGGCAGAACACCACCTATCTGTCATTAACCATGCTCGAGTATCAAGTAAATTGGTGTCGTGTGAAGCAAGTGTTCAGTGTGAATGCAAGAGAGTGTCAACAAGGGCATGAATGTGTCTAAGTATGTGTGTATAGAGCAAGTGCAGTGGTGTGTGTGAGTATCATAGGTTTAGTTCTCTGTTCACAGAGAACAGGAACACAGTTGTGAATATATGTGAGAAACAGTGTGTTAGTCTCAGGAAACATGTGACAGTGTGGAGATGTGTCCATATTGAACTAACCAACACAAATCATGAATTCTATAGCAATTTAAACCCAGCTGAATATAAGAAATCTCTAGGTTAATTCTCAGTAATTCGGTGAGTACATTTAATCTCAACAAAATAATTCAGTAAACAAGTATCAGAAAAACCCTCTTTTAAACTAAAACCAAATCGAAAACCCAACCAGACCTTCGTGTGTCAGGGGTACAGACATGGGGACATGTCATGCACATCCATGTGTCCTAATGTGTCCAGGAATAGGGACACAAGTGTCCAAGAAATCAAATGCCCATACTGTCAGAACTGGCAGTTGGGGCTGCCTCGTGCAGAGGTGTCGAGGAGGATAGAGCCCGACACGTGGCACGAGGAGTCTCGTGCTCATGCACATGGCTAGGGTAGGTCTAGGGCTAGGTCTTAGGATGCCTGAATCGAGTCGGGGTCATGTCGTGTCCGAGTTATAAAGCGTATCAGTGGACAGCTGTGCACGTGTGTGTGTTTGCAATTCCAGTGCGGGTAGATTTTTCTCAAACCACTCGATAGAATCGTCTCAAATTTTACGTGCATGGTGTCAGTCATTGCCTGCAGGTGTCCACCAATTTTGGTGTCCAACCAAGCCGTGTCGTGTCCGATATGGACGTGTGGCAGCAGGACACTGCATGGGGCCTGTGTGGTATCGTGCAGGTGGTGTGTCCAATTTGGACACAAAAATCTACAGAATCGTGCTCAGTCACATACATTCATAATCTACACATGATTAGCTACCCAAATATATAATTTGTTTTGAAAACCAAGAACGAAAAGTTCTAAGAGACATTTCGTCGAACACCTATGTACATACATTGATACGTGTCCGATACGGACACCAAACGGACACGAAATCCACCCAAATTCTAGGGACAGCTTAGGGGACACCTAAATCTAGCCCTAAATGCAAAGAAAACAGAATAATAATTTGAGGAGTTTTACCTATAGGTGCAAATAGCATGATAAAGCTCCAAATGGAGGATTCCTCCTTGATAGCCAATGCTCCCAAATTGTCCTAAGGCTGGGATTAAACTCCACAATCAGAAAATAGGAGGGTATTAGGCTCTAATGCAAGAAACTAAAGTTAAAAAGGATTTAAAATGAGAAATCTATGGATTGGAGAAGAATGGACAAACATTTCCTTTCCTGTGTATTCTTTCAATACAAAAGAGGCAAGAACTAATTAGGAGATTATTTATAGGGAAGAGAATGACCTAGTGGCTGGTCATAAAGGAAAGAATTAGGGTTAGGGTTTCACTAATGGGCTATGGGCCAAGTTGCACTAGCTAACTAGCTCAAGTCCTTAGCCTTTGGTCCAATGCAAAAATTCTCCTACTCTCTTCATGAAACTTAGCCAACTTAAGTCAACCAAGACCAACTTGAGTTAGATTAGGGTCCATACCATGTTAGCTAAGTCACCAAAGTCAAGGTCAAAGTCTAGGACAGTCTCTTAAGTCACAGCTAGCAAAAAGTCAAATTAACAATCACCAATGCAATAAATCCTAAAATAATTCAAAGGGGCCAAATAACCAAAATACCCTCATGCTCAAAAGTAAAAATAAATCATCCTAATGACATGGTCAGGCTCTAGGTTATGCAGTTAATAGGGTTTCACTAGCAGCACATCAAAATCATAAGCCATGACTTAAAACAGTTTTAAATTGATTAAAAATCACCAAAAATCATATTATTAATTAAATATCATAATTAAATAAATTAAAACACAAAATTCCAAAATTACCCTCATTTCAGAAACTGGGTGTTACATTGTTCTCGTAAAATCTTCCGATAGCAACACCACACCATCATTACCAAGCCTACAATCCTTCTTACCCAAATTCAAGTCTTCGCCTGAATATAAAATTTTGTTTCTTTCCCAACCAAGGCATTCATTTCATATTCTCAATTCTCTTATTACCCAACATAATGTTAACCGACAAGGTCTAGCGATGGTTCATCCGAACACATCAAAAATCTCACAATGGGTCGCCCGACTTAATAATCAAGGGACACACCTAGCCGTCATGTATCAATCGTAAGCTCAGCTACGATTCGATACCATCCAATACCTTATAGGTTAAGCAATCACAAAATCATAAACACATCAAGGGTCAAGGGACATCTTATCACGACGAGGGTATATGTAATATGCCACTCTGAGCTCAAGCCATTTCGACACAATATTCCCTCGCATCAAACCAACGTCCAATATAGACAATACATCATGCAGTGGTTATGCTGACCACAAATATCGACTTAAGATTCTGTCGATTCCCATTCACTGAAATCCATGAATATTCTGTTCCAACATACCAAGTCATCACCCACGGTCGATTGCTGCATAACAATCGACTTCAATGAATCCCACGCATAAGACATCCACCATACATCACAAAATTATTATAGCATCGTATCATTGTTATTCGTTTTGGTATCTTTTTAGAAATTCAACAAAGCACACATATCACAGCCACATATTTAGACTTATTGTATGGAACACCCAGTGAGCAGCTAGGAGGATCAACGGACTTTCAGTCAAGGGAACAACTTAGAATAGTTTGGAAGCAACACGGAATAATCGCAGAAGCACTATGAGTCATCATAGAGACAACTTTGATTTTATCGCGGAAGCAACTTTGATTTACCGTGAAGCGACTTTGAATAATCACGGAAGCAATCTTTGAATCATCGCGAAAGCAGCTTAGAATCATCTTAGTAGCAACATTGATTCGAAACAAATCGAATAGGAATCCAAGAACGTAAAGCCGTGCTCTGATACCATTATGTCACGCCCTGATCCCGAAGGATCGAAAACTAGCCACTAGGCGTGATGCCGTACAAGTCTAGATTGTACTTGTACAAGGCCAAAACCATTACAGTTCTTGGTATTTCTCAGAAAACATCGATAACACAGCAAAACCAAGCAGATAAATTGAAGTCACACAAGATATGAAGAATATATCTCTTTATTGATAATCATAATGGATTACAAGACTTGCAGCGGAATACAGAGTTTACAATTGATTAAGACTCTTGAATAACCGACAGAATGTATACACTTGCCCTTTAGGCTACAAATAAATATATCGACTTCTTTCATATGAACTTGCCAATATGGCTACAATCTCACTGGCACAACTGAATTACACTGTTCCATACATTATGTCCCGTATAGCAGAAGGCATCGTCTTGCAAGAAGAGCTTCTGCACACCCATCCGAATCATCTATGCCAAGCACTGATTCATAAATTTCTCCAAGCAAACACCTGTAATATTGTCCACAACGTAGGTCAGTACATCATCAATATACTGGCGAGCGGTGCTGGCCCAACTCACATAAGAAGACAACACTAAGTAATCATGTTATAGAATATTATTAACAGTGGTCTTTCTCGTTGCCTTAGGGTCAATTTCATGTTATAGCCGACAAGAAGTAAAGCATGCAAATCTCATAGCCAACATAATTTAAAGTACTGTTATCACCCTTTAGTAATTCTTATCCACGGTCGTGTAGCCATCCTTGTACATTTATAATACTTACTCTGCCTGTACAAGACATTGTTAGGAACAATATCATGATTCAATATAAATATCACCGTTCGGGTGAATCTTACCAACAGCCAACATCATTTCTGTATTTGAGTAATAACTTACTCTGCCTGCATAAGACATCATTAGCACCAGACCTATCTATATGAAGGTCACTGGCGACACGCCATCTTGGACCGACTTACAGGTATACAGCACCCTTGCCAGTACAGGTAACTAGCCCCACTGCAAGTCCTGTATACCGTGCTACTACTTCAGCACTGCTACTACTTCAGCATTAGTTTTCCCAGGACGAACCGGGTTCCATGGCCCAGGAATACCGTTCGAGAAACCACCTTGTCGAAAAGTTGTCCATGACCATGCAACTATATGCAACTTATCTAAGAAGAAAACATATACATGATAAGAAAAACTAAGTGATTAAGCCACCATTCTCATTCATATTGTCATCTTGCCTTGAGCCAATGCTCACATTATTCTGCCTAATCCAGGGTCTTGGCGTAATCAATATTCTACATCGGCGACAGGATAATAGAATGTTGTTACCCAATCTTTTTGCCACATCTTTGATACTATCCATCTATCCAACCAACTCAAGGTACTCACCGCCCAATCCTTTGGGACTTAGCATCTATTTTAGCATACATTCATTTGAATGCAATTCAAGCATACTTACTACTGCCCAGCTCTTGGGTCTTAACATATGTGTTTCAACTATTCATCGAGCCAAAGCTCGATATACTCACCGCCTAAGTATTTGGGACTTTGCCTTCACCTGTCATGTAATTCATCGCAACAGCGTACAAGCATACAATTCATCTAGCCATAACAGTTTACGTTCAGGTGATTAATTATCTTTCATTATCTTTCCAAATTCTATTCAAGGTGTTATTGAGCAACTCAACAAGAAACATAGCATACTCATCCTTATTTTAAGCGTGAAGCTAAAGGATCTTTGAAGGGTTCAACACTACTCACATTCATAGGACGATTTCTGCCACGATCGCATACCTTCCAAGATTCTTCGCATAATTCCAAGTCCAACAAGGCTTTCGAACCAACCATCCATCATAAGGCATCTTGGGGTCGGGCACTACAGTGGGTTCCTATGGGTTCAAAACTAATAATATGCATTGAAAAGATGAATTTAGATAAAGTTTTACCTATTGGGAGTTATATCCCAATGATCTATTAAATAAAAATATTCCGACACGAGAATCCCTTGAAAATGGACTCTCCTCCTTGCTTCCTGCTCCCCACTCATAGTAGGCACCCTCTTCTTAATGGATTGAGAGGAATGGTGAAAGAATGAGTGGATTTGGGAGAGAAATCAAAGGGGGTTGCTTTCAAGTTGGGAAGAACACCAAATTGGGAAAAAAAAAGGAGGCTACTAAGAAAATAAAATGATGGAGAGGACTTGCCTAATGTGGCCGGCCATAGATGCTAGGTTAGGGTCCATGGGAAAAGTCTAATTAGCTCCTAATAGGTTCCCTTTTGGTTAATTATGTGCATGCAAAGATTTGGGGTCAAAAGGGTCAAAGTTCTAATCTAAATGAGTTAACTTGTCATGTGGGATTAGCCTAATTGCACTAGCCTAATGAGTTGGATTTGTGGCCATGCCTAGCTAATCCTTGGGTTCACACTAGTGTCTAAGCTAACAGGGCCACTAGCACAAGTCAAAACTAGACGAGTCTCAAACCCGACTAAATAATCCCCAAAAATACAATACTAATAAATATTCACAAAATAGAAATATGAAAAATGACAAATTTATCCTTATTTTGAAAACTGGTAGTGACAGCATATACCACTCAGAATCGAGTCATTCATCGCATAGGTGGTATGGCAAATACCACTCGAAAATCAAGTTTTTCCCTCGTATCATACTCGGTATGAACCAACAATCTATTCGACTTATGATTTCTGCGGTGATCATGCCGATCACAACCGTATCTTTTAATAAATCAAAATTCGACACATTCGACCAATGTATTCATTTGCCAAAACAAATTCGGTGCTACCGAATGATTCGTTCTCATCGATTTACGATTTTAGTTACGTCTATTGCACCTTATGCGACGATTTATTTCGACATCCGTTGTACCTTATGCAACGATTTAATCCCACATCCGTTGCACCTCGTACAACGATTCATTTTTGACATTCAAAGGCAATGCTCGAATTCGTTCAACGCATTCGATATCAACTTTCACGTTCATTGTAACGTATCATTCACAATCAACTCGTTGCAATTCATGCAACCAACATTTTGATTTCTATTACGCGACTTGTTGCACTTGCAGCAACAAATATTTTACGACTTTCTTAGTAAACATCATGTAATTTTCAAAACATATGCAACAAAATTACATGACTTGTATTAGACTTATTGTATGGAATATCCAGTGCGGCATCGAGTAGAGTCAAGAGTTATTTCACTACCAGAATAGGTCATATTAGCGACGCCAGAAAATGTCGCTAAAATAACAAAAAGCGTCACTAATCGTATTTATCGACGTTTTTAGCGACGTTTTCTTGTGGTCGCGGAAAGCCATGTCGCTGACAGGCAAAACGTCGGTAACCGTCGCTATTATCGACGCTTACCGACTCTAAATAAACGTCGCTAATCACCGACGTTCACTGACACCACGTCGGGAAAATGGCGACGTCTCTCTGATGTCGATCAACGTCGGTGATTTTAGCGACATATGCTACTTTTTACGACGTTTACCGACTCTGCAGAAGAGGGAAGCTGGATCGGTAAACGTCGCTATACCTGGTAATTTAGCGACGTTTACTAACATTTAGCGACGCAGGTAGACGTCGGTAAACGTCGCTAAACGTCGCTAAAATGCAAAAAAATAAAAATAAATAAATAACAGAATGTCAATGGAATCACATTTTCTTCCTGCAGTTTAATAAATAACAATAAATACACAGAAGCACATTTTCATCCTGGGTTCGCCGACCCCTTCGGTGGAGCACTCAACACCAGTACATCACAATATACATATGTATCAACACAAACAAGAGAAAGTCTAAAAGAGTAAATATCCAAAGTCGGTAATCATCGATCCAAAGTATACAACCAATATCCACATAAAAAACAACCAATAATGAAAGTCTACACAAACAAATAATCCACCACCAATACTGAAACAACATAAACAAACACTAAAAAATAGTCCTAACTCGGACTACTGCGGATCTGGAGGAGGGGCACCGCCGCGCCTCAAGGATAGGAACAACTCATACTCTTCCCATGAAATCGTCACCGATGCAGAAGGTAGTGACGTCGGTGGAGTCGGAGGTAGTGACGCTGGCGGAGTCGACGACGATGAAGGCGCCCCGGAGGACAATAATGCTCCAACGCTGCTAGTCGCTGGTGGTAGGAATCCATGGTAGATAACAGCCTCGTACTGCTATCAACCATCGAATCCTGTATCAACGTCAGTCTCTCGTCCATGGACAGCTGTGATGCCTACAGATCCGTCATTTGCGCTCTGTCGACGCTCTAATATCAGTGACGCCCCGCTCTGTCCTCTAAGTCACATCCCTGAGCTCTATAATGCTGTGGTCAAGCGTATCCAATCGTGATATGAGCGCAGCATCGTTCGTCTGGTGCTGCTCCTGGATCCGTTAGCAGCTCATCACGGACAGACTCCACCATCTGCTGGACTCGGGCAGACTCCTAGGAGGGCTGTGGGCCATGCACACTAGCATAGGAGGCTCTAGAGGACTGTGATGCAACTAGGGCGCCATAGGATCCCGTACCATAGTACGTACCCCTCTGGAGACCACCAGCGGCGCACCCACAGCTTGTCCTCCGACGGAGCTGGAGCGGGCTACTCGGAAGTACCGGCCTCTCCCGCAGCATGTGTACTAGCAGCCGTCCGCTCCTTAAGCCATTCAAACTCAGCCTAGAAAGCATGGATACTCTATAACTTAATGTCTAATGTACTTATTATTACTAACTAATGCATATATATTTGCATGCATATTTACTAAGTTATATCAAAACTAACACGAAGTATTAAAATTAATAAATAGAATTATAATACTTACATAGGTCTACTCTGCCCTCTCGTCAATAAGCTTCCCGCCCTTCCATGTGTGGCCAGGAAGACAGTCACCATATTGGCGTCATTACCCCTCCTTACTTGTAATTAAATATATCACCTTTTACTAATTTATCGGAGTTGCATTAAAATAATTTTTCTGAAATAAAAAAATATACCAAACGACGGAAATGTTCCGTCATCGGAATCGACCCACCGTACCACTTTGACCCCTGCTTCTTAGCCGCCTTGGCCTTCTCAGACTTTTTTTTGTACCTTGGCTCAACGAATCGAGCTTTCATCGTAGTCCACTGCTCAGGGGTGATCCAACCTTGGATCGTTTTTCGACACGATCACGAGTCTTCTGATCATTAATAGCGTTGCGGATCAGATTAGCAGCGACGGCATGAAACATCCCCTCGATCATCTCGGCCCGGTGCGGTGGATAGAAAACAGATCCTAGAAGAGTGCAAACCAAATATTTATCAGTTATATATAATATGCAAAAATTATATGATTCATGTTAAAAGAAAATATATTTTAACCTTGAAGCGCGCAAACCAGTAGGCCTTCCTCTCGTCGGAGCATCAGAGTAGTTTATCCAAGGACCACCATAATTAGTCCTCAAGAAGTGGCCTAGGCGTCTCTGTACCGATGGAGGACGATATATAACAGACATATTATATTCATGAGAAAAATTCATTTATGATAAACACAGGAAAAAATAATAAACCAAAATACTTACTTTGTACCGTCGGCCTAGATCTCCGTCCTCATCTCCTCTGGAGGTACGTATGTATCATCTGCCTGATACTGGATGGTCATCGGCTCAGCCTCCTCCATCTGCTCATCTGTCTCCATCGTCGTATCAGCAGGAGGAACGCTAGACGACGGAGCAGTCTCAGGCCTGGAACTACTCATCCCAGGAGATATGCCATGTAGCGTCGTGGTAGGCGGAGGTACGTCCGATACACAGGAGTACTGGGTGACGAGGATCCAAGCCGGTACCAGTAGGAGGTACCGAAAGAGTACCATGTCCTCTGCCAGTAGTACCCCGTGCCCCATGTCGGGACACGCGGAACGATCCGCGATGACCTATCATACCTGATAACGACATATGATAAGATACAACAAATAATAGTACATTAGAAATATAAAAGTATAACAACGATAAGCTAATAACCAAGACAACATATGATGATACATTTTATAAGAAATATCTAAGTCGGATAGTATATTCTACAAGAAACATCTAAGTTCAGATAGTACATTCTACAAAAAACATCTAAGTCCAGATAGTACATTCTAAAAGAAATATCTAAAAAATAAAAGTGCATCTCTCCAATCATCTTCAGAATATTCATCTTGTTTGTCTTCCTCGACCTCATCTTCCTCTTCTTCCTATTAAAATCGGACTTGATTCTCAACAATCTTGTAACCACCTCCAACGGTGAATGATCCTCACAACCAGGATATAATGGAGTCCTTGCATTCTCAGCAACTCCATGAACTTTACAGCATCGGTGTTTGGTGCCTCTTCAGGTGCTTCATGATTGTTCGAATCGAAACTAGGCCCACCGCGTCAAAAACCATGTTCACCAATCCATCGTCATAAGCAGCATGGTTGTGGACATCCACATAAGGCTCATACTCTGATGCTAAAGACACAAGTTCTCCGTGCGTGCTCCTGATAGTAATTCGACATGAAATCCTTCGAGTATAAATGATACGTGACTTCCACTTCTGGATGCTATTTCAAGTTGCGACATCTCACACACGGATACTTAATTTTGGTACCGTCCATGTACTGAGGGAATGCCTTGGAAAACTGTAGGAGCTGCTGTACACCCTCTATGAATTCATCTCGCACACCGTACATGTCATCAGGATGACGATTGTACATCCACGAATGATTTTGCAGATAGTAATTCAGCTCAATATCCATTTGAGGATAATTCTGTAAGATAGATACATGCACATTGTTTAAACACTTGTAAAAGTAATCATGATACAACAAGTGATAATAGATATGATGTATCTATATAGTTTTTTTCCCTCTCTTTACTGTGAACCTTGGTTAACATTAATATTTCCACACTTCTCTAGGGTGAGGTTGAGGTAGATATCCTATAATACAGAATAGTTGACTGAATGACCCGAATGAGAAGAAAGGAAGTAGGGAGGCTCACTCTATACACTCTAGGATTGACTTATTTCGTCGTTGATTTGACTTATTTTGGTAGTGTAAAATGTTAACAATATCCGAAACGGTACCTCGAAGACGTAAATATAGAATATTAATGTCAATTGGTGTTTTGGAATCATAAACATGATATACTAGGTCAATTCTAGGTCTCCAAGTTATTTCTAGGTCACACTAGGACAACTGGGTCAATACCTTGCCAAACTTGGTCAAACTAGGTCACACCTAGGTTTTTAGGGCCATACGTTGCCTTACCAAGGTATTCTAGTCTATACTAGGCTAATACCCTATGTATTTGCCTTACCAATATCCTATTCACATAGGTAACATTACTATGGCCTATTTACCTAATTACCTATACACTAGCCTATCCTTAACTCTAGTAAAAACCAATACCCAAACTCAATACCCCATACACTACAACATAGGTATCTCCCATACCCATGTGTCAACCCATTACCTAAACCTATAGGCTTCCTAAACCTATATATTACCTAGTCACTCTAGGTAAAGCCATTACCTATACTCATAGGTAAAATATTCCTATCTTGAAGTTACCTATACTTATTGTTCTAGTCCTCATCTATACACATTATCCTAAGGCATCGTTTGGTTCACCGATTTAAGGAACTAGGAAAGGAAAGTTGTTCATTTCCTTTGTTTGGTAACCACAAACTTGGGAATCAATTTCCTCACAAGGGAAAAAATTGGAGGGAATATGGTTCCACTCATGACCCATGGGATTCATTTTCCCTCCTCCTTTCCCAACATTTATTACAAAAGTTATGATAAAAGTAACCATGTGTTATTGCTTATTTTACCATTAATGCTTATTTTACCATTGTTATATTTTTGTTTCCTTTCCTACACCAACCAAACAACGGAAAGGAAATGTGACCAGAATCCTACTTTCCGATTCCCATAGAAAATACAAAGGAATACATTTCCTTTCCGTGAACCAAATGAGGCCTAATAGTGTCAAAGTGTCCACGTATTGTCAAAGTGTCAAAGTATCAAAGTGTCACAGTGTGTGTCAAAGTGTCCACTTGTGTGTCAAAGTGTCCACGTGTGTGTCAAAGGGTTATGTCTGTGTCGCATTAGAAAAAGAGAGATAGGGTTAGGGTTTACCAACACAGCGTTGGGGTTGGGTCGGGGTCGTCGGGGCTAGAGCAACGACGGAGGAGACTGGTCGGGTCGACGTCGACGAGGAATAGAGGGTGGTCGTCGGAGGGGGAGTCGTCGGAGGAATGGGGTCGTCGGGCAGGGGGTCGCCGCGGGCAGGGGTAAGGGAAAGAGCGGGAGATTAGAAAAATTAGGGTAAAAATGAAAAATCGATCGGGCCAGAACCCTATATGAAATGTTTTAGCGACGTCAGTTAAAGACGTCGCTAACCGTCGCTATTTATTAAAACATGGCGACGTCGTAAAAGAGGCGTCGCGAAATGTCGCTGAATAAAAAATAGCAACGTTTTGCGACTAGAACGCGACATCAGTTGTCCAAAACATAATTTGTGTCGCTAACTATCGTTCAAACGTCACTGATAGTGACGTTCAGCGACGTATATATAAAACATCGCTAAAAGCACATAACTTAGCGACGTATTTATCTGGAGTCACTAATTTGTCGCCAATATGACTTATTTTGGTAGTGTTTGATTGTGGTGGACAACTTTTTGGAATTAAAAAGCAAGCGTCCAGAGAAAATTGAATATAGAGCTCTGATACCAATTTGTCACGCCCCGACCCGAAAAATTGCTCGTCCTCGCATTATTTATCCGAATCATCATCCTCATTGGGGCGTGATATCATACGAGTCTGGAGTTGCACTTATACAAGTAAAGATGACAAGTTCTCAAATGGTTATCTTTGATATTGTTATTTAGTAGCAGAAGAAACAGAGTATACGAAATAATTCTCTTTATTCGATAAATGAACTGAGATTACAAAAGTTTTCAATAGCCCAATTGAATTTGCCAAATTGGCTACAACACTCAGGTTCTCTCTTGCCCACAAAGGATTTCACCGTTCCATACATCATATCTTCTATATCTCGGCCGCATCATTCCATTGCAAGTCCGAGTGTCAATGCGGTCGCATGTCTCAATACGCTACGACATTCCATACTTCAGTACGTTCAAGCGAAGCTCTGCACGAGCAGATCATACCCTGAACCTGTAAGCAATCTGGTGAGAGATCAGTACTAATCTTCTTGCGTACTGATCAGAGACCCACTTTACTAAATCGACATTAAGTAGATATATTGATTTACACAGCATACAAATTAATGATCTTTCTATATTGCCTTAGGATAGGTTTTATGGCATATTCGAAGCAGTAAATCGTGTTATCATGGCAAACATGTTATGTTTGATTTATGTAAGCAAACAAGCAGGCAACATACAATTCTCGTGTTCCTTTGTGGCGTTACTTTTTACCAACTCGACGCACTCGCCTTGCACCGATGCAAGGGGAATTCGCCTACCATCCTTCACTGTCATGATATAAGTGATCTCTGCGTGCCTGCACTTTCAACCCGTCTTTCCTTAACTATATGAAGGTCACTGACTTTGCAGCCATAATGGACATCAAGGTACGAATGGTGACTACTTCAGCCTGCTGCTAATTCCATACCCAGAAGTACTCTTGAAACAATACTGGTATTTGTGACGCTCTATTTCAATGGTAGGTCACAAGCCTAACAGATTGAAATACCCCACACAATACCCATCTCAAATTTCTTTTCTAGATCGAACAGTCCCGACAACCGGCCTACCACGTTCGAGGGATAAAACTTGTGCACCAGTTGTCCATGACCATGCAATGCATCAAACTCATAAACCAAGCAATTCGCCTATCTATATTTCTATTGACACAATGCCCCCAACTCAATGTTCATCAACGAACGCCTCGAAGGCCATAAATTTTGAGGCACCATGCCACCTTCGACTATTTTGTCATATTTATGCCATAACTGTTCTATTCGCAACGAAGCCATCCTTTATGATTCTCATGCACGTACGTACGCTTCGACACATTTATTCTCTTTCCTTCGAGTCGTGCATTTGATGCACGCCTCGATACCGTATTTCTATATTCTATGCCTTAGTATTCACAATGTATGTTCTTTCCCTCCAACTCATGTGCAGAGGCACACCTCGGTAGGGCATTCAATGTTCTATAGCTCGTGCACTGAGCACTCGCATCGATATAGTATTTCAATGTGCTAGACCTCTAACTCGTACGCGGGGGCATGAATGAATTTTTTACTGAGGCACTCGTCGATATAGTTATCCCATGTTCTTATGGCTTACGCACTGAGAAGCTCGCCTTTGCGATATTTCGATGTTCAATATCGACTCGTATATTTGATATACGTTTCATTTCAATTGTTCTATCTAGTGTTCAACACGCACTATGATTTCCTTCCTTCGAGCCACGCCCGTGGTCTCGATAGGTTAACTTAGCATACAATGGTTCATTTTACTTAGGCATGAAGGAGTAGGAAAGAAGGGTCAAAGTCCTCCCACCTTAAGCCGATACACCTCGTCGTTTTGCCGAGCCGATGCGGCTCGATTTCATAACTTTCTTGTACGGCCAACTCTTCTGACTTAGCCATTCGAGCACTTCGTGCTTCGTTGAATTATCCGACCGATTTGGCTTACCGTGTGTATGCCTTAGTCCGTTGCAAGGCGGTGATTTAGTTTTTGTGGACACCAGTACAAATATGGCAAAAAGTTGACCTCTTATATTTTAGCGTAAACGTATAGTCTGCACACGAAACCAACTAAAATCAATATTTGTTCGAATCAGACTTGTGTGTTGCATCGATTCGATTTCTTAGAATCTTCGAACCGACCCAATGCTTTCCCTTGTGCCAACTTAACACTTGCATCGAACTTACTCGATGCATTCCTCGGGTCAACATAACTCTTTGTATCGATTCGTATCGATACATATTTCGGGTCAACGCAACTTTTCGAGTCAACGACTCATCGTAATGCACCGTGCGAAGCGGGTCATGGATCAAAGTCCTCCCACCTTAAGCCGATACGCCTTGTCGTTTTGTCGAGCCGATGTGTTCGATTTCATAACTTTATTGTACGACAAACTCTTCTGACTTGGCCATTCGAGCACTTCGTGCTTCGTTAAATTATCTGACTAATTCGGTCTACGTGCCCATGTCTCAGTCTGTTGCGAGACGGTGATTTGGTTTTGCGGACTCCGTTACAAACAAGGCAAATCGACCTCTTATATTTCAGCGTAAAAGTATAGCCTGCACACGAAACCAACTAAAATCAATATTCATTCGAATAGGACTTATGCGTTGCATCGATTCAATTTCTTATAATCTTCGAACCGACTTAATGCTTTCTCTCGGGCCAACTTAACACTTGCATCAATTTTACTCGATTCATTCCTCGAGTTAACGTAACTCTTGTATCAATTCGTATCGATACTTCATCGGGTCAACGCAACTCTTCGAGTCAACGTCTCAGCGTAATGCACCATACGGAGCGGGGCATTACAGTAAGGACATGCGTCGTCCAATCTGATGCGTGCATCAAAAGCCAAGCTGAACATGACGGATGTTATGTGCGACCAGCCCACATGCATCATTCACAGTGAACAATGTTCACAAACAAACCCATACACATAGTCTATCTATTCGCGTGAAGTGGGGTTGGAAACAAAGTCTTTCCAGAACGACCCAAGTTTGAGTCGGATTGAGTTAGAATATAGAAAGGTCTCACGGTTGGCTTAAAAAAGTTGCACAACGTGTTTTCAAGTTGACACTCGATCCTTCGTCCCGTGGCTTGAAAGAAGGAAAAGTTGGTCTATGTTGCCACAAGGCTATGAACTTAGTAGTCATAGGTGTCGCATGATATAAATGCTTGGTAAAACATGCATTGTCCTACTGTCCAATGCTTGATAAAGTATGCACTGTCCCACCATCCAATGCTTGGTATAGCATAATTGTCCCACAAGACTCAATACACGTTTCCACAGTATAAGGCTTGGCATAGCCTTTGCTCGTCCCATGGGTTAAGTTGTATTACATGGTTTATGGCACGGTCGTGGCACTGATGTGGAACACGGTTGGTTCAAGTAATGCTGGAAGGCTATCAATTAGTCCTTCATAAGTTTGAGTCAATAATGGTATGGAAACACTGAAAATTCTCGGGACTGTAGGTCGTCGCCGAGGCAATCCCTAGTTTGGGCTCTGCAAGGAAATATAAAGAGTAAAGAAGTGAAGCAAAGGTTTAAGTTGTACTGTCGATTAGGCCATGCATTTACGTTGAGTCTAGAAGTTCTCATAGGTACGTGGTCATGGACAACTTGTGCACAAGGGCGAGCATCCTCGATTGAAAACTTGGGGCCACATGACTGTTTCGGCCTAGGAGGGTAGCAAGGCAGCTGAGCAAGAACATGCTCAGGTGATTCGAGGACTTCAGCGGGGCTCGTTACCAGCACTACAAGGGTCTCGTCTACACCAAGCTACAAATGTCCAAGATGGCTTGAATTGCCAGTGACCTTTCATGTAGATGAGTCGGTGTGCTGAGCGGTAATTCGCATGCACGGTGTCAAGTTGAATCAAAAAAGTGCAAGCACGACACAGATTGAGTCAAGAAGATATGCACGGTTTGCAATACCCTTATGGAGCCTAAGATTTGGCTATAGCAAAGACATGTACTTCGGCACGAGGTGTAGCATCGGTTGGTGAGTAGTTGACACAAAAGTTTTATAAGTTTGGATTGAGTCATTTCAAGTTTAAGTCAAGAAGGACAGTAAAGAGAAGTTTGGTTAAGTCATATTGAGTTATGAGGCACGACCTCGATGTTGAAGCACAAACAGAGTTTATGGCACGACTATGTTGTTGCTCTCAAAGTATGGCCCGAAAGGCAAGCATGAGTCGATACGTTGATGTTGTTGGCACAAGAATGGTCCAGAGGCACAAAGATAAGTAAGTTATTAGTGTAAGGCACGGTGATGGTCTAGAGACACAAATATGGCTAGTAGTCCATGTCATCGAATTGATCCTAAGTAACTAGAAAGACAACTAAATGCATAGGTCGCACTCACTAAATAAAAATGTGTTGGTTTTGTATAGGTGGGTGAGGGCTCACTCACCAGTACGGTTGTGTACTGATACCCCACCAGTCTTCATGTGCAGGTTTAGGTATCAGCACGCTCGGGGCGAGCTCGCTTGGATGCGTCGAGGCACGAAGTTCCTTGGCGTTTCGATACGTGCAGTTTCATGGAGTCTGGACCTATACGGAACATAATGTATGGACATCGTCTATCTGAAGCACCTTCAAGTTGCAAGTCGAAGGGGCACCTATATTTTATTATATTGAGAGATGAGAGAGAGAGCAGAGTGGCTTGTATTGTGAGGAAGAGTGAGACTGAGTGTTGTGATCTTAGCCTCGTGTCACATTGTAATCTTTGTTTCAAAATTAATAAAGAGCTATTTGTATGACTTATGTTTTGTTTCAACTTCCCACTAGCGACTTACTGATTATTCAACGTTTCTGTTTCGGGACTTCCGTGCAACGACCCTGTCGCTTAGCCTGTAATCGACTGTTATGGAATTGCCTTACGCGGGCGCAACCTAGGCTCGCGCGGCATCACACCCTAGCGTGGATGAATGGTTCTATGGAACCAGGGCATGACAGCTCGGGGTGGCAAGAGTCGATGGAGATGGTGTGGTCGTGACAGTGATTTGGGACCAACCCAAGGCGACGACTAGTGGCTCCAGAGGCAAGCTCGGGTCAGGTGGACCTGGGCGGTGGAAGAAGCTGGTGATGTCGGAGTGGGGTTCTTGGTTGTGGAGGTGGCAGCCATGTCCTTGGGGTTGGACCCGCGACACGAGAAATTCTGTATATTTTGGTGTATTCTTAGTGGGATTATGTTGTGTCGGACACAAGATACATTGTGGAATTGTAATGTGGAGGAAAACTAAGGAAATGAAATATGAACACCCGGGGTCCGCGACTGATACGATTTATGAAAATTCTTAGAATTGGACACGATAAGATAATTTTATGGATAGGACACAATTTAGACACGATGAGGGAACAGAGATGGATTTAGGCTTGGCAAGAATGGTTTGGGATTAGGGTTTAGAATTGAGAATGACAATCAATAGAAAAATAGGTATATTTATAGGGTGAATTAGCATGTGGTAATTAGGAAATATTCCAAGAACATGCTAGATTCCCTAGAAATATTCCATACTCTTAATTAAGCTCATGTTTAACTAAAGCACACTTAATTAATTAATTCAAAAAAGTTCCCACCTTAACACTGACTAAGTATTTACTACACTTGCCACTCCTTTTTCAGTAATTACAAAAACCACTTATTCTCCATAAAATAACCATATTTTTTATAAAATAATAATCAGAAAAATTAGGAATTTGGGAGCAAAAAGATAGGGGGTTACATACGGTTACAAATTTGAGGAGATTATGTGCATAAGTGCGATTGTTTCAAAGTTTGGAACGACAGTCTTTGTATTAAAAGATGGATTTTAGTATTCTCGTAACAATTGCAACGTGTTAGGCTGCCCGTGCTATGTGCAGACGTTCAAATCCGTGATATGCATATAGTTAATGCAGAATTCTATGCACACGCGCATAAAAGCAGAAATAATGTTTTTTGTTTCTTATGCGTGCATAGTCGTTACAAGTGTGAGTGAGTATAAATAGCTGGTACATGTACTTCCCAAACCATATCGAAAGCTTGGTGTGTTAAGCCTACTTGCTGCCAAATTTTGCCATTGACCGCAAACTTGTTCACCATCGCTTTCACTCCCCAGAATCTTTAATCTTTGCTTGTACTTAGAATTCTTTTGTATTAAGATTCTTTGTAAGCATCAAAGTTTTACAAATAAAAAGTTGGTAAGCTTTTTTTAACGAAACAGTCGTCCCTAATCCGATTATCACTATTTTTAAGTCTTTCAAACCCTCCAATAATGGTGTTTGAAATAAATAAATCTCCAACATACATTAATTAAAATTTAAATAAAAAATCCTAAAATTTGTTGTGTTCAATTTTATTTGTAAAAACCTATAAAACATACTTTGAAATGAAGTGCGGAAGATGTTAGTGCCGACGTTACAGAGACCGTACAAACGTACGTGAAAACCAAAAAACTTACTACTATTAATGGTCTTACGTAATCAGAATACAAATTTACACTAAAGTAAAGAAAGCTTGTAGAAAATTATAGCAATCGCAGCTGCTACAACTAAAAGTACAACAAAGAACACGAGGAAGAAGACATAACACAGAAATTAAACCTCGATGGGGTGATGAAGATCAATGCTGCTCAAAGCAAGATTCGACACTTTCCGACGATCTGCTCCCATGAACCACCAAGTTCATATCAAAGAGCTTCTAAGACGCTTCTATCACTCTAGATTATACGAAGACATGATTCCTTGGAAAGACAACACCTCATTGTTTCTAATAGCTACTGCTATGGTTTCTCTCACAGTATAGGCATCATGTTCTTTCACTTATTCTTTGTTTTTAGTCTACCTTGTTCTGGAAGAACACAACATGTATTTATATAGGAGAATCCCTTAGCAGTCCACTCCCTTAGTGGGCAGAAAACCCAGAGATTGCCCACTAAGCAGAGGCAGTTACCACAATTACCACAACTTAATGTGGAGAAACCGCCCACACTAATTAGGGCGATTAATGTCTATTACCCCTACTAACCGAGGAGATAATAGCTACCAATTAATGACGATTACTGCCACGTTTTGTGCTGCCATGAACCATGTTTTTCGCGAAACCGGTCATTCAGCGAAAATGCATCATCCACGCGGAACCCTCGCTATTCCGCTGGACCACTGCACCATTGTTCCGTTGCACGCGTCGTTTTGCGCTGCAACCGATGCGGAGACTCATGAATCGAGCGCACAACAATGCGAAAAACGAGTGCAAACAACGTCCGATGCACACGTGCGAAGTTTAAGGCGTGCAATCAAAGTACCACTTTGCGCCTTTCGTCCGAGCCGGAGCCCGAGTCGTTAATCCCCTACGGAACTTATCTCCTAAGAAAATTCCAAAGAGAGTTGAGGATTTGATCATTTCACCAATAGAAAAATACGACCATCATTACAACCAAATGGGTCATCACACCCCCTTGTGCACATATCAATACAAGACAAAGCCTTATATTGAAATATAGTAATATACACTTGGGATTCCCAATAATGTGGGACTAAAGTCTAGTGCTGACAAGTTAAAACCCCAACAGAAGATTAACGCCATCATGGATTATTGTTGCAAGAGGAAGATATCAAGAGGTAGAGGAGTTGTGTGAGAGGAAGATGAAGACGAAAAGAAATATGAAATATGATTTGGGTGTTTGAAATGATGATGCCCCCAACAAACAAATCATGTTACCCACACGTTTATAACTTAAAAGTGATATCCCTATTATATGATAGCCTCTGTTTTTTTTTTTTTTTGTGGTGCCGTAGATATATAAGTTAGCTCGGGTCGGGTATGGGTTCACTAAATTGGAAAAAGAACCCAAACCAGATACTCTAACGGGTCGATTTAAGTGGGCACCCGACGCGTAACTTTAACTTATAAGTTAGGATCGGATTTTAGGGTTCTGCTGGAGCCGCAATTCTCTACGTCCGTCTCATCCCTGCCAATGAGCGTCAGCCTCCGGTAGCACTTGCCGCCGCCGGCGATCGACCGATCGATCGATTTCCAGAGCTGCCTACAAACCTGGTAGGTATACGCATGATTTGTTCTTCCATTTTTTTTGGTGGGACACGGATCGGACCGTGTCCCACACGAATCCGTGTCAGATTCGAATCCGACGCAGACACGGATTCGGCATCCTTCCATCCGCTCGTGTCTTTGCTAGCTGTGCCCCAATCATATTTACTCTCTCTCTTCCAAAAGACGAAATCTTTCGAATAAGAATGAAAAATTGTGAACCCTTTCTCAAATTTCTTTATCGCAGGTTCTTTTTTAGGGCATAACACCCCCCCCCCCCGAACAGTATACCAATGGCGACATCGGCGCTGTTGAGAGCTCTGAGACGGTCTTCCGCTATTTCTTCTTCTAGATATGTAAATTCTTTCTGCATCTCTTTGAAAGTTTTTTTTTTTTTTTGGGGTTCTCTGTTGGGCATAAATATACACTTTGGTCAACCTATGACAAGAATAATAGGTGCCAATTCTATGATTTAGTTGGTCACTTTGGTCAACCTTCTTAGTTCTAGTACGACTTTATTGGCATGAATAGCGGTAGCTGTTAAGAATACTTACCGGGCCGGCTCTGAGCTCATGATGGCCGAGGCGGCGAGGCGAACTTCTAAAATGGGGCTCCGTACATAATGTAAAATAAATAAATAAATATAAACAAAACAAAATTTGTTGTCATCAAGAATTGAACAAAGAACCTCTATGTGCAAGTCTACCATAATAACCACTACACTACAACCATTTTGTGTTAATTGTGGCCCATTTTACATACTTGTTCTATTTTAGATACGTCCATGTTGGTGACCCTTTAATCTTTGGTCACCGGGCCTTCCCCCAGCATGTCTTGGACCAGTGCCGCCCCTAGATCATAGTTCACTTAGGTGTGGATGTCCTTCAGGCCTGGATGCAAAGCACAAAAGCGAGGTGCGTACCTGAGCAAATCAAGGTGCAGGTATAATAAGAGTGATAACAGAGGCCCTCGCCCTTGAAAGTTCTTTGCGTTGCTCTGCTCTAGGTCACACTTTTTTTCCACAAATTAGTGGCGGCACTTTAACCCTAGATGGGGAGGGTCGAATTTTGATGATGCTATTGGGTCCTTGTAGAAAGTCATATTTGTTCTCCACAAAAGTAAGGCGCACGTCTGGCTAAAGAGAGGCACAGCCTCCCTTGGAGCAGAGCTTCTCGCCTAGGTCACTTTTAATAACTATGTATCTCGTGTGGGGTTGGGTTTATCGGGAATGTATTGATATTGATCTCATAAAGTTTTTGCAGTTTAACAACTATAGCAAACTGACCGAGGACTAAATTCTTTGTACTTCTTAAGATCCTCAATTCCTATGTGAATGTCCTTTATCTTGTGTGATATGAAAGATAATTGATTATATATGCTGCTTATCAATAATGTTTCTAGGTTTTTGTTTCTTGTTTTTTTTTAAAATTCCAGCAAGACAAACTTGCTTTAATAATCATACAATATTTTTTCCATTTTGATCATCTTCAGTGAAAATCATGCCATTCATGCTAACATGACCCTATGTTGTTCAGACTGCAAGTTTAGGTCGATCAACCTTCGAAGACAGAAGACCTGGTCTTCGCCAATTAAGTGTTTTTAAGGAGGTTTCAGAGAAATTGAATAGGTAATGTACTTGAAATCTAAGCCCTTCCCTTATCTCCTTTTAAGTTTTGTGTTGAAAGTTTATATTTATTCTTTTCTTGACTTTTGACAGTAACCCGGAAATCCGAAAGTCACTTAAGGAGCTTAACGAGAAACTTGGAGTTGCTAAAGAAGACCTGAAAGCTAGGTAATTTGAGGGGAAAATTTCCAATTACTGTTTCTCATATTTTCCTCCTATTAGCTTAATAAGTCACAACATACCTTAGATGTGGAGGGCCACGGATACAACTAAGATTAGTAGAAAATTTGATTTACTTATAGTGCAGAACAAAGAAGACGACAGAGAAGTTACAAAGAGTGTGGATGGTGCTTGGGCAGAAGCTGAAGCAACATCAAAGAAGGTTGGCTTGAGTTCTTGTGTTTGATGTGCTAATTTTTATACTTTGAATCGGTATACTAATGTTTCTACATGCAATCCCAAATTCTTTTACTATATGTTGTCACTTGTCATACGAGGAACTTTTTTGCTCCCAATTATCCATGTATCCTTGACATATTAACTGACAAGTTCCTTACTGTTCTGTACTTTTTTGTTTCTCATGTTACACTGTACTTGTCTTCTAGTTAAGACAAATATTAATACTGGATCCAACATAGACGGTCCATTGGGATACAGTAAAACAGGATATAAGATATGTGGACAAAGCTATTATGCTCACACACACACACATTTGGGATTTTAGGCTTTGTTGTTGTACCCAAGCCTTCTCCCATCACAATGGGGTCGACTATGGAAAGGGGATAAATCAAGGGCCTATTTATAGCAATTCCCGGACAAGTAAAGAGTTTGACGAAGTTTTTATGCCTTGCCATTGACCTGACATCAATTCTCTATCTTGGTGCTAAATTCGTGGCCAAGCCTCTATATTGGTGCCAAATTCCTAGCCGAGTTAGCTCATACTCAGCTTTGAGCATGAGATCATTCCGTAAAACCTAGGCATCCAGTTGGGAGGTTAAGGTAGATCTACCTTTTGGGGACTGCAATTTAAGCTCATGCAACCAAGGAGTTCCAAGTTTTTTCCTAGACTATGAAGAGTTTAGA